>VXBJ01000877.1:493383-509221 GCA_013400055.1 Nycticryphes semicollaris | reverse complement strand
CTCAAAATTGAATGTTATGGGGAAATAAGGAGGAAAAGAATTGGTTTGGATTTGTCTTTTGTATTTGCTTTTTTCTGTTGAGCTGCAGAGTTGTTTAGGACACAATGTATACAATAATTGTATATTTTAATGTAATATTATACTATTAACATTTTATATTATAAAATTGTAAATTGTTCTGGCTCATTATTCTCTTGTGTAATTCCTTTGGTACAGTATTACAAGTACAGTAAACTCGTACTCCATACTGAGACATAAGCCTCAGTATTGAGAAAATTTCTAATAACATTGGCTCTTATAATTCTTTTTAATGCATCCAGACCTTAATCACAGTCTCTTTTTTCAGTACAGCCAGAAGCTCATTACCTGTTTCTCTGCAGCACCTTCTATTTCTTTTCTCTTTCTTCCCCAATTTTCTTCAGCCTGGACTACACCACCTTTACTCTCCCCTTCATCTGTCCTGCTGTCTCTCTAAGTGCCTGATCCCCGATGCTCTTGTCTGGAACTTGAGCCTTTTTCATAGGGCCATGACCCAAACAGAGCTCCAGCCAAGGCTCTGTCCATTCTGGGCAGACATAAGGTCCTGCTGCATGGTTGTAACGTATGTCCATCTGGGTAAGAAAACACATGATGTTCACCCCATCTCTAACCACAGATCTCCATGAACTGTCATGGATCCAGGCAGGTTTCTTACAACTGGAACTACAAGTCAGAAAAAAACCAGGAAAATTCAAAATATGTCAAAATACTGTTTTCAGTGCACTGCTGTAGCACAATTCAGCATTACTCAACTGAGCTTTTAAACCAGAAGCCAAAGTTACTGCCTAAAATGTAGAATGTATACACTAAGCTCATATTTATCAACTTTTGCAACCCCAAATCACTTCACAAATATAGCTGTTGATAAATTTCAAATGTAACACAACAAATTCTAACAGAATTGGCCAAGCTACTACCTAAGAAAATAAGTTTCTCCCAATACATCATACTGGTAACCTAACCATTTGGTACACTTTAACGAGAAATCCAATATTCTCCTGTATTTTATTTAACTGAAAGGAAATTTCAAACCAAAAGTGTAAGTTTAACATCACAACAGACTGCCTACTCTCTGTGGTGTATTGCTGTATCATGGCCAGACCTTTAAACATGCAAACACTGACGAGCAAACAAGAAATTATATTCATGTACAGACAGGCACCTCTGTGAAAGGACACAATTCCTCCAGTATTCCACAAGTGTTTTCATCACATCCAAAATAATAACGTAGCATCAGCTTTAGAGTAAGTGCCTAAACATTCCAAGTCAGTCTTCACATTCTCCTCCAATTTGCAAAACTTGCATAGAAAGCCAGTGCCGCGCTTCTGGAATGTGGACACTGCCTATCTGAACCTGAGTCAAGCCTCTCCTGCAACTGGAAGCAGCAACTCCAGAGAGGAACAGCTCTCTGAGCAAACAGAGGGTACTGAGAAGTGCATTCTCTGTGCACCATCCCAGGGCTGCTACAAATAGTAGATTCAGCTGCAAGATGCCAGTTGTATGTACTATCAGCACAGCAGGAGGGCAGGTTACCCCAGCTGCAGCGCATCCCCAGGCTCTGGCCCATACAGCACTCTTTTCAACCAAACCACTTCATACTTTTGAGAGTAGAAGCAGCTAAGTAAATAGTTGCATTATTTTAAAGGTTGACATCATCTGAGTCTGTTGAGGCCTATGGTTTTTTTCCTGTTTTATTATTACAGTTCCATAGGGTGACACAGCATGGCTGCTCATCTCGGCTGGACTGGTAATCCACGTCATGCACAGCCAAGTACTCCAGCAATGGGAACTGACATAAAAAGCCAAAGCAAAAGAACTAGACAAAATAATCTGAGACCACAGCTTTCAATAAAAGAAATGCAATGAAGACACCCCTTTGGAACTACAGAGTAATGTACTGTAACATACTGTCCTGAATGTTTACATGTGCCTGCATTATATAAACACAGCATTTCTCTTCACTTACAGAATTTTAAGAGGATAAAATGGAAGAAAGTAGCGACTTCTTAAGACCTTAAGGATCAAACCAAGCAGCAGTTAATATATTTCCCCACCCTCACCAGTTACAGGTTAAACAAAAGGTCTGGATACTTTACTTCCCAGATTCCTGTACCCTTGTTCAACAAGTCTAGCCGTATTGATAAACCAGCCCTCGCGGGCTCATTGTAGGGCATTATGCACTTTGTGACATCACAACATAAGCACAGTTCAAGCATAAATTTAGCATACAATGGATCCTAATAAACTCTCCAAGAGAATTCCAGGAAATACACTCAATTCCTGGACACTAATGCTCACCTTTTATTTCACTCTTCCTCCTTTTTATTTCTCTCTCCAAGCTCTCTCCAAGTGCATTCTTTTCTGTCTTCCCCAATTCGTTTTATACAGTTCTTTGTATCACACTGTTTGAAAACATAGTACTTACAACAAAAAAACCCCAACTCTCTCTTAAAATTTTTTACCAGCTTTCCTTTAACTGTTCTCCAGTTACCCTTCCTCCTCTCACATTCTGCTTGTCACTTTTTAGAACAGTGTACTTTGTCCTACACTAAAAGGCAACAATAATCCCTTATTTCAATAAGGGGACTCCATTGATTTTGTACAATTATATTTTAAGCTTGAAAATATTTACTTTTCATGGCCTATTTCAGTTAAGAAACACTTATCTCGTTCTAGTTTTATCAATTTAATTCCTGCAATCTCACTTGGGTTGACATTTCAAGCCTACCAAAAAAAAAAAAAGAAAGAAAGAGAAAAAAGAAAGAAAATTTAGAGAGCAGAACACAGCAACCAGCTCTGCATTCTCAACCTGACACTATCTCACAACACAGAATCAAAGAACAACCAAGACACACAAGGGTCTAAAGCAGGGAAACCTCTCTTGATATTTTTGTTTTTGAAGCAAAAAAAAACCCCACCAAACCCTCAGGAGGAGCCCATAAATTAAAATATCTCATATATTTACATTTCATGCAAGGTCAGAATTTTTTTCTCCTTAATATACCGTACCTTATTTTTTATTGGGCTTGTAGCACCTATTTTCATTAGAGAGGAGTCATCATTGAGTTCTGTTATACCCAAAATACTTATTTGAAATGATACACAACTGTGCTTAATGCCAGTGAACAAACCAGCCAGAATTCTGCAGCTGGCATGCTCTTCCCCAGGACATTTTTGTAGTCAGCACTATTCCAACAAAACTTCTCGCCCTGCATTTATTTTCTACACAGCAGCTCTGAGGCCACCTTGAGCACCAACTGCTCAGCAGCGTTACTGCATCTTGTATGGGGCTCTCAACCTAAAGCCTATGTTCTACTGAGCAACCAAGGAAGCTAAATTTTTTAAAGCCATTAAGAAGCAACATAAATTATGCTAAAAATGATTTATCTTCTACAGCTGTTGCATTTGACTACTAACTAAACACCAAGGAGCCATTTACCCAGTGCTTTCAGGACACTTCCATGCCCCTGAACCCAGCTATATGGAGGGGGCAGGAAAGCTGCACTCCAGCACTAAAACAGTAGCTCCTGAAGGATGCTCAGCTACAGCCTCTCCTCTCCCCTGGAGAGTCTTGCTACCCAGAGCTGCACTGCGTTGGACCACCCCTGCACTGAATGCTGTGACAGCTCCACTCCCTGAACAGGGCACAGAAGGTGAGACCAGTCCTGCTTCTGCCTTTTCCGCCATCCACTTTCAAATCAAAAAGGCCAGAATTGCAGACCAAAGATGCAGACAGGTGTCCAGTGGCTAATGGTCTCATTTAAGTCACTTTAGGAGCTCAATGGCTCACACCTTTTATTGACTGGACATGAAACTCTGAATATTGTAAGGTGGTGATTGGTAACATGGCAGCTCAAGAGCTGGTTGTGGAATCACAAGTGGAGGGAAATAAACCCATAAGACTATAAAAAGTAGCCAGTAATAAACCCTGGAAATAACTTCTGCATTTAGAGATTTACCCAGCTAGTACAGCCAGTCTCAAACCTCCCACTTGGTGTATGTTCCTTGGTGTGGTGTTGCTCTTCTGTAATGCTGGCAGTACTGGCATTTGCAAATCATTTCCAAGCAGATGGTTATGCATAGATCCCGAGACCAGTGGGAATTATTAGTCCAGCAGGATTCACAGCAGCAGTGTTGTATCAGTCTGACCCGTATCCTTGTTCCCTTTGAGTCTCCGTAGTTCAGTCTGCACCACAGGCTCGCTCTTCAAATTCTAAGTTCTCCAGTTCGAGGCTCTGCTGTGGAAAGCACATGGAAAAAGTAGTGCTTCCAAAAGGCTACACACAACAAACTTCAAAAAAGAAAAAGACAAAAGCAAATCAGGCCCAAACAAACCCAGACACATTACTGATTGTTATCTCCATAGTAATCACGGCCGAGGAACACAGTGCATGAGTCCATCCCAGCTTGCCAAGCTCCAAATGCCTGTCCAAAACAGCATCTGAAAACAATCGGCAGTCACTTGCTCTAAAAATACCTCCCTGTCAGCTCAGCAGCCATGGGATAGCCTTGAATTAGATTATTCCCCCCTTTCCCCTCTGCAAATACCTTTTGCACAGCCTAAAAAACTGCTAAGACCTCTCTCTCTTCAGGAGATTTTTTCTATGTGCTTCTTTGCAAGTAGAAGTCACTTCTAATTGTTCATCCACTAGGCAAGTTTTTCCATCTCTGACATTGTGCCCTTGGAGTAACCTTTTTTAACCAAGAAAAAGCATTATTTCTGATAGAAATAAGTATCTTCACCCTAAAAAAGCTAAAGCATATCTGTTAAAACACATACAAATGCTGCAAAGAATTAATAGAGAAAATAGTTTATTTTTCACTTCAAGAGACATCAAATAGCAACATTTCAAACCCTTCAGAAAGAAGCTTTAAAATAAAACACAAGACTTCAAGACACATGGTAAAGCATACATTCAGCCCTCAAAAAGAGCTAGAGACTTCTTCAGACAACATGTGCTATCTAAAAAATACCGGTGAAGGTGAAAATCCATTTACATTTAATATTGCCACAATTGTTTTTACAGTTCTGCATACAAAGACTTTCTCTCCCAAAGCCCTCCCATTACTGAGAGTTGTTGCCAAAAATAAAGATTTGATGACTCTGTCTCATTACAGTATTTTACAGTAAAAACATCTGAAATACTAGTAGGCATCTTTCACCTCTCCTAAAAAATGGAGAGAGAAATGATGTCTTAGGACACCCAAAGAGCTATCAAATGGCATAGGGTTTGTTGGGATCAGCAGGGCTCCACCAGGTCACTTCGTGCTGCTCCTCAAGCGCATCATGATTCAAGTTCACTCTGGGACAATGCAAGAAGGCTACCAATTCCCAGCAGTAGAGATCTTCTTGTATTTGTGTATGAAAGCATCTGTCTTTCCAAGACTAACTTTATAGATGCCGTTTGGCACCAGAGACACAAAACACGCCTGCTGGCTGATGAGACAGGATTCTTCAACACCATTCACCGAGGAGGAAGAACTCCCACCAACGTTCAGGGCTTTTGGAGTGGTGGTTTCACTTGCACCAACAGAACTGGCACTGGGGGAGTCATTTTCAGCACCGTTGGTAATTTCGTTCATGAGCTTATGGAGATCTTGGCTCAGCAGCAACACAATAGTTCCTCCAACACAAAGTACTCTGGCAATTGCAGGAAAAAGAAAGGTCAGGTGTTCACCTTGCCTGGCATTCGTTCATCTGTACAGAACTCAATGCTGCTGACACTTCAGATGCCAGGTGCATTTGATAAAGGACCCAAGCACGTTAAAGGTCATGGCTCAGCTCAGTAACCTACATCTCCAAATGAAATTTAAATTCCTTATCTTCACAACTCTTTCTAAATGGGAGAACTCTATCCTGACTCCCAAACATTTACAACCTCAGGATTTCTTTCCTTTGGGTCAGCAGGGAAGATGGACTCATATTTTTTTGACTTGGTATTCTTCCAAGGATCAAGGGCAGTATCACCTTTAAACCCTGTTTTAGGGCCACGTGAGCCTCCACCAATCTGCAGAGGAACACCTTCCCAGGGCAGCAAAACCTTCTCAGGCTGGTAAGGCAATTTTCCCTTTGGAGACTTTAAGTCTGGCCTTTCTGTGTTCCACTGATCCTTAATGGCTTTCAAACTCAGGAAACAGAGAAAAATTAACCATTGTTTACAATCCATTTTTCTTAGTACATAAGGAAACCTTACACTTGGCCTTGAAAGAGGGGAAAGAAAAGACTATCCTGGCTCTGTGCACAGCAAGTTGACTAAACATTCTTACTGGTGGAGCTCTCGTGGTAACGGTCCCTTCCTCACTTCCACCTTCCCAAGGCCATACTTTGCTTAGGATGGCCCAACAGAGCAAGTAAGACCAGATAAGCATGGGCAATGGGAGGAATGGTCAGTACAAGCTGACATAAGATTGCCCTGCCAGTCTGTGGAGCTACCTGACCTTCTTCACCATCTTTCTACCACATTCCTGCATTGGGTGAGCGAGATCAATACCTGCTGAAGACCAATCCTACAGAAAGAGCTTGTTTTCAGCCAAGAAATGAAATAAAGGGGCAGATGGTTTGAACTGGTCATTAGAAGCAGCCGGCTATTAGCTTGGCTCAACTCTGCCACAAAATGAATGACGGCTGAGAGACAAAAGGAGGCATCTAAAAGCAGAGCAGGTGGCTAACTGGATATTCCAGTGTACGCTAAGAGAAAGGAAAATGCATACCACCATTTTCTGGTCTGAGATCATTCTTGCAGGTAAAGGCTTGGTTGTGAACCCAGAAGGAAAGCCTATGATTTTATACAAGCAGACCTCAGCCAGGAAAGAATTGCTGCTTTATTTGCCTGGCCATGCTCTAAGTTCATCTAGGTCATTCTCTCCTCTTTCTGCCTTGTAACGCCTGTGAGTGTGACACACGAATATTTCACCATCACGCCTTGTAAAGAATATTTCTGAGTGTGGCTCAGACTATAAGCTCATTCCTCATCAGCCTGTCCACAGCTTGCAAGAAAAGCCTCTAAGGGACAAGTAAAGGACTCAAGACTTTTCACAGCCTGCACTGCAGATATGGAGAGAGTTTGGAATAAAGCCAATCTGACGCTCACTCAATTCTTAGGACCACAAACCATCATGATATTTATACCAAACCCCAAGCATGTCAAAGGCCACATATACCTTTCCATTTCCTGAAGAATATCTGGTAGGAGCTGTATGTCATTTGTGATCTTGAACTTCTTCCCAAACGGAATATCCGAAATCACAGCATCAAATCTTTCTGAGGGCAATGGCAATGCTGCAGAAAAAAGGTAGGTCTTTACCTCTGATTATGTGAAAAATCAAGAGCAGCCATGTCCCCATTCACCTGACAAGACTCTCTGCCAGCACTTTTGTCAGTTATGCACCCAGATTCATAGCTCCTTCTGTATCCTCACAAACAGCACTATGAAGCTACCAACCCAACGGAGACTGGGAAGAGCCGATTGCATAAGAGTGTGGCTTCGCTTGCAGAATCCCTGTTACTGGTGATATGTTTGCCCTGAGTAGCACGACTGCATGGTAGAGCTGCTTCTAAACTCGGAGTACATCTTTACAAGTAAAATGCAAAAGTAAAGCCAAGCTTGCAAGCACTTTACTTGGCGCAGATGTTCAGATACACAGCTCTGAATGGCAAGAAGCATTTTAAATTTCCCTCCACCCCTCTCTTCCCGCCCATAAGAATCTGATTACAGCCAGAATCACTTGGATTCTGTCAGAGCTAGTGTCTTTGATCTCCCCAGTTTTTGCATCCGGGGGTCACCTCCGTCAGTTTCTCTTTCCATGATGCGGCACCGCACCCTTGTGGTGATGAAGGCGAGCCACACACCAGGCTCTGCTGTCCAGAGCGTAGCCAGCATGTGAAAGGACAAGACTCCATCCCTCAGGATGCTCAAAATTCAACTGGACAAGGACCTGAGCAACCTGACGCTGCTTTGGGGTTAGCCCCACTCCAAGCAGATGACCTCCAGCTAAGCCCAAAGCTGGGTCAAGTTGGTCTCATCTAAATCCTGCCATGATTCTATGCCAGCCTTCCCAGAACTAGCTGGAGATATTTCTTGGACCATCCTTGGATCAACGCTTGCAGCACAATTTTCTCTGCAAGTGAAAGGACAAGTTACTTACAGTCCTTCTCAAAACATGCAGAAATGACAGCTTCTGACCACTGACAAAGACAGCGATTACTTGTTCAGTATTAGAAAGGCTTCATCAAAGTACCTTCCATTATCCTTAAACCCAAGGCCAATCACAGCTTCTAAGTTAAGAAATAAAGCTATATATATTCTTATAAAAAAGTAGTATTTTTTACAATCCTGCTAAGAAATATATATTGCAAGGTAAAAAAATACACTTACTTCATGACCCATGCACAGGTAAAAACACTCAGCTTTTGTTTGTCATTAATTTCATAAAGGACTAATTTAGATTCGGGCTTTGAGGGCGAGAATAAGGTCATAAAATTACTACTTCTTCCCAAGACTAGCTCATGAAGCCAGCAAACAGATTCCCTCTCTTGCAAGAGAAAGGTATCATTTAGAATATTCCTACTGCAAAACATCCACAATTTAACACTTAGCTTAGTTAGTCCCCACTATTACTCATTTGGTACATTTAAGTTACAAGCCACATTTTATCTGGACTTGTCCTTGCTGTGTTCCCATTATACACACACACAAAAAAACCCTTCCCTGGTATGTATTCTTTGTGGTATTCACACATTTACCGTTAAGACAGACAACTGCTGTCCATGTCGGACAATTATTCTTCTCCTGATCTTCTGCCGAGTTTATTCTTACCAAGATTCAGAGAGGGTGAGGATAAATAATCACCTGTCTGACAGCACCATGGAGTCACTGCTCAGCCACTTGTCAAGAGTTAGCTCTCCTGCACACCACCTCAAGAGAACCCGCACGACCTGTATAATCCCAGACCACAAAAACCTTCACGTCTCACTTGGGAAGCCGACAGACGTACCTTTCACAGAAGCTTTAAGTAACCCAATCTTATCCGTCAGGCCTGCAGTCCTAATATTCACATCTGCACCCTCTAGCTGTGAATCACTTATATCAGCACCCCAATAACAGGCTTCCTGTTCAGAGAAAAACAGAAAAGCCATCTAGTTGACAAACACATGTATTTATATTATAAGCCCTTCTCCGAACTGCCTTGTTGCGCAGCTCTTCCACCAGAAACCCCTTGCTGGGAGATTTCATACCATTACACAGAGCAACACACAGATCCAGAGAACACAAGAATGGGGTCTCTGCTGTCTTCACTCCTTTCACGTTATGTTCAAGACACTTTTAACTTAAATATTGAGGCTATGTCCTAACAGCAGGACCCCAGCTGGCTACGGCCATCCATGTTACCTCTAACACTGTCTCAGTGTCACCTCCGCTCCCAGGATAAGCCCAGGTAGTTTTAAAAGTCCATGGCCGCTTCACACGAACCCTGTGGTATAAATCCAGGTCTGTCAGCACCTGCTTCAAAAGTATGTAGGTCTTTCTTTCACATTCCTGTGAAGGGATATTTGTACTAAAAATTTTTAATAACTGCCTATAAAATTCAGTTTGGTTCCAGCTTTCCAGTAATGGACTTTGCTGTAACTGTGGTAGATTATTTTCCTGATGCAACTACAAGCCTTCTTGCAAAGGCCCTGTCGTGACTCTGATACTCACGGGCCACTCTTTGGCAGCTTCCAGCAGTATCGTTCCCAGCCCACACATGGGATCCAGCACAAACGCACCTGCCTACAGAAATACAGGGGTTATTACTTCCCAAGCAAGAGGCTCCTTTTCCCAGGACAAAGCTGACTCAGGGACATACGGATCACCCTCCATACTCCCACTGAATCCAACCTAGGTAACAATAATTATTGATTTACCAGGCCAAACTTAACTTGTAAGATTATATAGTAAAAAGCATTTGTAGTTTCACTAAAGACAATGCATCGATGCATCTAGCCACACACCAGGCTCAGGTGACATTTAGAGGAAAAAAAATACGACTGGATTGTGACTAGAACATCTCTTTTAAAAGCAAAGGCTGAGGGACTTGGGTCTTTTTAGTCTGGAGAAGAGAAGACTGAGAGGGGATCTCCTCAATGCTTATAAATACTTAAAGGGCAGGTGTCAGGAGAATGGGGTCAGCCTTTTTTCAGTGGTGCCCAGTGCCAAGACAAGAGGTAAAAGGAACAAATTTGAACATAGGAAGTTTCATCTAAACATGAGGAGGAACTTTACTTTGAGGGTAGCAGAGCCCTGGAAGAGGCTTCCCAGAGAGGGTATGGAGTCTCAGTCTCTGGAGACATTCAAAACCTGCCTGAACACATTCCTGTGCAACCTGCCCTAGGTGGACCTGCTTTGGCAGGGGGTTTGGACTAGATGATCAGACCCACCACTGTCTGCACTGGGCAGGGTACTTTAGTTGATTCTCTCTCCTCTTGTGGAGAGAGACCTCTCTCTTGAGGAGAGAGATCAACTCAATGATCTCTGGAAGGTCTCTTTCCTTCTGCATTTATGATTCATGAAGAGCTAACATTTTTGTCCCTACAGGAAAAAGAGCTGTGGAGAAAACAATGACAACCAAGTTTTAAAGCCTAGACAGTGAACAAATCTTACCATTTAGACATATATATTCAAAGAAGGAGTAACACCTGGGGTTACAGCAGCTGTCTGGCTGAACAGCAGGTGACAGCACACCCTGATCACAGATAAGGCAAACCCTGTCCAGATGCATTAGAGCATGGAGCATTAAAATCATCACATTTCTTCAAAGCTTCCAGCTCTGAGGAGCTGTGACCCCCTCTTCATTCAGGACTCTACATTTTTGCCATGAACATTCACTTACACTGATTTCAGCCAGAGATGCCATGGCCCACGCAACTGTTGATCTCAGTCCTGCTGTTTTGATATATTCTCTGTTTGCCAATGGAAACCTGCAGACAGAGAAAAATCAATGTAAGACAAAAGTACAACCTCCCAGAAAAGCCCTTGTAATATGAAAGAACAAGTGAACTGGACACATCTGCAGACAGACAGACAGAAACCACAGTCTGCTTTTGTCCATAACTCACTGCAACGTCTAGCCTACATGGTCAGATAAGCTCCAAAGAGCACACAACTACTGTGACAGTCCAGTGAATATTAAACCACAGAGTGGAAAGCAAAACTATTTAGAAATTATGCCTGCTCTGATAATGCTCAGACAAATCTGCTGAGGAGAATGCCTACCTGAAAAGAGGAATCCCCACCACAGTGTGAATGTCATTCAGATGCACAAAGATCTGAAAGAGAAAAAGGTAGCATTAGAAACCCTCAAACTGGCATGACAACAACTTTAACTCATTTAAACCAGACACAGAAGATGTTTCTATGAACTTCAGGTCCTAGTTTTTAAGAACAAAAATGCATGGTTTAGACCATTAGGAATAATCAGAAGAAATCACACTAGGTAATCTGAATGCCACTTTAAAGAGGTTTTAATATTTAAGCAAGCTGGGAAGGTAATTTTGTCAGCGCAGAATCCATCAGCAAGCACTTGAATCTTTAAGGGAATAGATCTTTCTAACACTGAATGGATATTTTTAATTATGAAACCATTTACTCTAAGCAGGAGAAGATTATTCACTGTATACTATCACTCATCTATTCATACAAAGACTTTTTATAAAAAAAAAACCCAAAACTAAACAAGTGCCACTAAGCAGTATTTCAGATGGAAGGTAGAAATGAATAATCCTTCCAGAAATACAGGCAGATCAAAGAAATTATCCTTCTCTCTCGTAGAGAGCATCCCAAAAGAGGACTGAGCTCCACAACAGGTCTTGCAGGACTGTAATCCTTCCCCAGGAAGCCCAAAGAGAAACATGCTGCTGCTGAAAAATCCCAGTCCTCAGCACTTGAATGGTTTCAAACCAAACATCTGGACAAGAACAAAAGCCCCATTTTAGTGTCAACAACGTTGTGGTTGATTCACAGTCTGGGAAAAATCAGAGCCAGTAGATGAACCCAGAGCTTTTACAGAATGCCTCAGACTTCCCAGCATCAGTGCTGGGGGCAGCTTCCATGCATCAAGCAGAGGGATGGAGAAACAGTTTGTTGAGTGCAGAGAGTCCTTCCCAAGGACTCCAGACACTCTGCACCATGGAGGGTGCCTTAAACAAGCTGCTTGTCAGGGACAGGACCTGGGAGGAGGCTAGTCGAGTTTCTTGAGAACACAGCCTTGCTGCTGGCTCCCTTTTCCCTGCAGAGGCTGACCCAGCTGTCCAACGGGTGACCTCCACTTCCAACAGAGTCCAGCAGTTTGTAGACATACCAGGTCCCCAGACATCAAGACGGGTTCCCTGCCATACAGGCCCATGCTGGTCGGTCTGGTACTTAAGTGCTCTGGAAGGTGCACAACCAGTGCCTACTGAAAAGCTTTGCTCAGTGCTACCAGATGGTTTCCACTTAAATTCCGCAGCAGAAAGAACCAAGGAGAGGCCACAGTCCCACGTGCAAAGAGAGCAGAGAACAAAACAAGAGATACTGGGGCCAATTCTGGAAGCAGCAACGGGCCATCTGGCAGACAAGCACCACTACCTCTAGATCGGGGTTCCGCAGATCAACCCGCCATCCACACTGCTTCATGAGTGCTACACCAATGGCTCTTCCGATCTCCTGCAAGGGAGAAGAACAGTCACCAGCAGTAAAAATAACAGAATTAAGAAAACAATCAGGAGTTGAGAGTCTAGCAGATATGTAAATGTGCAACCAGAAGGATTAAAGGAACCTTTTGCAAATATGAGCAAAACCAAACAGCGAAGAGTACCATCAGAAAGAACCAGTTTACAAGTTTGCAAAATAAATGGAAGAGTTGCAAAAAGCTTCTGCATTTATGTTCCCCAGTACACTCAAAGAGTTATCAGCTCAAACTGGCCATAGTGGTCAAATAGAACAAGGCTCCGAAGTTCTCATATGAAAAGAACAACCAAGAGTTCACTAAGAGTTCACTCCTGAGCAACCACTGAACACCACTATGGGCCACCCAAGACCTTCCATGCAGCCCCTAACGGATTTAATGCACATGAGCCAGGGTGATGTAAATATTATAATGAGTTCTGGGAAATGTAATGATTATACATATTCTGTATAGGTATGTCTGTGAATCTCACATTCAGCGGACATGTTGGCTGGAGAGATCCCCATGTCCCTGACACCAAATAAAGCGAATGCCTGCTTCTTAAGACTACATTGGTGTTAGGAGGTTTAGTCTTCATTTTGGTGACACCTTGACTGCACAATCCGCACAAACACCTGTAAGAAAGAGTCTCTTTATCCCAAGGAGAGCAGTTTATACAAAGCCCACAAGAGGTACAACAGGGCAGAGCAGGTCAGTGAGGGGCAGCGCAAACACACCACAGGACTAAATGACTATCACTCAGGTGAAGCGCAGGAGGCTAATGTTTGAGTCCTGCCCAAGGTTAATGAAAGTTGTCATCATTGTAGAATTATATATCACACGCACAAAATATGGCTGTAAACTAGATTAACTAAAAGAAAAAATTGAGAATGCACAACTACAACATGCAGTTTTAATATATTCATGGCATCTATAAAGCTTTGACTACCTTCAGGCTATGACAGTACAAACACAAAGCACAAATTCAAGCAACCACTTGCATTGCCAGGTTCACATATCCCATCTTCCCAGTACTAAAGCTGGGACTGTACTAAAGTGCAGTAAAGTATTAGCTTTAAAAGGAACAAACAAAAAAATAATAATCTAGTGAAACTATTGTAACCTTCAAGTAAGAGAAATCTACATAAATTGCAGTTACTCAGGGTCTGTTTCTTTTATTTTCCTCACAGGAGAAAGATATTATGGATGAGAAGACTGCTGAATGGAAAGGGCCCCTGGAAGTCTCTACACCACCACTCTCTCCCAAGGACAAATCCCAGGGCTGCACTGTCCTTGAGGGGAACAAGTTCTCCTCGGTAACCAACCAGAGCCCACTGAAGCTGCAAGTTCTGGCTTCTGTCCCTTCTACACTGTCTACCACAACTGAAAGGAGTCTGGCTCCATTGCCCTTGACACGACCTTTAAGTAGCCAAAACTACTATCAGGTTGCTCCTCAGACTCTACCAGATCTCACAGGCACAGCTACCTCCGCCTTTACTTATCCTCAATAAAAGGCATTGATTTAAAAAATATTTAGGGTAATGCTGCCCAGAAATTAACAACAGCCCTTCTATTTCCACTTGTTTAAGGTAAATGCAGGTTAAGGCGTTTTTTGAGAAAACACAGAAAAAAATCTCTATCCGTTTGTTATGCTAAAACATACAACACACAAGTAAACTGCACACCTCCCTTCACGTTTGCTAGATTCTTTTAAAACACAGGAAGTTTAGCATACCTGTGCAGGAAGTATTTTGGCAATCGCTCCACTACAACGACAAGAAACTCTGAAACTGCAGCTGAGCTGCCCATTATTCGCAGTAGGCTTCTCTCCACTGCTTTGGGAAGGGTGCTCTAAGGAAGTGTCACTTTCAGTCCAGCAGTTCTGATCATTCTTTCTTTCTGCTACCACACACCTCTCTCCAGCTCCTGCCTGACATTCCTCAGACACAGCTGCTCCCACTTGTTCTGTTTTCTGCCTTTTAGTTGCGGTTTTTGTCTCTTCTTCTGATTTTCTCTTCAGAGGCAATCGGTTTTCTTGAGAGACGTCATCATTTTTCCCCTCATTCCCATGAAAGTTTCTCCAAATAGAGATAACATCCAGCCAATACTTTGGCTCCTCGGTGACAAGGCTTTTAATTTCATGCAGCATTTTCCCTGGAAGCAAAACCGGTTTTGGGGTAAGTAGTTCAGTCTCAGCATTTGATTTTTCCTACAGATTGGGAAGAGTTGCTAACAGAGACTATGTTCAGATTTCATTCATTTGTGAATCCAGGAACCACAGCAGCAGCATAGGCACAGCTGAGCTCTCAACACTCACCATCCCCAGCAGAGGCCCAGGCATCCCTCCCATTACAAGCTCTACAGAACCAAGATTCAGTCATGCAGGGGTTGGATTCTACAGAATTCAGCAGCTCTAGAGAACCAGACCACCTCTGAGAGTCATTCCCAGGGACAGAGGACCGGCCTCCAATGCCATCCTCCCCAGAAAGCTGGTCCAGGATTAGAGATGTGGGACACTTCCCAGGACTGAGAGAAATGAACTGGAATCACTTTGATTCACTTCACAATAAAAACCATAAATTTCTTCTTTTGGAAAGGAAATCTCTCCGTGCTATTCATCAACCTGCCTGCAATCCTGCAAAGTCTCCCACACGTGCCCAAGCTTAGCCCCCTGGGTAGTCACCCTCTTGAGCTTGCAATGGTTAGAGAGACAAAAGGAATACACAAGCCAATTCACTTAAAAACCTTGAAGCTGGTCAAGGCTGCGGGGTGTGTATGAATCATTCAGATTGATTCTCATTCAGAATCATGGTTAACTTTGATCCTCAAAGCTGAAGGCCACCTGTGATCTCCCAAATAAATCCCCACCAGCAGGCAGATATCAATCCGTCTTACACAAAGTCCTGATTCATGTTCTCACTGACAGAGAACAAGACCCAAGTAACTGAGATTTACATGAAATCTCTGTACTGAACCGTTAAGTGACTCAGGATATACGTCTCAATCCACTCTGCCTAGAGAAAAATGTGACTCATTGTTAAAATGCATGCAAGGGGTCCAGAACTGGACTGAAGTTTCATTATTTTTCGGGGGGGGGGCGGAGGGGGGGCGAAGGGAG
>VXBJ01000877.1:438172-493370 GCA_013400055.1 Nycticryphes semicollaris | reverse complement strand
GGAGAAGGGAGGGAGGGTGTTACACATGCACATACTTGTACAGTGCCAGCAGAACACAGGCTGGTAAAATATCTATTTAAAACATTTTAAAATACATTTTCAGCACTAAAAAAGCATCAAAAATATATCTGGGTGAAAGAAACTTCAGAATTGATTACTGCCAATTAGAACTATGTCTGTTAGAAAGCACATAAAGTAACTGAAGTATTAACTTTCTAAGTAGGACTGGAGCTGGGGCTTCATCTCCGCACGCCCAGCTGTGAGCAGGCCGGAGAGGATGCCTGTGGGAAGGAGTCAGTGCCATACCTTTATTTCGAGAAACTGCCACTGGGGTGCCTTTCTTCAGCAGCAAAAAGAGCCTCTCTCCAGACTTGAGTTTCCTCAGCTCGCCTGCCTCCACATCTGTGCTGAAGAATACCTTCCCTGTGATGCAATCCACCTTGGGGGGAAAAAAAGGAGAAACTGACCCAACCTGAACCAGGACGGTGTTTGGGGTGACCACTTCCAGTGGCCCCACAGCCCCTCACACGCACACCTTTGATGTCAAAAAGAGTTAAAAATCCACTAATGTGCTCATGATATGGTGGCTTACTCAAAACCATAGCAATGGGAATAGAAAATCTCTAAAACAAAAAGCCCATAAACATAAACAATCCAATCTTGAAGTTAGACCATCTGTTCCAAGTGGAGCCCCAACAGAATAGAAAGTTAAACAGTAACCCAGCAGTAACTGATAGGATGAAGGTATAGCCTCTAGTTACCGTACATAATTTCAATACTAAAAATCATACCTCTAGGAGATTTATATGTAAATGCATCTTAGTATAACGAGCACCTAGCCTAGCACCATTTTCTGCACACATCTGCAGTAAAGCAAATAACAAAAAAAAACTGAAATAAAACAAAAAGCTGCATCCCCAGCAGCATGGCCAGCAGGGCAAGGGGGAGATTCAGGCCCTCTGCTACACTCTGGGGAGACACCCCCTACCCCCAGTGTTGCCTCCAGCTCTGGGGCCATCAACATCAGAACAACATGGACATGTTGGAGCAGGGCCAGAGGAGACCCTGAAGATGCTGAGGGCTGGAGCCCCTCTGCTGTGAGGACAGGCTGAGAGAGTTGGGGGTCTTTAGTCTGGAAAAGAGAACACTCCAGGGAGACCTTTGAGTTCCTTCCAGTCACTAAAGGGGCTCAAGGAAAGCTGGGGGAGGGACTCTTGATCAGGGAGGGGAGCCATACGGTGAGGGGGAACAGTTTTACACTGAAAGAGGGGAGTTGAGATGAGATCTCAGGAAGAAATTCTTTGCTGTGAGGGTGGTGAGACCCTGCCCCAGGTTACTCCGAGAGGCTGTGACTGCCCCATCCCTGCAGGTGTACAAGGCCAGGCTGGACGGGGCTCTGATCAATCTGGTCTGGTGGGAGGTGTCCTTGCCCAGGGCAGGGGGTGGGACTGGAAGGTCCCTTCCAACTCAAACGCTGAACGCTGGGTAAAGAGCCCAGATGGGGGGACAACACCTAGGTGGGCAGGTGGGCAGTGCCAGCCTCGGCTCACGGAGGGTTGGCGAGGGGACACGGCCTGACCGAGGGGCAGATGTCCCCGCCCGCGGACGTTCTTTAGCGGTCCCTTCCAAGCCAGACCAATACCGGAGCCGCCGGGTCCTCCATCATGCAGCCGGCGGCACGGCTCTGGGGCGCCAAGCCAACTAGGCCGCGTTCCCCGCTGATCCCGACGCGAACCGGACCGGGCCGCCCTGCCCCAGGTGGGAACCGGCCGCGGATCCCCTCTCACCTCCGTGGCGCCGAGACGCGACTGCACCTCCCGCGCCAGGAAGGGTTCCATGCCGCGGCCCGCCGTGCAGAAGTACCGCCCGCCCCCGGCCGCCATCTTAGCCCGCCCTCAGGGACCAGCCTGCCCGCCCCCAGCCTGGCCCGCTGTGGACGGAAAGCCGCAGGTCCGCAGTGCTTTTGTACACTCGGGGACAGATCTTCACCCGCCGCCTCCCTCCCCATCCCCGGTTCCGCTTGACCCCTCGATGCATTTGTCAGCGCGACGGGAGGTGGCGGTGTGAGGGACCGTGGGTCCTCATCCCCCTCCCCACTTACTTACAGGAGACAGAGCCAGAGTATCAAGTGACACAGATCTGAGTCCAGAACGTGGGCGTCTGGTGGGCCCAAAAGCAACGCTCCAACAGTAGGAAAAGTGAAGTTCTGTCTCACCACTGTTGGATCATCTCTGGGTTAATTAAAGCTGTGGCTGTCCCTTGGTGGGAGCACTCGGAAATCCATGATGGACCCTGGGTGGGATGCACCCACAAGTGCTGAGGGAACTGGCAGCTGTTATTGCAAAGCTGCTCCCCATCATACAAAGTCATGGAGAACAGGAGAGGTGCCAGAGGACTGGAGGAAAGCCAGTGTCATGCCCATCTTCAAAAAGGGCAAGGAGGAGGACCCAGGAAACTAGAAGCCGGTCAGCCTCACCTCCACCCCCAGGAAGATGATGGAACAACCCATCCTGGATGTCATCTCTAAGCGTGTAGAGGAAGAGACAGTTACCATCGGGAGTGGCCAGTATGGATTCGCAAAGGGGAAATCACGCTTGACCAACCTGACAGCCATCATAGAAATGGCATGACCAGCTGGACAGATGGAGAGCAATGCATGTTGTCTACCTTGACTTCAGCAAGGCTTTTGACACAGTCTCCCGTAACGTGCTCATAGGTCAGCTTAGGGAGTGTGGATTAGATGAAAGGACAGTGAGGTGAATGGAGAAATGGCTGAGCGGCAGAGCTCAGAGGGTTGTGATCAGCAGCATAGAGTACAGTTGGAGGTGTGTAACAAGTGTTCCACAGGGGTCACTACTTGGTCTGGTCTTGTTCAACCTATTCATCAAGGACCCAGATGAGGGGACAGAGTATACCCTCAGTAAGTTTGATGATGACACAAAACTGGGAGAGGTGGTTGACACACCAGAAGGCTGAGTTGCTATTCAAGACCTGGACAGGATGCAGAGTTGGGCAGTGAGGAACCTTATGAAGTTCAACAAGGGCAAGTGTAGGGTCCTGCACCTGGGGAAGAATAACTCCATGCACCAGCACAGGTTAGGACTGACCCACTGGAAAGCGGCTCCACAGATAAGAACCTGGGAGTCCTGGTATACAATGTTGCCCAGGAGCCAGCAATGTGCCCATGTGACTGAGAAACCCAGGTCATTCTCCCCCTCTGCTCTGCCCTGGTGAGACTGCAACCTGGATTCAGTTCTGTGCTCCCAGATTCAAGGACAGGAAACTACTGGAGAGAGTCCAGCAGAGGCTACAAAGATGATCAAGGGGCTGGAGCATCTCTCTGCTGAGGAAAGGCTGAGAGCCCTGGGGCTGTTCCTCCTGGAGAAGACCGAGAGGGCACCTCACCTATGCTGAGCAATATTTAAAGGGCAGGTTTCAAGGATGGGGCCAGCCTCGACAGGACAAGGGACAATGGGCACAAACTAGAACATAGGAAATTCCATCTGAACATAAGGAAGAACTTACTTCATGTGAAGGTGGCAGAGCTCTGGAACAAGTTGCCTAGAGAGGGTATGGGGTCTCCTTCTCCAGATATACTCACACCCACCTGGAGAAATATCTGTCCAACCTATTTCAGGGGACCCTGCCAAACTAGGTGATCTCTGAAGGTCCTTTCCAACCCCTGGCACTCTGTAATAGCCATCGGTGCTACTGACCACACTGGTCTCCACCAAACCCTTGAAAGTCAGAGGCGGCAGGATCCAAACCCGGCAGAGGTAACAGACTCAAAAATACTGTCTCGATTCCCTTTCCTCAGTCAGCCAGGAATTTTTATTTCTCCAGAGATGTAGGTGATCTTACCCCTGGACCACCCCTGGACCAGCTGAGCACACTGCAGCACAAGCCAAGCCATAGGCTGGGCAACTCAGGAAGGAGTGCACCTGCAATGTAAGTGAAGACCAACACCAGCTAGAAACAGCCACCAATTTAAGTTACTGAAATAGTGGGCCTTCTCTGGATTTGCGTAACTCTTCAGACAAAACCATCAAACTCAGTGGAAAATAGAGGTCTTCTCAACAATCCCAACTATTTTTGTTTTGGCACTTGTGAGAAATGAGCTGATTAACAGCCAGGGGAGAGTAGAGGAGAAGATTTTAGAGGAACCCGAGGCACTGAACAAGCAACACAGTGCTGTCTTACACATCGGCTCAGCAGCAGGTTGGCACCTGCCTTTTATGAGGCAACACGCTTGCCTTGGTGACCTGCTGCTGCTCTGGGGGAAGTGCTGCAGCCAGGGCCATGGGGCTGGAGGCTGCTCTCCATAGGAATCCTGTGCTTCCAAGGAGTTTACCCTCCAGCCAGCCATGGATGCAGAAGAGCTGTGTGCTCATGGAGAGGGCACAAGGATGGAACAATTTCACAATGCGAAAATCCTCTTTGGCAACACCATAGAGGTTCCCCTCAGAGAGCTGTACGTCCAACAAAGCAAGTCTCTCTTTCAGGAATCAGCCCCCGTGCCCTCCATATGACATCTTGTAAGACTCACTCCCATCCATTTCAGCATCAAGGTTACAGCAGCTGGTGAGCACCCACAGAGCAATACAGCTGTATGCTCCTCTCTTCACTCATCACCACAGCGTTTTCTTATTTGAGGAGGTTTTTAGTAGGTTATTAGTTGAACATAAGTTCCCCCCCAAGTCCTCCTCAGCCTGCTTTTCAGTTCCCTGTATCCCTGCTGGATGGTCCTGGTGGCTGTGACAGAACAGCCAGAGTTGCTAGCTCAGCTCTAAGCAGAGACACAGAAGAGACTGTTAAAAGCCTAGTCAGGTTATTACTTACTTATTAATAGGAGTGGGCAAGAATACATTAAAATTGCAGTGCTGCTCAAAAATGTCTTGTAAATACACCTACTGTGGTGATTTTATTTCCATGCTCCACCCTGGCAAACTGAATAAACCAATGCTATTCTCTGAGCATATGATGGATGGGAAACAAATTGTTAAGGGTGACCTTCTTCAGCATCACACTGTGATTAATTTGACAGGGCGCTTCAGACAGCAACAGCTTTTAAACCACCTTCGCACAAAAAGTCACTGTCATGTTCAACATCTCTGTGGACCCACTGCCCAGCATTCACGAGCAGTGATATCTAACTCTGGTAGGGGTTGCACATCAGGTGGCAAAGCCTTCAAGATCTGTGAAAAGAACCCTGCAAAGTATACAAATGAAGAAAAAAAAAATTAAGAATTAATCAGACAGGCGAGGAATCTGGACTTGCTGTGTCAGATAGCCACAGATTCCTCATGTCAATAATTAGGTTCAATGCTGCCTCCCTCCCAAAAAACACAGCTCACACACTTTTAAATTTTTGTTTATTCTTTTTTTTTTTTTTTAAATAAAAGACAGTTTCCAGATTCCTAATTATTACTATGCTGTTTGTGCAGGACAAACAAACTTTAAAATACTAAAATGCACAAGGCAAGTTGAAACAAGGTGTTTGTTCCAAACACCTCAGCGGTGCAGGCTCGAGTACTTATTTGCAGTGGCTTTACTCTGTACAATCAGTTCTACATAGCAATGACTGTATATAAAGAATATAGTACACACTATTGTTTTCATTATCAATTTACAAGAGAAAAAAATAAATATTTTCCATTCTTATTATACATTAACACTTCGGTAGAAAGTTACAGCTGTTGTGTTGGCATGGCCTGCAACTTCAGGAGAGGAAAGGACATGCATACCTATCTATTAAGAACTCTAAACTATGACTTTGTAATAAATTACAGAGGGTAGATACCAGCCAACAGAATACCCCTTAGCTGAATTCAGTCCATTTGTGATTCTTCCTCTGAGGAAAAGAAAACATCTTGCAAAATACAAAAGCCAGTAGCTTGTATTATGTAAATATGACAAACCATGTATGGTTTAGCCTTTTCTTCAAAAATAGGCTTGTGGTTTTAGGCAAAGAGGATTAAGTAATTGAGTTAGTCCTTGCACCTGTCACACAACTAGCACCATAAGGATGCAAGGACCTCAGCAAACACCTAAATTTCATGCTTAATAACTAAAGCATGCATTTTGTAGGTTGTGCATGTTACATATTTAAGGTTTACTGTGCAAAAAAGATTCTCAGCCACTGACGACGTTTCTGTAACTCTGTTCAAATTATTTGCAACGTTTCTAAAGTTTAGCAGGCCTGTATGAGATACTGAAGGAAAAAAAAAAAAGTTATACTTGTGGTTCATGCTTGATTGCTGTACACAGACACTGTACCGATGGATTGGCAAGTCAGGAAATAATGGCAGCAGCCTACGTGTCCAATGAAGTGAGGAAAAATGGGTTAATACGCAGAGCGGATTACTTTAAAATATACAGATAGTTTTCAATGGCACAAAAATTAGTACAGGTGGATCTGTCAGTGCAAATACATATACATGAGGTACCAATTTATTCAGGCCAGATCTAATTACATGTATCTTAAAACCACTCAATTTCCTGTTGCCAGATACAGGCTGACAAGCTGTAGCATCAAAGTAAAATCAAAGCCAAAACAATTTTTCAGCATATCAGATCATTGTAATTTCCCTTCAATTTAGTTTCTGAGCTTCCACTCCTCAGATTGCCTTTTTTATTTTAAAACACAAACTTAGTGTTAATTTTCTTTTTCAAGATTTAATTATAGAAAAAAAAAGTTAAAATTGTATATGTAAACTGGAAAAATAGCTACAGCTGGCCAAATGTTTTAACATTGTTTGAAATTTTAATGAGTCCTGGCAGAAAGAAGGAACACAGTTATTGCTATCTGGGGACTTCAAACCAAACCAACCAAACCTGAAGGCATAGACAACACTGTTCCAATGGTGAAAATTAAACAGCTACAAACCAGCATTCTGCCTAGAATCAGTCCTTCTGCATTTGAACACTCTTCAAGTTATCTACAGCTTTCTCTTCCAGGCAACTATGATGACATTTACAGGGAGATATGGATTTAAAGTGGCTGACAGTGGGACACACACAGCTTTTCAGCTCTGGTAATTCTTTCTTGAGACGTTCCAGCTGCTCCACCTGGAATATATTTGGTTGTTCAGGATTCGAGTCATATATCCTGAGTAAACAAGAAAAGAGAAAACACTGATCAGCATAACCCAACAGCTCACAGAAGTGTAGACCAGATGAAGCAGCTGGGTTTTTTTCCCCTACTAGAGTAAAATTAGGTATCAGCAAGCCTATAAAAACAGTATGCTCAAGATTAGCACTCTTTTGCTGCTCATCTTCCAATATAAAATGGTATTCCTTCTACACAATGGTTAACGCTTCACTGGATACACTGAAAAGCTACCCACTGGCTACCCTCATGCACTTTCACAAAAAATGTGATTTTACAGGTGGTAATAAGCAGTGAAGAGCAAAGTTTCGGGCTTCAAACTTAAAAGCATAAGAAATTTCAGAGAGATTATTTGCACAGACTGTGATATACTACTTGTACGTAATACTGTCAGGAGTTTATACTTACTGTTTTCAAGTATTTCACCACTACCCTCAAATTCAGAACTGTTTTTCCCCTCAATGTTACCATTACAAAAAAAACAGAAAATCTGATCTTTATTTACACTTAACACAAATTTAACCACCTACAGTATTTTAAATAGTGTATCATCCTTTCACTTTCTTGTTCTCACTCATATAAACAAAGCTGCGGAATTCAAATTGCCACCATTGTACCAGATTCTTCAAATCCAAAACACATTTGGAGTTTGACAGTGTAGGCACCGAGCATAACTCAAATACTGCTTTGGTCTCATTCATTATAAAGTAAAAGCATTCAGGTCAAATCTAACTTTAGTATAACACTTACTGTACCAAGGATGTATTCTGATCTCCCAACTTTAATTTCTAGCAGCAGTATGTTATTTATATCCAGAATTTAAATCCTTGCATCCGGTTCCCCACACTTGTAGCTATTGCACATACTCAGGTCTCCACATTTATCTCCCTTGAATGAAAATTTCTGGAAATTACTGTAGCTTCTCCCTTATTTGTCTATTATGACTACTCATACTTTCATTTATTATGCTGTCGCGAAAGTGATTTGTTTTTATTGCATCATCCTTTTTCTTTCATACCAAGATTTTCAGTATGTCCAAAAGGAACACAATGCCACAACCAAAAAAAAAAAGGGAGTGCTACACGATACAGTGCCAGGTGCCCTTTTACACTGGCAACAACTTCTCGACTGTTTGGCAAGCCCAAGACATGAAAAAGAATATGCAGCTCAAAGAGTAAATAGAATTCCAACGAGGAAACACTTCTGCAGGAAACACATGGGTGACATTCCCTACAGCAAGGGCAAAGTTTCTGTGAAGAAATTCCTGGATGTGAGGACAAATGCTTTCCAGTTTTATGCAATACAAGCAGAAGGCACAGCAGTTAAATTACTTGCACAGTACCCACAATCCAATATGGGCCTAAGATATGACCCAAAATTGCCTAGTAGAAGCTCTCTGCAAAATAAAAGCCCGGCCTTCTTTTCTCCCAGAGTGCAGGTATTACCCAGTGTTTTCCCCAGTTAAGTAGGCTTACACATTATAAATTTCTCTTTGCGTTCAGGACAAAGCACGGAAATGAACAGATAGTCTGTACAGCAGCATCCCTTAGGAAGGGCAAATGTCCAGTCCTTCTCATCACTAGAAAAGCCAAGGCATATTTCTGAGCTCCTGGTTCCTAAAACACGGCTAAGCACATTTCTGAGCAGCTTCTGGCACGCATGTTATTAGTTCTTTACTGGGGCAAGCAGGAATTCTCTAGCTATTCCTTCATGTTAAATTCTTTTCAGTTGAGACTTTTGACAAGTCCAGCCCTCCAAACTCCTCTCAGACTGTGCACTGGAACCAGTCCACTCCAGTGGGTACACCATGGCTCTTCTAAATTGAAAGATGACGACCCTTTGAGGCACAGCTGTCCTTGTACCTCAGAATTTCTTGTCCCCAACTTTTTGTTTGGCTCCACAAAAGTACACCAGCAGTTGACAAGACTAGAGCATGGCTCCAGGAATTGTGGCATGAATGATTTCTAACCTCACATATCAGAACAAGGAATAAACTCTTATCTACCTATCCCTTACTCTTAAGCAGGACAAGTTTTTACCACACGAAAGTTCCTCCATTTGACTTCCTCTTCACAAGCAAGCCTCACAGAGGACTGGGGAGTCCTGTATTTTAAATTTGCACTTTACAAAAAGCTTCATAGGATGTTCCAGGGTTTTGCAGTGGGCGCAGAACTGATGTGCTTTGTGCCCATCAAGTGTTTTTACAACCTCTGAACACACACACACACACACACATATCCAAGTATGCGTTGTCTCAGGCAAGTCTCAGCAGCACCAGAATACTGCATCCACGTTAAACAGATTTTCTGAAGCTTTTGATTGAAACTTTTCATTTTTCTTTACATCAAGGTAAACTTGAGTTTACTTTGCCATTTGCAAAACAGGACTTAAGATTGCCATTGTGTAACATCTTTATTCAATCATGGAATAGATTACATTATAAATCAACCTACACTAGCTAACTTCCTACATATATGCATGCTGTTACTGAAGCAGCCTTCAGTTTCAGGCACAAATTTAGACAGTCTTCGAGTTTTGAGAAATATTTTGAATGCTTTTGCCTTTATTGCCAGTTAAATTTTTGTTAGTTTTGTGGTCTCTAATAGAGCATAGTGCTTTTTTCTGGAATTTGCAAATGCATAAGGAGCCATAAGCCAAATGCAGCCCTAAGGAACTATAGCATTTAGAGAGGATTCTCATGGAAAAGCTTTCAGCAAAAACGTCTGAGGATTACCAACTTAATATTTTCATGCAGCTGCGTGTATTATTCAAACAGAACTCAGATCATGTAAAGTGAATAAAAAAATAAAGATAATGCAAATTAGCATCCACTCCATCTCCACATTGGTATTGAATATGTAGCCAACTGGTGTGAAACTGCGTTGTTCTTAGCAAGTTAAGTACATTCAAACACAGAACTATTTCCTGGACTGTTTACAAAGCTTATCCATAAGGAAAATACCAGATAAAAATCACCTTACAAATATTACTTTAGAATTCATAATTTTTGCCAATCCAGAGAAGTTCACTAGAATAGGTTAAAGTTTCTTCGCTAAATAAAATAAACATTAAACTCATAAAGCATTTCAAGCATGAGATTTAGTTTTCTGTGTGAATAGAAGATACCCAGTCACGCATTTAAAGTACTTTTCTGGATTAGGGTGCAGAGAGAAGCCTGGAGGCAGAGGCAGCACTTTTCTGCACCAACTACACAAGTAGTTTGGCTATTTTAGATACCAAGATGAAAGCTAGTTGAAGGTTGGAAAAAAAACCAGAATATTGTCCTGGTAACTGCACTAGACAATCCATTTGATTTAATGACTTTGGGTATGTCTAATCATCTGCAGCCCAAGTGGGTTGGGGACTGGGGAAAAAAAAATAAATAAAATAAAAAGTCTTTCCCCTGCCCCAGTGAGATCGTGCTTGTAATAGTGTTGCCATTTATAAGCTTCACAGATTCAGTCTTGCACTCTTTCTCCATGCAAAACAAAGACAGACCCCCTACCTGCGTATTTTTTTTCCTGACACTTGGTATCAGCAGGTTTTGGCTCAGGACACAGTTTTTCTGCCATCTTCACAAGTGGCTACAATGTTTTGCTCAATTCTACATGGATGATTAAAGTTTGGAAAAAAATAGCTTATAGAAATCATTTCTACTCAGTTCACAGTCTTTGAAATAATAACTACATGCAGTGACAAAATCTCAGGGCCACATCCAAGTACCCTAAAATTCACTAAAATTCCCGTAATAACTTGCTAACTTATTCAGATAAATAACACTTAACGACAGTTTAAGGAAAGGTCTAGTTAACAGCAACTCACAACACCAGGCACGGCAATTTTTCATAAGTATCTGGACTCGGCCTTCCATACATAGAACCAAAATTCGGAAGAAGTCATGGAAGAAGCACATCTTGATTCATCCCTGGAAATACACTGGAATTTGAAGATGCAACCATAGCATCAACTGGCTCTACACTCCCAAACAGGTTACTGCAGTCCTTGCTTATTCCTAGACCTTGAACCAGATACACACCTCTCTCTCTACCGGAGTTCTGCTTCACAGCAGTTTTGAATTTATCCATTTCTAAACTTCAAACAGTGTAGAACACAGATGCTCACAACCCACCTATTTAAACTTTTTACAATTTAAACTCTTTTTATTAACTTACTACTCTGAAATGATTTGAAAGACTGTCTCTTCACCCAGCAGCTCCAGCTGTGGTGGAAACACTTGCTGCTAGGTTTGACACTGAGACATAGCATGCAGGACTCGCAGGTACCACCCTCATTTCAAAATGTCCAGCTTGAGGTATCTGATGGAATTTGCAGAAAGCATAATGTTCCTTCTAAGTAACCTATTTTAAATTTAATTCTATTAAGACAAACAGTAAATTTTGAAAAATCATTAGGAATTGTAAAGGAACATTCCAATATTTATTTTTTTTTTTACTGTAGGCCACACCAAAAAGTCAATGCCTAGAAATTGGACTTAAGGAGCCTGCAACAGTGACACTGAAACGAGGTAATTGTTTGCTACTCAAGTGAAGCTTGTAACTTAATAAAGAAAGAAAAAAATGCACCACTGAACTACTGTTTTTTTAAAAAGCTTTGGAATTAATATTAATTTGGGGGTTCCTCTCAAAGTGTAAAGATGTCAACAAGGTGGAAGATATACAGAGGCAGGTGGTGAGAGGAGAGGTGAATACTATTAAGAATCTAGATTATCTACATGGTCTAAATAGTGCAGGAAGAATATGAATTTTTTGTTCAGTTAAAGGCCCAAGGGAATTCAACCTATAAGCAATTCCAATGAATTGGTTACTCATCAAAAGGTGAGGCTGAAGGTGTTCTGCCGTCATACTGCAAATGAAAACACACTGAAAACTCCTTGCAGCCTTGACATAAATACAATTTTATGCAGCATTAAGCGATTAAGTACCTAAAGTAACAAAAGCAACATGAAGTCAGATATAAGGCTGTCACCTGCCAACTATTTTACCATAGGAATGCATATCTATTGCATGAGAAGTAATTAAAAACTCTAGAAGGCTGGATTAGCAGACAGTAAACAGGCATTTCATAAGAATACTTCATGCAGCAGTATTTGATTAAACACACACCCCCCACCTATAGTGCAAAAGTTTATCACTTCAGTTAAACACACCACAGAATCCTGCTCCTTCCCAGCACACAGGGACCACACTGGAGAGGTGGAGTACCCTTCTGGCTCCATTACTGCCCCAGGGAGATCAGTCACCTGTGGCAGCAGCTCCGTCCCCAGTTGCAGAGAAGGTACAACACGTACTACAGATGTACCAGGAAAGGGGACTCATGTCTCCATTACCTCAGTCTGAAGCTGATCCCCAGTGTAAAAGTCTTTTATTCCTTTTTATCACCACTGAAAAGACAGAAACCTTCTATACTGTGGAGGAAAGGAGACCTCCAGGAAAGCAGAGAAGTGCTGGACACACCTCTCTAGAAGGACTCTCAATAGCGATGAACANTTTTTTTTTTTTTTTACACTGGGAGCCTAGAACTGTGAGAGCAAACAGATTCGATTTCTTGCCTCTACATATGCCAATTTAACTCCCAGTTTACACTTTATAAAACCAAGCCCTTGACAATTCCTTGATTCCTGCTCGCCTTTTTTTCTTCAGTAAAACAATATACAAAGCTATGCCCTTGCAAAAGCTAGCAGTTTGAAAGTCTTCCATAACTGAACACTTCAATTGCACTTAATGCTTTTCCAATTACATATTCTTTGTATCTATCAAATTCTGCTTTAATTCTGTTTCCCAAATTAATCATCATCTTGCATTGATTTTCACATCTTTTATATTAAAAGACCTAAAACTTTTGGGTTTTGTAAGGAACTAACTTTTGTTCCTGATGTCCACCTGAATTGTGGGGATATAACAACTACTTCCTGAATTGACTAATTTAGCAGTTTGCCCTGGGGGGAATCACCCACTGGTAAATTCACAGTTTTGAAAAACACAATAGAAAGTTAGCAAAAAATTAAGTTAGAAATCTTTAATTCAAGTTGTGTTAACCATTTTGATAACTAAATGTAGAAAACGGAAGATTTCAGCCAGAGTTCAATAACACTGTCCTCATCACACCACATCCAGATTATCATCAGGAATGTTAATAGCATGTTAAATGTGTATGCCATGCACTAGTTTTTTAAAGAATAAAATTACATTTATGTTAACCTCAAGAGAAACAAAAGTCATTTTGCTTTATATATGCAACTGAAAGAGCAGGGATTAGTGTTAGTCTTGTTATTGAGCTGGGTTTATGGGCTTCTTGTACTTATAGTACAAAAGACAGTGTGCACCCAGTAAACTGAAAAGCAACGTAAAATTTCAAAAGAATCAGGATATAATAGATATAAGAAACTATTGCTTCTAAAACAAAATCAAGTACCTGTCGTATATTAGCCCATGAACACCATATTCTCTCAACTTCTTCCTGTTATCTGGGTCATTTGCATCATCACCCCATGAAAAAATAACCAGGCCTTTAGATTTGGCCCTTTTAATAAACGATGGATTCCTCAGCAGATCTTCAGAGTGCACATTAATTCCCTGAAATACAAAAGCCTTCAATGAAAATCCATGTTTCTGAAACACTCTCCCATTATGTTTTTTTTTCAATCTTTTGACAACTTCATCCATAATAAGAGTAATTTAATACATTTAAAGGAGTTTACTAATAGCACCATTTATTAAAAGGTCTTTTGAAAGGACATTATTTTGGCTGGTACCAGATATTAGCATATTTCTTTTATGAGGCTTCATTGTAATTTTAAGCATTAGTGTCAAAACTGACAGATTTACAATAAGGAGTAATAATTTAGATTCATTTTAATGCAGAGTAATACTAGAATGTGTCAGCTTACCAGCAAGTTCTCAAACTGTGCAAAAGTAATGGCAATTGGAGTTGTACGAGATCTAAGATCCATAAGTTCTGGATAGAGCTTAGATTCTCCTTGGGTGAGAAATAGCACAGGATACTTGTTTTGCTTATGTCGAACCCTGTTAGAAAAAAAAAGTTAGCAAATAGCAAACGTGTTAAATAGCAGGGGAATCTAGTCTTACTATTTGTGGAGAATTAAGCTCTTTACTGCATGTTCCTCTAGTTCCTTAGTGGGGCAATGCGGTGGTACCACAGCTTAATACAAAGCCAGGTGACAAACTGCTCCAACTCTTCCTTCTGCCACTATTAGAGATTAATACACAGTTTAAGGCAAACCAGACTTCAAGCTCAACTCAGCTCCACATCCTCAAAGTATTAACATAAAATCCTCAAAGACTGTTCAATTCTGTAATTTTTTTTCTTAAATGCATGTTAGAGTAAAATGAAGATTCATGGTAAGTATTTCTAAGCGTGGTCAATACACACCACCTAACTTTACTCAGATTTTCCTAGGTGGATACCAGTACAGTGGTATGAAATAACAGATGGAAGCAAAGTTTTGAGATTAACCCATTGTGCTCTTACCCACTTGCTTCTTAACCCTGTCATCAGTACCTTGATCTGGTTTTGTTCTGCCCATTTGCCCTTCAATGACATTTCATCAGTACACTCTCCCAAAGATTTCCATAAAGCCTTTCACTGACAGTGCTAAATCACTTCTTCATGCAAAATCCTACAGCATATTGTTAGTTGTTACGTATCCCAACTGTGTTACCCAGCTCAACTGCCAGGCTTTTTCTGTGCCCCAATACCTTCAATATGACAATCCACAGAAGGAAATAAATTACCTAACAAAAAACCCATCACTAAACAAACAAAAAACAAACAAAAAACCCCACCAACCAACAACCCCCAACGCACACACACCAAAAAAAAAAAAAAAAAACCCACCCAAAAAAACCCTACCAAAACTCCCTAAAAAACCTAACACGGGTAATCCAAATCTGTTCCATTTTCTGTCCTTTTTAAAAGGCAGATACAGTGAAAGAAGTGTAACAATACAATTTTGTTTCTAAGTTAGGCTTCTGTATCCCTCAATATGTCTGAAAGAGACTTTATGATACCAGAAAAATACCTTGGTTCTTGCTCATGTGTCAAGAAAGCCTGGAACATTCAGGAAGGCACTTGACAAATATACCTACTTTGACTTTATTCTCCTATTACATTTTTGACACAGCTAAGATGGCAAATTGGTCTTGCTTGAATTCCCAACTATTTTGGGACACAAAGTTTAGGTGTAATCAAAACCTGTGTAATTTGTTTCTTGTTGTATTCTTATGTCCAAAGTAAGTTTCACCAAATAAAAAACAAAACAAAGAAAATACATTCTTTATCTATTCTTAACTTACATCGTACAAATATCTGCATTGAAAGAAGAAAACACAATTCTTCTCCTTCCAGCATTCATCAAAACAGTTTTCAGAATAATATCTAGAAAAAGGTTCATGTCAAAGTAAGTTGACAAGTTGCCATCCCACTGTCCATCCTAGAAAAAGAAAGGACAAGTTTCATTCATTTAAATTAAAGCTACTAAAATTATTTTAACAAGCAGTGGTCTCTCATTCAACCTGAGCAAAATGAGAATTCAGAGTACAGAAGTCATTCCTTCAGTCTACTGAATGCTGGTTACAGGACAATCAGTCTGTGAGGTGCAGCTGAATTTATCAGCAGTAGGACTCACTGAAAAAATTCACAATTTTCCCATCCAAGGAGAGAGTTTCCATGAAGCCTTTTCTAATTTTGAAAACAAAGGAATTCCAGGAAAGATGACTAAAAACTATTACAGATATTTTGCATTGCTATTTCTAAATAGAAAAAGACAACAATAAGACTTCTAGAAACAAAGGTACTACGCTTTGGCTTTGAGGACAGCAGGTACAGTCATTCTGCAGCTGGCCCATTTCCAGGAGCATCAGCCTGTCTCTCTGCACACACACCTCCACCTTCTGCTCTACTTCAGTTTCTTTTCCCCGACTCCAGTTACCCGGTGGTCCCAGCTGTGGCAACGACTGCATTCCGGACTGAGCACTCGGCAACCCATCCAAGCCCACAGCGCTGCAGGCCAGGAGGAATCGATTGCCTGTGTTTCTGCACCATGCCATAGTTGCTCCTGCAGGAGCCAGGAGAGGCTGAACATCTTGTTGCTTTTCCCCACGTACAGTGAGCCTGACCCTGAGTGAGCCACAGATTTCAAACAGGGTCTTCTACTGAAGCAGTCTGAGCTGCACTATGAGCTCAATACCATAAATATTTCCTATCATTTTAAGAGTACGTTTGTTCATTTGTTAGAGCTGTGCTATTATACTCCCAGTTTTAAAGACAGTAGGATATAATAAAACAGAAGACTAACAAAAAAACCGCACCAAATTACGCCTTTGTAGCTCAAATTGCCACATCAAATCACAAGTTTTAGCCATGATAATGGCAAAGTAAATCTTATCTCCGTTTACTTACCCTTTGTTGACAGATCCATTTTATTTCTATATTGAACCCAACGTCTTCAGAAACAGACTCCAGGACCTGAAAAAATTCAATTATGAAGAGACCCCACAGCAAGGAATGACAACTAAGCACTCTGAAGGTCATTACTGGGAGAATACATTAGAATTTAATGCCAATGGGATCTAATAGCAGAATAAAACCCCCTAATTCTTTAACATGTAACACAAGATATATCCTTGTTCTTGCTCTTCTACTTCAGATTAAACTTAGGAAATACATAAAAATCGATAAAATACAAAGGACAACATTATGACAAGGTACAAATGCAAGTAATTTCACCTTAACGTTTGAGAAATGCCTCATCTGTGGTCCTAAAGAAGAAACGTTTTTTTACTTCTTCCAGAAGTTTTTTTGAATGCAAAAAAGTAATATGCAGTCTTAGGTAGGAATATCATCATTATGGTAAGAACAAAAGTTAGTGAAATTCTTGTAAGGAATTATTTGTAAGGTAACTTCAAACCAAAAGGTGAAGCCAACAGCTAATGAAATTAAGTAAACGTTGGTAGGTTATTTTTATACCCCATGAAGATGACAGGTACAGAAGAAAGTTAACATATTCTCTCTTATAGGAAGAAAATAAAATTTGGGGAATCTAAACAGGTAGGGGAATTGAACCACAGTTTAGTCTATTACACAAAATTCTTTACTTTCTGTAGTTATGCAGTAATCTGATTAGAAAGTTAAAAAAACACAGTGGGGCGTATGACTGTAACTGACGGCATGTAACTAGATATTAATAATCACCACACTCCACATGTTTTATACAGCAGTACTGCTTCTCAAGTCCCTAAAAGGCATGTTACAGACCAATTCAGACATTAGGAAAAACAGTAAGGAGAACAAAAAAAAATAGCAGCCCTAGTATAAAAAAAAAAAAAATCCAAACACTTTAAACAGTAGCAAACTGTATTTAGTCAACAATTGTCGGTTGTTTCTGTGCAAAGCAAGCCAACAACAAAACCCAGAGTTCACAAACTGTCATAAATGGGAACATACTGGAAATTCAGGTAATGTTCCTCTGTCTGGCTCTGCTATGTGGCCAAGAGTATGTGACAAATTGCCAAAGGCCAGACAGGGTTTTTTTTTCCAGAATTAGCAAATAATTGTCTGTGAATTAAAATGCAATGCCCAGATGTGAACCAGCTGTAAAACTGAGTGTATCCTCAGCTATACAACTTGGGTTCGTGAATTAAGAAGCTTGAAAGATATGCAAGCTACTACTTTTAAGCACTGAAAAAGCTTCAGTGGCCAACAACAAAGCTTCCTTTCTTAGTTCCAGCACTGATAACTGAGGCCTAAAACCAAAACCAAATATCCCTTGTTACATGTGCAAAGCTGAGAGAAAAATGCATGGTTTAGTGTTCTACAATCATGTCTATTGCTCTGTATTCACTGCTTACTCTTTGCAGAGAAGGGAATGGCTGCATCTCAAAAGCAGAATTTTCTTCTTCTTTAAAAGATGCTGAAAAGAAATACAAAATATCAAATCACACTGAATAGCAGCACTGCTAATCACAGCACAAAGACTAGCTCAAAATCATAAGGTCTTCACTCTTAGAGCAAGGAATGGAATCTGGTCTGTCCTTAGATTTCCTAAGCCTTCCCTCTGTCACTGACATACACCAACAATGGTGGTGGCAATTCCTGGTTTGCCACAGGGAAAAATTATTTGACCCCTATTAACAACCTTGCCAGAACGTTTAACAGACAGCGTCTAGCATCCCTAAATGTTTCAGTCACTGAATCACATCCAGTCGGACCAGCCTTGCCTGTCAAGGCCTATTACTTATTTCATCTTTTCCCAGAAGGCAGAATATGCAAGACACTTTGCCAGTTTGATGTCCCTACAAAGGAGACAAATTAAGGCCAATTATACACCCTACATCAGTTACCAAAGTTCTTGTCAGCAGTTCTGAAGAGCTGCCAAAAAGGGAGAGTTAGAGAAGCACAGGATGGAAACAGCTGTGGTAATTTTGTTATTCCTAATTCACATTTATCTATGCCTTCATCTTCTACCCTTCTGTCCCCTCTTCCCAAGAAGGTAACTTCTGCCCAAGTATGTACTTCCCACCAAAGAACTCTACAGCATGCACAAAATTAAAGTAACTATATAAGCATTTAGAAGTATGCAGGAAGAAGCCAAATGTGATTAGAACAAGTGACTGCAACCACAGAGTATCATTACATGGTAATGAATAAATATTAAGACTCTTGCAGACTAGTACATACCATTGTGATCTTTTACCTTCAGGGCAGTCACATGAGCCAGCTAAACAGCACAGAAAGAGTATAATTAACAACTGCTCTACCCACAGAAGTCTTAGGACACGTATGATGTAACAAATTCTCCTTCTGAATTGTTTTTAAATTTAAAGGTCTATTACAGACAGTTTTAGTAATTTGTAAAAGAATAAAGAAATCCTAGTACACATCACAATTTTCTTTCAAACTTTAAAACAGATTCCATGGAAACCTCAAAAACGTTCTTACTGAAAATTCAGAAGACATGTTCAAGAGTAGAAATACACATAACAATTTAACATTAATATGTGAAGAAGGCTAATATCTGACAGAGAAGAGTTTAATGTTAAGACTTTGTGTTTCTAATCAAGTGTGGACAGAGGCAGTGATTTTATAATGTAATCACATACTGAGATAGAATTAGGCCAGGCATTGGGCCAACTTCCTTGCTCCATTCAAATTCTCCACAAAAAGGAGAAGACCAAGTAATTTTAAGTAAAAAGAAACACATAGTTTTTGGACCAGCCAAGTGCTTCCTTGACTGAGGATAGATATCTCAGCTGAGTCTTCCATGGCCCAGTCTCATCCCCTGACCCCCCTTTATGTAGGCAAGGCACTTCTGTTCTGAAGATACAGTGATACCCAATTAAAAAAAAAAAAATCAATTAGTTCTAGCCAGTTTGTCCAATCCGTACCATTGACTCACAGACCCTTCTACACCTCCACACACACCTCTCCAAAGAGTAGTTCAACATAACCTGGATCTCCTTTGTTACCAGGGAAACATTTGAAAGTCAGACAGACTGTGTGACAGGTATCTTTCTTCTTCAACGACTCCAAAGCATTGGCTTTCAGTGAACCCTATCACAATATTCAGCCCTTCTTATTATTAAAGAGTTATCAACAGTAGCATAATGATATGTATTACAGAAGCTGTCAGACCGTCTTTCTGGAAGATGGAAGTAATGAAATTTATTCCAATTGTAATGATGGTTCAAACATACTATTCTTGGAATTAGCTACTTGTTCTATTTGTACAATCATAAAAACCTGTGCTCTCCCAAACTATCTATACTTACTCCAGAAAAATCCAAGCTTCATACACATGGCACATCAGACCAGCCAAAGTAACAATACCTTCAACAACTGCAGCTGATCGAACGTGAGTTCTTTGACTGCAATCTCAAACAGTTCTAAAGGCTCCGTATCCAGTTTCTTTGAAGAGAAATAATACATAATTAAGCATAGCTAAAAACTACAAAAAACCCTACATGCTTTTAATGTTGTAACGTTAAAGGCAACTAATTTTTTTTCTTTTATTGGTAAAGATACAAGTGATATCTTATTATAATATAAGATGATCAGTTTTCAGGACTCAGAAGCATAGAACACACGTCAGTTTGAAAAAACAGGATTTGATCTTTCATGCAAGTCATGCTACAGTGTTCTAAGTTCAGGAAAGGTTAGCACATTTATTCTGTAGAAACTTGACAAGTTAATGGATTCAAGGAAAAAAGTTTGCAAGTAAAAACATTCATTAAAATAGTCCAAGGCAGTTCAGTTCATTATTTTCTCAGAAACTAATAAAAAAAGACAAGTGTCCTGGTAAAACTAAGATACACACAGCCTGACCCGAGAATGAAGACCTGGTGTTGAAAAGAAACCATTTCATCTTCCCCTCTTCACTATGAAGAAATTTTTTGTCAACAAGGCAGTACTGATTCAACACAGATTGAATATGTGTTTCCCTTCATCACAGTTCCATTTCCACAACTGTTCAAAGCAAAACTTCTTGTAGATTGCAATATGGCAATGGACGTGAGAGCTTGATGGCAGAGAATTAGCGCCAAGAAGAGAGACAGACGCTGTCCCACAGCCTACTCTGTGCTGCCAGCTTCGCTCTCACTGCCAGGACTGGAGCGGAGCAGAGTTCCAGCTCCTTACACTGCTGTTGAACACAAGGATTCTGACCTCAGCGGGGAACACACGATGGACCAGCCCCAAGCAGCACGTCAGTGGGTTTTGGGGTCACCAGTCCTTACGCTCATGGCTCATCACATCTCTTTACTCCATGAGAACACACAATTGTCATGGTTCCTAGAGCTCAGGTATTTAAGTGGTATTGCAATAGTCTGCTCTGAACACTTTGTAAGGAATGCTTAACTGTATGTATGAGTAACAGTTCTGTTCACAGCTTCTAATGTTATAGTACTCTTGCCTCTTACAAAATCAGCAGAAAACAGTTTTTGGTTAAAAAAAGAAGGAAGAGCTGCAACTTTATGAGGCAAGCAAGGAAGGGAACACAACACGTGCTTCCAAGAACCATTTTCCTGCTCTTAGAGCCTGTTTCAACTTCTTTCCTTCTGTTCCACCAAGCAATCCAAATGCAGTTCTTCAGACTCACTTACTGTCCCAATGAGACATGAAGCATAGTTTACCTCACAGTTCAAGAGCAGAGCAAAATGCAGAAGTAAAAAAGGGTTAAAGAGAGTTAGAAAAAATAATGGAAGCCAGGTCATTTGTGGGTAATTGAACTCCCTAAATGAAGGAGAACCTCATTTCTTGCTTTGGGTGACCATGCTCTGGCAGGAGGTTTGACTAGATCTCTAGAGGTCCCTGCTAACCCCTACCATTCTGTGATTCTTCCACTTTTCTGCTTTTGTCTACTGGCCACTCCTGGGATACCAAACAAGGTAGACTGGTTTGACCTAAAGAGCATTTAAAGGCAAGTAACTGCTTAAGAGAAGTATACATTTAAGCATTAACAGGAGTGAGAATTCATGTTGAGAATCACAATGACTCTCCTTCAAATAAGAGGCAACCGGTTTTAAACTGTCTAAAAGAGTTCCAGAAGCACTACCGAGTTGTCTGCCTTTTTCTTCCAAATCATAAATTTAAAAAAAAAAAAAAAAAGCTAAAAAGTAACTATAATGTAGGCTTGAAAAGTCTCAAACCCTGCACCTGAAATGCTGTTGCTACAACATCAAAACGATGAACTCAAGTTCCCTGCTCTGCTTCATGCACACAGTAACGCTGCCCGTTTATTTCTGAGAGCTTGGCATTTTAGTTTCTGGAATGGTCACATTTAATAATAAAATACAGGTATCATCTTTTTTACCTTTTTCATGGCCATGCAACAGGTGAGATCATGGTATACAATAGGCACATGATCTTTAGAAAGATGTACATCAAATTCCACATACGCTGCTCCCTACAGAGAATTGAAAAATACACAGAACAAAAAATGCATTAGCTATTTATGCACAAGGGCTACAGAAAGGCTAAGATGATACTTTGAATCATAGATGCCTTCATGGTGCCCCTCCTCCCTCATCCCCACCAGCAGTCAAGGGATTGCTACAAATGGGCAAAGCATACTCCATATCATGATGAGCTTCTGGAATCACTAGTGATTAACAGCTGCAGTGTGGTGTTGTATGTGTAAGAGCAGAAATAGCTGTATCCAGTATTCTCCTGTCCTTTTCAACTCTATGTTCTTTTCTCTTAAGTTTTAAGAAGAAGAAAGATCAAACATGAGCTTAAATACAATCTTTTTGAGAAGAGGCAGAGCCAGACAGATAAATGCACAGAAACAATTTTTTCTTCCTTATTTTGACTGTAAATCATTCCTTGGAAAGCTTTCCAAAAATAACAGTCATCAAATTATCATCCTGACTCACATACTCCCTTTCAATCAGTACAGGAAGAAAAACAGAACAAGCTTTTTTTTTCCAGCCCTTTCCTCAGCAATGTTTTTTACAGTTTTTCATCTGCAAATAATTGAAATTACTTTTCTAGCAATGCTGCTGATGGCTCTGTAGTCAGTTTTCACCTCAACACTTATTTCCTGTGGGCTTTTCAAAAGCTGTCTATAAACTTGCAGCATCTACCCAGAAATTAAGAGCTACTGTTCAAAACCAGTGTTTAATAGCTGCAGTTTTGCTCTGCAGTCAGTGCCTGCTCCAGACACTGCGTTCAAATTACTCCGAATCCCAAAGCCCTCAGCTGCAACTCTTTGGGAGTACAGCACTCCACGATCAGTAGGCAATAAGCATAATAATTCAGATTCTGCTCCCATCCCTTTATAACAATTTCAAAAGTTGTTTGGTAAGAGTCTACATTAGTGAAGTACCACCTGAAAAGTCTTAGGAACCCTACAAATTAAGCAACAGATGATCTCACAGCAGCATCTTTGAGACTATAACCACAGCTCCTCCCTGTTGAGGAGCTAGACAAGGAATCTCTGGATGTGCTCCTGATTTCAACTGCTCTGCTGCAGCAGCTCATCAGATTGCGTACATCAAACTTATCACAGATCCCATCAGAAGGAGCAGAAGTAGGAATACAACCACTTCAGTCACTGAAGCACCCAAAGCTTGTATCTCCCAAATTCAAAGTCTCATCTTAGGATTCCAAGTCTTCATTGTAGCAAAGCACTGAAAGGATTGCTTGATCTCAGCTCTGAAAGTCCCATTTTTGGCCACCAATTTTAGGTTCTCAGCAGCCCCTGAGTGAGACCTTTGCTACCTGACAGTATGGTGACAGGCAGAGCCAAAATTTTAATAAATTTTTCAATATTACTCCAACCATATGTCTCTGCAGATTAAAAATGCCTGTATTAGAACACCACCAGAACATATTAGATGGAAGTTTGTGGCTTGTGAGGATCTTGAGAATGAGTCCAAACTACCTCTTGCTTCCCTTCCTATCTCTCAGGGAATTTCCACTGCAATTTGATGCCGTTTTGCATTAGTGCAATTAACATACATAGTATTGAATCGTAGAAATTAAGCACACAAGCTAGTTTTAATTAGAAAGGCACTATGTGCATGCAGATGTGTGTACATACGTGACTAGCAGCGTTCCTCAGAGAGGCAATAGTGTTCTCTTGAACTTTTGCAAGCCTGAAATAACAGCAAAGAAAAAGGTTTTGTTAGATGCAGCATGGTACAGGAGTCCATCGAAACAGGAGAAATACAAATCAGAAGTCTTTGTTTTAGAGAACACCTGAGAACACCCACATTTGATACTGAAGTGACTTAAGTGATTATGGGTTGTAGCTTCCTCTTCCTCCTCAACTGATGTCAGCAAAACTAAACGTAACCCCCTGCTCAGATACAAATGCAAATGAACTTACTTTGCTGTCGTTGTAGAATTTCCTGCTCCTCTGTGTCCAACATCTAGAGTTGTCCTCGGTTTCCAGTATTTCGCATAGGAAGCCTTCATATCACAAGTATATCCCTGGATCGGCTTAATAATTATGTAGTCCACTATGAGAAAAATATCAAATGTTTCAAACATTAATAGATAAAGGACTCCAGTAAAGTTAATTATCTCTGTTCGTATCCACTGTACCTCTAACTTTTCCAATTGTCTTCCTTGGGTTTCTGCTCATAATAGCAAGTGTAAGGATTCCAGCGCTCTTTCCGAGTTCCGCAATGGTGGATGACAGGAGGCAGGCAGAACCCACATGACCTGGGAGCACATCACCTTGTACTACTTTCTCACCTAAATCTTCCTAAAAAAGCCAAAACAAACAAAAATCCAAAATACGTACTGTTATACGTAGGTGAGAATTTTAAGCAAAATCATCTTCCTTGCTTCTCAGGAAGATACATAAAGGCACAGATTTAATAGAAATTTCTTGTTTGTCACAGAAAATTTCAGGCTAAAAAATGTTTAATGTAACAGCGTCTTGAAAATTACAATCAAGAATATTTAATTGTTGATGGAAGTCTACAAAGGTCACATACCTTTGTCTTTGGAAACTCTCAGATTTGACAAGCTTTTCAAATCAAAATTGCATGTGTGGAGTAGTCTGCCTTCTAAAAAGCTTAAGTCACGTTTAGAACAAAGATGAACTGGAATAATATATATGTTTAAAATAACCTTGTATTAATTTGCAGGGAAGGAGAAAGACAACTAACACGGGGAACTGGCACTTGACTATAGTGGAGCTATTTAGCCTCTTTACAACTATGAATGTGAGTGATCTTAGGGGCATTTTTAGACCAATGCTTAAGCTTAAAACTTTCTTCTGCAGAAACACTATGAAAAGGTAAAAGGTTGGGGTTTTTTTGGAGGTGTTTGCATTATTTTTTTTTTTTTTTTTTTAAAAAAAGCTCTTTGAATACTAAAATCTTTCAGGGCTAAAAACAAAGTGCAAAAATAACAGACCTAGTAGTGAGAATACACCAATATCCAGTTTCAATTTGCACTAGTTAGTTCAGAGAACCCTTTTTTGTTTATAACTTACAATTATTTGATCTTAATTTTTAACCAGTTCATATACACACAGTTCAGATTCAGGAAGGGTAAGTAAAACTTAAGTCTGATAAAAGGTAAAAATCAAGCCAACCTAACTACACGCATCATTGCACACTAAGATTTTAGTCTAATTTGTATGGACTTCTAAATTAGTAGAAACTGCAAAACTTTCTGAGCCATATTGAGAAGACTCACAAAGCCTCTCTGCATAATGCAGGAGTCATCAATAGTCTCATTACTTGTTGACGCAAGTCCAAAAGATCAGGAGGATCAGGCAATAGCCCTATGCCAACAGTGAAATCTTTGTGGTAATTGATTAACTCCCAAGGGCAGACTGGAGCTGCTTTTTAGCCATAAAGAGACATACCTCAAAAAAATCAAAGATTAACTCCAAGTTATCAGGCTCCATGGTTTGAATGGTGTACTCTATCCATCGGTCTGGCTGCAAAGCATAACCACAGTCTGGCTGAGAGTGTCGACATTTATATTCGGTGTTGCTTATTAAGGAGAACTCCACAGTATTTGCCATTTTCTGAGGGACAGTAGGGGATGTTTTTTCTTGGCCCTCTTCATCATCCTCATCTTCCTCTAGGCCTTCTAGAGTCAGTTTTACTCTACTCAACCAGAAATACAAAACAAATGGTTAAGTCGCAGGAGTGTCTTTGGAAACTCTAAGAATTAGAAAGAAGCTAGAGCAAAAGCTCATACAATACAAGAATTCTTCTCAACACCATCACCTACAGGACAGCACTCTACCCAGTACGCCCTCACAGGAATGAGAGTTTGCAACTATTGCAGCTAAATTTCATTTAAATCAGATTTAAGTGCTCGAGTCACTTCTAAAACTGAAACTTAGATAAACGTGAAAATTGCACTAGTGGTTTGAGAAGCAGTACTTCACCAAACTAATTAAGGATTGAGGCTACCCCATAGACAGCCTTTCTCCACAGATTGATACTCATAATGTTGAAAGGCTAATGGATAACACTGAAAATGGCACTAATCAAGACCAGTATCTGAACATTGGTGGCTGCCGATAAGAGCGCGCACACAAATTTAAGTCTCTCTGAACACTGGATAAGGCAGATAAATGTATTCTATTAGACATAAACAAGATAGTCTAACAGAATTAGTACGTCCCTTGAGAAATCCTAAACGGTCATTTAAAAGTAAACTGAATGTAATTTCTGAAAACTCCTGAACTGAGAAGAATAAGCCTCCCTAAGACTCAGAACTCATTATTATACAGAGCAAACCTTCCACAAAGAATGAAATATACCAGTGATGGAAGCACATGAGTCATCCAAATCCCCTTCTGAATCATCTGAACAGTAGCCGGGATAAAGTGTTGTCATTTAATTAGACACCAATTCACTAATAAAACCAAAGTCATATATCAAGGAAACAATTACAGTCATGGAAGTCCTTTACATTAAACCCACATTCTTAACACCCTCAAAAGTCACAACACAGATGATCCACAAACATGAAAAAATAACACTGCCATGGAAGTTGACAGTCACAGAAACTACCTGGGCAGATCTAACTTTTTAGGCTGAATACAGAAAACAAGAGAATCTAATGATAATAAGGTTATCAAGTTTGGATTTCAACCACCTAATTTAGATAAGGATCAGGCTTCAGAAATTGCCATCTAAAGCAATACTACCTGCTATAACACACAGAAAAACTGCAACACTCTGGAGAACAGGACATCAATATGTATTTAATACAACTTTCTTCAGTGAGAATTAACTTCCCCCTCATCAAAAGAGTTGGAAATGGGGGTAGTTATCCCCTCCCAAATAAAATAAATTATTTTATAGTAAAATTAAAAAAAAAAAATCAAGTGTCAGACCATCAAAATAAGGCACAGTACAGAAGTAACCCCCAAGTTAATGGAGTGGTCTGTAAATCACTTTGATAGTGGTGTACTGGAAATTGCTCATGTGTTATAAGCTCAGAATCTGATTTGTAGCAACTAAATACAAAATTGTTTGTTTTTTTAAAAATGTTTTCCATTAAAGGAAACATGGAACCATAATCCTTTCCAAACAAGAGGCTAGGAGTGGGAGAAACACTGTTCATCTCTCAAAGGGCCTGAGAAGTCCTGCTCCCCTCTTTCCCATTGGCAGAAGTAACATATGGCAAACACACTATCAAAAATTGCTGTTGTAAAAAAGCACTTTTGAGGAGGATAGTTAGTAGTAACAGTCATCACACTTTCAAAGGCATATCAGACTCTAGTTAAGGAGAAGAGGTTTTTACTTATCTACACTCTTTATCATTGTTTTGGAAAAAAAAAGGGGACCATGAAAGATGCAGAAAACAAGCCTACACCACACACAACAACTACACAACTACATAGCCAAATGTGCTGGGATGAAATTTTGGCAACCACAGAGCTCCAAAAAAACACATGCAGGAAAGAGAAGGGTCAGTGAAGGGAGGGCAGGAAAGAAAGAGCAAGCTCCAGACCCCAGAAATTCAAGAGAAGGAGATCAAACCCTCCAGGCAACAGTGCAGTCCTCAGAACATCAGGACTAAGATACCCACTAATGTCAGTCAACTGCACAGTTATAATAATGTCTAGTTTTTGAGACACCCCTGCACGTAAAACCATCAAACTGATCAAAACAGCAAAAGAAGGGATTAGAGAATGCTATTATATCTGCACCACCAATGTTCACTGGAAATCTGTAATGCCAACAGGTAATTAGCCACGCATTAAATGGAGAGGGCTGTTTACTTTGGTAAGGAGAAAAGTAGTAAGCAACAAAAAACCCTGAAGCTTTCTGCCTTTCCTTTCCCCCAACTTCCACTTCCATTCTGCTGTTCTCAAAGAGAACAAAGAAGAAAACTCTCTGACAGAGTTACTAATTAAGACCATTACAGTTCCAGCCAAGAAGCAAGGAACACCAAGACAAGTATGCATTAAGTGTTTGTGAAAGACACCCTTTACCTACTGCTTCATTTGTGCTACCACATCTGTTTTATTCATATTTAATAGTTCAATAACAATCAGAAAGGCAAGAACTGAAAAGTGTTAAGTCAGCAGTGAAACTAGAGTAGTTTTGCTTGACTTTTGTCTTCCTCTGTTGAAACAGAAGAACCTCGTTCAACACTACTGTATTAATAAAATGAGGTAACAAACACACTTACTTAATGTTATTGCTGTATTTTTACAAAGTGCTTAAACGCCTGGAAATCAGCCTGACAATACAATCCTAGTAGCAACCCAAAATTAATTTGAAGGCTACTTTAATTAAAAACAATCACTGGTATTGATCATTAACATGAGATAAATTGCAAAATACGATGAGCAGGTTCTTACCTAAACCTCGATGTTTTAAATTTCTTCTTAGATATCACTACAGGTGGTTTCTCAGAATAATGCAGACGTAATCTTATTTCTGTTTGACATGTCAGCCACCCAGCATCCACAGTTTCAATACCATCTATCAAAAAGTTAAATAAGTAGAAGAAGACACTTTAGTAACTTATTTTGTTTCCTAAAGGGAGATCTCAACAGTTTAATATACAAAATAAAAACAGTTCCTCTGATACCATCTTCCAGACAATACTCCTTATCACCAGCCTTATTCAAGAGTATTTCCAAAGCAATTGTTGAGTACATCCTTTCACTTGTCTTTCCTGAACTATACAGAATAGACAACAGATACTATGGTTACTTGTTGGCTTTTAAGAGGATTAATAGGAACAATGGTTTTCACCATTTTCACCTGTAAACTGTCTGCAAGAGGGCACTAAGTATTCCAGTGTAAGTTTTATTTATGGTATCAAAGGCTAAGTTAAGTCTCTAAAGGTAGTTAAGACATTTCTTTGTCCAAGGATCTCAATACATGGAATAACACTGACAGAAACTCTGAAGTTTCATCTCCAACTTGAGACTCCCCATTTCTATTGAGACACAGGTGTCAAATTAGGTCTTCATAACCAATGCCAGTAATGCTGTGCAGGTCTGCAGGACAGCAGGTAGCACAGATATGATGGGGAAGCAAAGCACAGAGGAGAATCCTCCACCTCATCATCAGGACAAAGAAAACTTATGAAGAGGTTGGCCAGAAAGCACAAGCTGCCAGACTAGGTGCTGAAACAGAGCCCACAGTTTGAAGAGCTCCTAGCAAAACATATCATTCCATGAGGATATCATGCCCTGGTGAGACTGCATCTGGAAAACTGTGTCCAGTTCTGGGCCCCTCAGTTCCAGAAGGACAGGGAACTGCTGGAGAGAGTCCAGGCCAGAGCCACAAAGATGATTAAGGGAGTGGAGCATCTCCCATAGGAGGAAAGGCTGAGGGAGCTGGGTCTCTTTAGCTGGGAGAAGAGGAGACTGAGGGGTGACCTCATTAATGTGTATAAAGATGTAAAGGGTGAGTGTCAGGAGGATGGAGCCAGGCTCTTCTCAGTGACAGGAAATGATAGGACAAGGGGCAATGGGTGCAAGCTGGAACAGGATGCCCAGAGAGGTTGTGGAGTCTCCTTCTCTGGAGATACTCAAAACCTGCCTGGACGCGTTCCTGTGTGACCTGATCTAGGTCTTCCTGCTCCGGCAGGGGGATTGGACTAGATGATCTTTCAAGGTCCCTTCCAGTCCCTGATATTATGTGATTCTGTGATAGGAAAAAAATTCAAAAGCCTTAAAACAAGCTGCATGAGATGTGACAAAGTCACCTCAGACACCAAGGGACTGAGCATTAAATGAGTGGTGGGTTAGAACTGCCAGAGGTGAGACACACACATGCAGAAGAACATGAGGTGTGAGGTTATGAAAGGTTTTGGCCATTATGTTCCTAACTGAAGGGGTAGATTGAGTACATTTAGTGTAGCTGATAATATTTTTTTCAGGCAGGAAGAGTTTTTCCTCAGGTTAGGTTTTAAGAGGAAGTTAGCACTGTATTCCGTATTTCTAAAAAATACATGCTCATGATCTAAAGTTCACAAATTTCAACCTTTAACACCAGCACACTGACAGCATTTTAACTCTCCCTAACAGCCTTTCATTAACATTAGAAGTGATTACAGCCCTTACAGCGTGAATTCACAAATGCTGGATATAAAAAAATAACCACATAAGCAGAGAAAACTGTTTACTTACAACAATTCCTGTCAACACTAACTTAGTATTTCATATATTTTTCAACTACAACACCGAATCTTGTTAAAATTAAGTACGTGGTAAAGAGTAAAGGTCAATAGATCTCACTTACTACGGATTCCAAAGTATCCATCGTCAATAGTGATTTCATTTTCTAAAATTAAAAGGAGGGGAAAAGAATGAGAGAAACTAATTAGCATTCACATTATAAAGAATCATTGCCAAGTTAATTCTACTCCACTTCACTTCTAAAAAGTATATCTAATAAAAAGTAATAAAACTGAAACAGACAAAGAATAAGCATGTTTATTGCAACCTTCTATAAAACTTTTGCCCCAACTTACGCTTTTTCTTGGTTTCTGCAAGAAAAAACAATCACCACACAAAATGTCATAAGATGTTTCACCTGAAGTAATCTGAACTGAGAAAAGCAAGAAGGTTGCATATATCCTAGCTTGCTGCAGCACATTACTGATAACATCTACATCCTACTAGAATCTGAGATGCTTTTCTTGTTAGTGTCAAAAACTTTAAAGTTTCTTGCAAACATAAAAGAAAGCTGTCCTCTTGCACATTTACAGTTGAAGCTTCTAAGTCAAGTTAGTCACAATTAATATGCTTATTCTGCCCATGTGACAGAAACCAACCCAGGATAAAACATTCTTAACACTATTTCACACTTTTATCCTTACACTCTCTAAAGTTTTAACAACCCAAACCTTAAGGCGCTAAGTATATTCACCAGCGTTGATGGAACTGCAGTAGTCTAAGCAAACTATACATTTTTCAAAACATATATCTTAATAAAATTTTGTCTCTAGAGGCATTAATCTTTTTTTTTCTCCAGTAAGAAAAATCATGGGCCTGCCCTCAGTTTTTAATTTAGAATCACAATAAACACTGGTTATGAAGCATCAAGTATTACGTGGGAGGAAAAAAAAATAAATAAATAATCCTGTTTGGAATGAAGTAATCCAAATTTAGAGATAAAATTCTAGGCCCTAGGAGAGGGTAGGCTCCTTCCTCAATCAGTTACTGACAGATACAGAAACATAATTTTATTACAAGAATAGAAACATTAACTAATTCAATTGAAATAAAAAAAAAAAGGGGGGGTGGAGAACGTGATCATGGTACTATTCATGACTAAAGAGCAGTTTCTTTAATACCAGCCTCTTTCTATAGGACATTATTTCAATGCATCACAAAGTTTTTAATAGATATAGACTCTTCAGTGTGGAGGAAATAATGTTTTTCATACCCTAGGAAAGACAGAGCATAAAACATGCCATCTCATAGCATCAGAAGAGAGCTAAATTACAAGTTACATCTAAAGGTTTTATCAGTCACTCTTAAAATCCCAAACTTTTCTCCTGTTCAGAAAAGCATTAGGCACTTGTCTGTAAGCTTGCATGCCACCTTTTCTCCCAGCAAAATACATTTCTGCTAAACTGCCAAGTAATATAAGCCCATTGGTGTTTCTATTTACGTTAACCCATTTACTTAAAGACGACTAATTAAGAATTTTTGCTTTAAAATTTTGCTAATGAAATAGTAGCTAAATAAAAACAGTTACTTCACACCCTCCCCCTCCCCACATTTTCTCTGACAAAATAATATGGATCCTTAGTCTCAAATAATTTAGCTTACACAAAATCATTACAACTCCAAATTCATAAAAAACCACCCCACATCATCTTAAGGATGGCAGCAAAGAATTTGAAATCCGTTCCCTTTTTAAGTCACTTCTTTATACAAGTATTTTGAGAGTAAGGCCCATGTTATACAAAGAAAAAGTTTATATATCCAAGACATTCATATATTTAAGTATTTTAAAATTATAGTTATCAATCCCTTTAAACCAATGTGCAGCATATTAGCAATCTTATGCATATGCCTCAAACAGATGCAGTTGGTGCCCATACCTAAAGGGGTAATTGATCGTGGTTGTAGATGAGTCTCCCACGTGTGAACTATGACTTCGCAGGGACCATCGATAGTCTGTAATTTAAAAGTTAAATTTCTGCAATAATTTCTTTTGTTATATCTGATTTTCTATCCATGAAGCTGTTTGGGATGGTTGTGAATTAAACTTACAAATCTAAGAAAGATAAAGAAGGTAAACGAGAAAGGGAGTGGGAAAGTAAAGAGAAAATATGAAAGAGAAAGAAAGAAAGAAAGAAAAGAGGTCAGGCTGGTTTCTTACCCCTGCAACTGCTGGTTACGCTATCTGCTGCATCAGCTCACACTACGTATGACGTCTGACAGGGTGGAGAAGTTACACGGAATTATTACACCTTTACAATTTATAGCTACTCTGCTGGACTACTGACTTACTCCCATACACAAAATACAGTGTCCCTGAACCGATTTGAGTGGGGATACGACAGTAACAATTTACAAAAAGAATTCACATAGCCCACATCTCTCCATTGCCAAACAGAACTCATCATCTACTCACAGAGTTGACAGATGCAAGGGTGGGTCATTCCCCAGAATTTGCTTGACTAATTCAAAGTCTATAAAAATACAGTTATCTTTTCTGTGGTACAGAAAAGCAAATTATCAACTACCTAATAAAAAAATAATCAGAATTCCACTGCCTCAGAAAGAACAATACAGTGATACAATGCAGTTGGCTAGCCAGGAAGCCCCCTGCAGTCCATTCCATTTGGAACAAGATGAATTTGATTCTTCCAGAGAACAATTCCTGTCCCTCAAAAGCCTACATTTGCGGCCAAACACAGCCAAGACTCATACAGATAATCAGAACAGTAAACAGTAATCATTCTCTTCTTTCAAAACAATGTAACCTTGAAATTGCTTTGCAAGTTAGAGCTTTTAGGTAACCACCAGAACATGCCTTATTCCCAGCTCCATCAGCTCTTCACACTGGGTGGTTGTTACTCTCAATCCTCACAGCTGCTGTCAAACAGCTGCAAAGTGTGGCATCTGGATGGTTCAGGCATAAGGAACCCTTAGTTTCAAAAAGACTTATTGCTATTGCCACAGCCACATAAGGCTCAACGCCAACTTCTGCCACTACTTCAGGTTCTTTTTTTGAATAGATTTCAGCTCAACAGGGACATCCAGACAAGCTTCAAACTCAGCAGTGTAATTACACAATTGGCTTTTTTATCTTACAGCTCACTAAAATTCTTTCGTGGCAGATGGGACTTCTTGACATTTCAAACACATTTAATCTACTATGCTTTGGTTGACTTGACAGTAAACACCAAATATTTTAAAAGTGCTCAGTAAAGATGGGCTTGCTGTGAGTCAGCTGAAAGCAATTAAATTTTTCTAATGAATTAAGAGATATCTATACTTAAGAGACATGTCAGAATAAAATACATACGCTCAAAGTAATGCTTTGAAGATAGATGTAAATAGATCTTAATAAAATAAGATTATACATTTTTTTGCAGTTTAATCCTGTTGTATGCCAGTTTTAATTCCCATCTTCTGCCACAATAATCCTTCTTATGAACCTCTAGAAAAGTAAGTAATACACCCTGCAAGGTCTCCACCAGCAACTCCAAGAACACATTCACAGCTCATAGCTTACGAACCTGGTGAATGCAAGTTTGTCCCAACATGGATTAAGCTGTTGTCTTCAAGAAGTAAGCAAAGGAAAACCTTTGGACTAACTCCCAACATATTGTATTAAAATACCAATACCAACTTATTTCTACTACTTCAATTGTGCATTTTAATTCTATGTTCTAGAATTATGATGGAGAATTTGACTAAGAGTATCCTAACAATAAGCACAACATACTGGATACATTCAGCACAATTTCATCCCTCAGAAGGAATAAATTGAGCTGATTATGCATTTAATCCCAGGAGCCTTCAACAATTTCTGAACTAAGAGCCAAGCAAAGCTACCTGGAAAAAAGGGGGCAATGGATTAGAGATCAGGCACAGACATAACTGACAGCCTTCTCATAATCTCTGCTCAGACCATCCCTGTATTTATAGGCATCCAAATAATCAGCAGCCAAGATATTTTAATTACCTCTAACAGAAGCTATTGTTACAATGAGCTTAAAATACCAATGTCATTTCAGTGGCACATATTGACCATGTTTGAACAACAGCCCAGTTCAGATCAGCCTGTAAGTGGAAGTTAATGTGTCATCAATATTCATAGTACGGTACCATTATCTAATGAGTCAGCCTCTGCCAGGACAGTGGTAAAAAGGCACCAACTCAAACATCCACCAAGCATCCCAGCGGGCAGCACACTAAGATTTCAGTAGGTAGTACTATATGGCATGGGTCTCCCTATACCAGAGAATTTTTTTTAAAGTCAAGAAACATAAAAGTTATGCTTCTTGATTTAATATGCCTGTGTAGCACAACGTTCCAGAGGTTCAGAGCAGCTTGAAGTACTCTGCATGAAATGCTTGGTAGAATTAAAAAAAAAATAGAAACACGGCTGTGGATGTTCAAATGATTATTTAGGAGGCTAATTCCAAACTTCCTGATCCAAGGCAACACAAAAGAGGAGGCAAAAAAAAAAAAAAAAAGATCTTAAAAATGCTACAGATAACTACATTTATCTAACTGCACCTTACTTCTTAAAACTATGTTTCAATGACATTAATCTACTTGAAGAACACGAAACAGCTAAATGAATTAAATTTCACTGCTGATGCTGGATTTCTGTACCACGTAACAAACAATAATTAAGCAGAAAACAAAACAACCAACAGAATCTATTCAGCCATAGGAACTAACTTTGCAAGGCAAGAGCACACGAGTCACCTGCCAGGAAGTCCTGCTCTAAACAGAGATTTTTCCAGCCCTAGCATTTCCAGCAACAACTCAACACACAACCTGCTGTCTCAGTGCAGTCACAGCAGAGCTGCATCTTTGCTATTTATAAGATTAATCAGGGGTTATTAGTCTAACAAAAGCTTTCCTAAGGCACTCTAATATTAAATAAATTACCAAGCCTAGGCTTAAGCTTCACATTTATTTCTATATCCCAGGCACTAAATGGATTTGATATATGTTTCAGAAAAATACAAATAAAAGTCTCATTTGAAATCTCGATAATTAAGCAGTATTCTCAGAAGAGTGAAAAATGTTCACCAACCCAGTTTTAAGAGTCCTGCTATATGCACAGATATCTTAGTTACTCCACACTTTCCTTGGAAGCAACAACCCTAACTTTGCATGCTTATTTACTGTTGGAAAAGAAAATACTCAGCATAACTTAACAGAATAAGGTATGGAGTTACCTTACTAAAGTTTTCAAGCGTGCATCATGCAAAGGACACATCAGCATTCTTCTAAAGCATATAATATGCATGAAACTTAAATCCCAAACAAAGAGGGTTACACCAAACCCCCTAACGAACAGCAGGTGATTATAGAATAAAACAGGGGAAGATCATTACAGTAAAGTAACTGGTACTGGGTTATGTTTAAGACAAGAACAAACTTGGAGCAATATAGTTTAAAATAGTTTAAATTACTGTCTTATTTCATTATATGTGTGTATTTACTTTTCTTTTAAAATGTTTAAGATTAATTATGTTATCGATACATTTTTACAATGCAGCAAAAGCTTATGACATACTGGAGCCAAGACTTGCACCAATTTTATGGTAAAATGCTCTTCATATACACATTTTTGTATCCCTACAATTATTCTATAAATTTCAATATATTAAGTTACATATATTCTATTATATAGTATATATATATATTCTATTTAAAAACTGCTCTATTTATGTAACCACATTCAGGTTAACACCAAAATCATGCTTCAGTCCAAAAAAGCCAAACTTCCCATGACATCATACTATCTTTCAAACAAAATTATTTAACAGATATCAAATGATGATGACTTTTTTTAAAAGGGAAGTGAGAAAAATACTTTCCTACCGGTTTTACTCCAAAATGTGGATTGTTTTATCTCTTTTCAAGTCTAGTCTGTAGCAGTATTCTGGATGATATGAGACCTAGCATTTCTCTGTGAAAACATGTACCACACCCAGCTTTGCCACCTTGTCCAACTCAAGCATCTTCAAAGTTGCAGTTGATACAGGAAGGGAACTGCAACTTCAGCTGGACCTGTTTAAACTTCCTCAGTTACATGGTGTCAAATTCCTATGTTCAGATTTTAACATATATTTAAGACTATACATGTATTTAAGTTATCCTACTGCAGACCATAACACGCCAAACTGTGCTGATATGAAAAGTTAACAGTGTCTGAGGGATCACATATCACAAGCCTATCAAATTTAGGAAATTACTCACATGCAATGCTTACTAAATAAATTCAGTCATTTTTTATATTCAGAATAATTTAATCTACAAATATATTTTCCCTACTAAGGTTTGTAACTGCTCGTGTTTTGCATACACTATCTCATTTGCAATTAGGTGTGCATTAGAATCCTGTTAGAACGAGGGGATCTTGATTTTATGTTGTTCTTCACGAAATTTACAGGAAGAAAAGAATTCCAGCTACAATATTTTCTTCCTCACAAGCCTATGTTTTAAGAAATAAAGTCCTGCACACTTAACAGGTACAGGCTAGAGGCCATTAAGTGGATAGTTGTGTACCCTGGCAATTCACATACTTGGTTTTGGAGGGTAGTTTTCTTTTTTCCTTCTTTCTGTACACAGTAGCTCATTATGCTGGTATTCCATAAAATTTACACTTACCTTGGCAGACTCTGCATTACACGGTACATAAAGCGTGCACGATACAGAGCACCTACTTAAAGAAACACACTCACCAATACACATTGTAAACTTTTTCAAATGTTAAAACGGAAATTGTGTTGTCTACAAGCACATTTTCTGCCAGTCTGTTCTCGCTAAGTGTGCTTTTTCTAGTGCACCTATTGCTTATATTTGAAACTTACAGGCATTTGCAAAAATATTATGAGTCCCATCAGAGCTGCTAGGCTCTAAGAACTGATCTACTTCTGCCCTCAGTTTTTGAGTTCAGAAGAAGAAATCTACTATTGTCTTCCCTTCTTTTGCCTCAGAACAATAATTTATTTCAACATCCTGTAATGAAAAAAACAGAATGCAGTCTCTTGAGTTTCATTTAAAGTTAGCACCCTTCACTGAGATGATACATCTGTCAAATATTTTCTAAGTGAAAGAAAGGCTGACAAAAAAGCCTTATACGCTTTTGATCATAATTTAAAAATATTTAAAAGTCATACCATCTGATTCTCTAACTTGTTTGCATATTTAGCTACAGCCTTCATAATCCCAATTTCAATGAAGAACTAAAGCCTAGGGTGAATGGCTACAGAGTGTTAATAGAGTAAGAAAGACAGCAAAGACAGCTTTAAATGGGTTATTTCTTACAGTTATTACTTGTTATTAAGAAAACCAGTTAAAGAGTAGCTGCTTATTTTCCCAAATTAGTCCCGCTGTTTTCTGGATGCAGTCTCATCCCTAGTCTGAAGAACTTCCTCCTTACCCCAGTACAACTTCTAAAGACCCGTATACTGCCACATACATTCAACTCACATGCAGCTTTGACATCAATACCTGTAAAAACACATAGGTGTGTCTCTTGGGTTTACCCCCCACCCTCAAGTCATGCAAAAACCTATATACACATGTAGAGTAAACACTGGGATGCCGCATTCCTTGTTTTACCTTTTCACACCAAGAGATCAACATGTGGTAAGTATGCAGCACAACCACTAGCACAACCACTTCATATGCTTCACCAAAAAACTCTGCAGTAATTTTAAAATCTGTAGTAGACAGACAAAATTAACTACACCTACTCACACTAACCATTCTTCTCCTGCTATCACCTGCTTCCATGCTAGAGATCATTGTCCAGCAGGACATATTCATAGTCAGCAAGTCCATATTAAATTGTAAGCATAGAAGTTGTTGCAGTCTCATTATAAATAATAACTTCGCTAAACGATTTAAGCTTTATTATAATGTCAGGCATTTCACTATCACTGGATTTTTTAAAACACTAACACCAGTAAGAAGAGAGAAGACATTTTAAAAAAAATAACTGAAGTTAAGAGCATATGGTCATGTATTTCCAAAAGTAAACTGCTTGTATTTATTTCCACAGTGTTTTAGTGTTTCATATGTTGCAATTTAAGATTTATTTCTGAAAACTCAAGTTTAACTCAGAAAATCCTTTTTACCTCAAATAAGGGTGCTGGGGTTTGGGGGTTTGTTTGTTTACTAAGGATGAACCAACTTGAAATAGAAAAGGTCAAACATACCTTAGGTTCTAGGAAGTATCCTTTAAAATACCGATACCGAACAGGAACTCCTCTAGGAAGCTCTACAGTAGCTTTCCATAATTGACTGTGGGGGAAAAAAAAAAAAACAAACCAAAAACAAACAACCAACCCACCAGTTTCAGAATACAGCCTAACAGCCACCTCAGATACATGTCTGTCCTTAAAGATACTCTAAAAGAAATCTTAGTGTATTGCTGCAAGAAAGGTTACCACAAGGTAACTCAGACAAACTTGCACAAAGCACAATAAATACTTAGAAGTGAAATTGTACTTTCTAATCTACAAAAGTGCTCTAACATAGCAAGAATTCTCATCCTTATTTAACAGGTCGGGAGAACAGGATGAAATCATTCAGGGACTCATCCAAGATCACACAGCAAGTCACTGACAGAACTAAAAATACTTCCTGCAAGCCCTATTTTCCTGCATCATACAGAGAGCAATAGGCAGGATACCATTTTAATAAACACGGAATTCCTTCACTGCATTTAAACTTTTATGTCCACGTGTAAACCACATGTTTGTATACACACAAGCCACTTAAAAAGTTTTAATGCCTCTCTCATTTCAAATAATCTTCACCCCATCTCTTCATAGCCATAATAACAACTTCTATAAGTTAAAAGGTAAACACTGTAAATTTCTCCTATAACTTGCTGTATGGGACTAAGAATTATCCGTAGCAGTTTCTTATCCGTAGCGTCCACAACTAAACCACTGAAACATGGCAGCCACAAAAAGCTACAAAAGCTTACCCAGGTAAAACATTGTCATAGACACATTCCTAAACATTCAGAATATTCAAGGGCAACACAAGAAATTTGTGAGAGTTTTACCAACAGTATGTGTAGCTCAATAGTTTACAACCTCAGAGCCAGAATAAGTTTGCTGCTCTAGAACTCCAGCTATTTCAAAGGGAACAAACAAAAACAAAACAAAAAAAAAAATCCAACTTACCGATCATCAGTTTGGAGGACCACTGCAACCTGTGGATTCCAATTTCCCAAAGCACTGCAGCTACCACATATTGCGAAAACCTCTCCTAAAAAACACCCAAATGAACAGAAAAAAAACCCACAATCATCATTACTCAAGCTTATACAGAATTAATAATTACAGCCTACCCTGTCAAACCTTCAAATATTTTTAACACATACACCAGAATCAAGCATCTAATCTCCCTCTTTTTGGTTTAGGAAGGAATTTTTCCCTCATCTAAAACTGCAACAGCAATTTCTTTGCCATTATAAGAATCTCACAGGACTACTGAGAACTCCAGCCGCCTTTGAAGAGTTGGCTTCCAAGCTGTCCTGCAGTAATACAGTTCAAAAATCTGTGGCAATGCAGCAAGCAAGTTTTCACTGTAAAATGCTTATTATCAAGATAAATAAATTTTTTCTTATATACTGTGTATTTTTTTAAATGTACATATACACACACTTCACTGCGTAACATATACATCTAAAATTGTAATTCTCGAAAATTCGCACCACCAATCTAGAAAGTTCAGACAAATTAGAGGTTCTAGTATTATTCCCAAGACAACACATCCATTTAATTTTATTCTTGCTTCTCTTCTCCAGGCTGAACAACCCCAACTCTATCAGCCTGTCCTCAGAGGAGAGGTGCTCCAGCCCTCTGATCATTTTTGTGGCCCTCCGCTGGACTTGCTCCAACATGTCCATGTCCTTCCTGTGTTGAGGACTCCAAAGCTGAATGCTGTGCTCCAGGTGGGGTCTCATGAGAGCAGAGTAGAGGGGCAGAATCCCACCTCCCTTGCCTTGCTGGCCACACTTCTTTGAATGCAGCCCAGAATGTGGTTGGCTTTCTGACCTGGCAGCATGCACTGCCAGCTCATGTTGAACTTCTCATCCAACACCTTGAACTACAACTCCTTTTTTTTTCCCTTATAAAAGGTTTTGTTCCAATTAATTTTTTTAATAGTCAAGCTTTTTGGATGCCCACTGTAAGCATATAAATACAGGCAAATAAAAAAAATCAGCTGTAGGAGTATCCTTACTATGAAATTCAGTGCACACAACTGCCCGGGTCAGGTGCTTTGCCTTTGCCACTCTGTACTGAAGCACATTTTGGTTGGTTTTACAGGGAGGAGATAATGAAGGGAGGGAAGACCACCCAAATACCACACAGTTCAAGTTTCTGACTAGAAGTATTAAAGAGAAGCTAAAATTCTTTAAAACAGCAGCATTTAGTACATCTTAGCACACACACCAGCCAGCCACTGAAGTACCATCTTCAGAGTAGATGAAGTAGTAGCAGCCTTTTTTTCGTTTTAAAAACAAATGTGCGCAGTCAGTGAATTCTTATCACTCAAGAAGGTACAACACACAAAAAGCAACACTTGAACAAGATGCCCAGTAATCCTTAAACTCACTTCAATGATTACACTGCAAGCCTGAATCAGGATTTGTAAAACGCTGCTTAAATTATGCCACGACAGGCATGAGTGAAACATGACAGACTGGGACCATCTTTTTAAAGGTAATTCTAAATTCAGTCAGGTTTGGGTTTGTGTTTTAAGCTCAGGGTTCTTCAACTTCTTCCCCCATCCCTTGACGTGGAATCCAATGCTGCCACAGGCAGCACTCCTCCAGCCACAGCACAGAGGAACCTACCCCAAGCCCTCTGCTCAACCTCAAAGCTTGCAACAGCCTCGCTGGTGTTGTAATCTCTCTGCTTGGGTCTGCTCTGTTGGGAGCCAGAAGCTCCGTTTCCTTAATTTCCCAACACCTCATCTTTGGCCACCTAGCAGTTTCTTGGTATGGGACTGTGTCCTGATGGAGACCTAAAGGAGTCACAGACAGTGACCTTCTTCCTTCTGCTAGGATGAGGCAAAACCAAAGCACTCCATGTCACAAATAAGTCTACATCAATTGTTTGAAGAAAAAAAAAAATTACTTCCCAAATCTCATTTTCAAATTCTTACGTGCAATTTCTTGTATTTCTTGTTATTTGAATTGACATGGTTTTTTACCTCTGAAGAAAACAGACAAGACAGTCTTGGAACATTCTTCTAGTTAAACCATAATATAAGGAGAAAGCATGATTTGGGTACCTGGTACTGATGGTCCTCTTATTTCAAAAGTGACTTGAGAAGAGGTCATACTTGCACAACTTTTGTCCTAGAATAGTTGAAACCTGTAGTGGGAAGAAAAAGATACTACATTTTGAAACAATATACTACAACTGTTGCCATTTTAAGAGGAAACATGTAGCCCAACATTCATAGGGAAGCAAGCCACTACTGATGGTACTGTCAGAGCGAGCAGTAAAAATAGAAAGCTCTTTAAAACCAGAAGCAGCCCCAGACAATAGCATCCAGCTGCAGAAGACACTGTGGAAGCACTGGCACAAGAACAAGAGACTCCTAAATCAAATACCACGTGCAAGTATCAATATCAGCAGTCATCAGTCTTGAGGTGACACTTTTCAAAAAGCCTTCTTCTGACTAATTGTAAGCGGCCACTGGAATTTTTATTATAAGACACTGAAAATTATGACCTTTGGCAAGCAGTAACTTCTGACTGTCTCCCTATGCTATTCTTCAGCATCCTCTTCAATGCAAGAAAAGTTGTTTCAAAACACAGAAGTATAACACGTTTCAGTGCTGAAACTAAAACTGGACTTGTGAAACTGGCTCAACATGACAGAGACAGCAAGTTGTCCATGACTTTGGACCCTGTGCCCCTACCAACATCTCCAGCCTTTCACATGGAGCACCAGCAGACCTGGAACCACCACAGCAGGAACCACCTGGAACCACCACAGCAGCCTCTGTAGCCTACAGCCTCTGTAGCCAGGACACGAGTTGGAGGATTGACCCCGCTTCAGTTTTCTACCCTCTTCCAATGCACAATAACTCCATACAAAAATTCTGGCAGAATCCCACTCTTCCCATTACAGCAGAACCCTACAGATATAAAATAGCCTTCTATATTATTTATGAAAGTAATAGTCATATCAAAGTCAAAGTCCAGATCTTACTAGACTAGCTGTCATCAGTCAAGTATATTCCCTTAGGCATGAGTGCAAAATCATCCTACTAATTATATGAAGAATTAACTTTGCAACACTCAACTAATTCATTTTTTTTATTATTACTGTGATGGGGCTGGTTTTGGTGTTTTTTTGGGGTTTTGGGTTTTTTTTTTTTTTAACCAAGCAAGTACAAATGTTTTTTACTGCTATTTTTGAACAGGACAAAAGCAGTTTATTACAGCACAATGTCAGTCATTATCTTTAAAGCTATTACTAAAGAATTGCTGACAAGAAGAACTAACAGCATTAGAGAGCAATCTACCTTTCATTACCTCTACTACAAGCCCTTGCCTTCAAAGGGCACAGGACAGTTTAACAGATGTCTTGAAAACAAGAAAAGTCTAGAGTCAGACACTAAGTAGGGAAAACAGAAAAAGCTCATAATCCATCCTCACTATTCCCAGGCAGTTAGTTAAGGTCTGAAGTTTAAACACCTACAACTTTTCTTCTGGACCTTCTCCTCCTCTCTTAATCTAGTCCTTTTCTAACAACTTCTGCCTTTACAGTCCTTTTTCTCCACCCTTATTTCCCTCCTTCTGTGTCAAGGGAAATGACTTTTTGGTAGTAAAATGAGGGCAAGAAAATGGTAGCGATAAACACGGTTTTGGTCATATATTCCAATTCTGCGTGTTATCTAGAACTGGAAATTATAAAATCCCAAACTACTGAAACTAAAAATAAACACAATAAACAAGAATTCCATGAAGGGCACATCCTTTATGAACTTCATCACCTGTATGTCATTAGGTGGTCTGTATGTTAACAGTGACACATTGTAGTATTTATTTTTAGCAGTTATTTATAGACATTGTTATTTATAGAAGCACAGCATGTTTCAGTGCTGAAACTGGCCCAGTAGAACACAAAAATGTCAGTTTAAGGCAGAGAATATAAACAACTAGTGTGCATTTATAATTACACTGAACAGTTCAGAGCCATGGCTGTGTTCACCAACTGTCTTCCCTTGTACACTCTTTAACAGAAAAGGTTAGGGAAAAATAGGGAAAAAAGCCTTGCCAAAGATTACAAAGCAGGTAAATGACAGCTGAAGCCTGAACCTAGTTCCTCAAAGCAAGAACAGGTTTTTGTCTTGTAATAAAGAACTAACAAACCAAAACAAAAAAAAACCAAAACAAAAAAACCCACAAAATTGCCAAAGCCAATGCAACATGACTCAAAATTAAACTTGACAAGAACCAGCACGTTTGTCTTATCCCAAATTAATTAACTATCCAGTCATTCCTAGAGAAAAATCTAAAATCCTGCTAAATCTATAAAGCTCTTAGCCAGTCTTGTAGAAATGCTGTGCACCTACTTGCAAGACATTTGTGGGCTTTTCTATGCTGCCTCGCAAAAGGGTATTACTTTTTGATGTAACAGGAGCCAATCATAAAAAGATTGATAAACAGACTTTGTAAGGCTGACAAAATTCTGTTCAAAAGGCATTTTATCTCAAAGACCCACTCCACATCCTACAAGGGATGTATATCAGGAGAAGAAAAACTCTAGTTTACATCACGAAACACAGGCATGATTTTTCCAGCAGAGCTGCAGCTACAGGTATTGCCTTTACATTCATGCGCAGGGTGAAGTATTATCCCTCATTTTCAAGGAACCCTTAGCAGAGCACTGTATGCAAACACACAGCAAGGAAAAACTAGATCAACTTTTTGTTAATGAATCAAGCCTATGCTGTGTATTATGATGCATTTATAAAGCATTCTTTACTTTCATGACAAGATACGAAAAATCTTTTATTTAGAGGGAAAAAGCATAAGTTTAGCTGTCTAGTTACTGATGGTTCCTGAGAAGAGGGAGTCATTTAATTCCCTGAGGAAAACGGCAAGAAACCCTAGACAATCAAATCCTCTGACCAGCAGATGTCAGGCGATCTTTTAAACGCTATGTTCCCTCCTTCAGATTTCCAGCACCACCTCATCAAAGAAGCTGACAAAGAATAACTAAATCCTCTTCACTCCCCGCAACTGTAAAGATAGACTCTTAGGGAGAAAGTAAAGAATCCTCAGCTCAGAGGGGTCATAACTGTTTGCTCAGGGGGACTTGAAAACACCTAGAACAGTTATACTAAAAATGTTAAACGCTTCCTCATCAGCAAATATTAGCTAAATCAACTGAGCAGATTTACAAACAGAAGTCCTTGTGTGACAACCAGTTTTAAGAACCTTTGGGTTCAAAAGTATTAATGTTGAATTCACATCTGCTGCAACTGCATCCAAATGGTAGCCTGGGGTGCAATCAACTGCCCTTCATCTTATGTCCCACTTCCTCCCTTCAGTCAGCTTTTACTGACTGCAACTACATGGAAGCAAGCAATGAACACTTGATCTCATACCTCTATTCATGGGAGAGGTCTCACCCAGGTAGGCATTCACACAATGGTTACGAGTACTTTACATAATAATAATAGAAACTGTTCCTCTACCCAAAGATACTTGGGTTTTACAACAGAAACATGTTGTTCTCCCCCACCATGTCACAATTCAACTCTCACACTCTCCTCCTTTTGCAAAGCAAACCCTTACCCACCACAGTCCCTGAAGGCTTCTCATGGAGATGGTGACCACAGAACAACAGCCACACTCTGATTCCTGGGGCTGTACTGAGCTGCCTTCAAAAGCTTGACACAGGTAATCCTGCTCATCAACTCATCTCACTGTATAAAACAGGCTGTCTGCAATGTTTCCAGAGCAGGGACAAGATCAACAGCCTAGTAGGTAGGGTCATTGCAATCTTGGTTCTCCTGCCATGTGACAAAGCTCATGGCCAGGAAGGCCAGGAAGATAGGTTAGACAGGAAGAAAAGAGACTGGAAATCTTGCAATTTCAGAAACTAAGCAAAAAATTCACTAACTTGCCTCCATACACCCAGAAGAAAAGCAAGAAAGATTTTAAACCCGGTATCCTGTGTGCTGAACAGAAGATAAACAAATATACTTTTTCTTCTAGCATTGCCTATAAAGCTTTCCTTTCACAATTTTCTCCTCCTTGTGGGCATGAAGGAGTAGAGTACAAGGGCAACAGGAGTTAATGTTATTTCCTAAGCAATAGTGAACCCAAGCTCTCCCCTCCCAATTCTAGAAGAGCACTTCTAGAAGATGCAGGCAAACAGACATGTACAGGCACTTAGAAAAGACATTTCAGACTCTCTGTCTAACATAGCACAATCAGTTATTCACATATCACAAAACATCATAGCTTTCCTCTAAAGTGAGGTAGCAAAGTTCATCGTAGATGGGGAAGACCAGGAAGATTTTTGGTTGTAGTCAAAATATCCCAGAAGATGAATTTAATTTAAAAATCCCAAGCTTGAAGCTCATCTGAACCTTCTGGCTTACAGGTCTGGTGGTACAGGTTATTAGGGTAAAATACAGCTTATAAAAGTAACTTTTTTTTAATGGGTGATTTTTTTTAATATCTAGGTATGTTAATTCTTCATAGGTACTTAACGGGACTTTTTCAATTAAAACGAGACAGCTAGGTACCTAGATGCTATGATTTTCCCGAGATGCATTTTAATACTTTCAAACATCTGGTTTTTAATGTAAGAAGATTTTTAACTACTGAATTTGCCACTGAATTGTATTTTAACGACTGAATTTGCTTAGTTATCCGTAGAAAAATAAAGACCATCTGTGTGCAAACAGGCTCTTTCATACCGTTCTCACAGATTTCATCACAGTGCAGACCACCAGGCACTGCAAAAAGTAAACACTTAAGCTCAATTTTTTTTAATTTTTTTTTAAATAGAAAGATCAAAAGGGCAAGGAGTAGAAGGCTGACGTATTTTATTTTTCTGATTTTAAGCAAGACATTCTTCACTTTAAGAGTGTGGACTCACAAGACCGATCAACACCAAGGGGAAGTCCAGCTCCAGGCTGAAGCAGGGGAAAGGTGCCACCTTGTCAGCCAAGCCACCGGGCAGCTCAGAGCACATGCTGGAGCAGGGCTGGCAGCCGGGGCAGGACACCCCAGCCTCCCACACCCTCCCTGAGTTTGAACCCTACCCTGCACTGCAGGAGGTACTGTACTTCTATTTCACCTTTCTTGAAAGCTGTACTATCCTCAGCAATAGAAAACCCACCATGTGTTAGATCCGGTGCTCCGCTGAACAAAGAAGAGAGATGAGCCAGCCACACAAAACCGCTGGTTTAAGACACACTTACGGCATTTTTACTCATGGCATTAGGCTCTCGCGCATAAAAATACCAAGTCATGCTACTTAAGATGATACCTTTACTACTTAAATAATATCTTTTTGAATCCGATTAAACCTGTAGTACAAAGAACAGATTTTGTTACCTGTGGATGGTCCTACCAAGGTATCAGAATATTATAAAGTACATCTAAAGTAGCAAAGTAGATATGTAATATAATCAAGCCACAATAATTGACAACACCTGTGTTTTAGAACAAGGTTAGAGGACACACTTGTCAGGACACTCACTCTAATGACTGAAGAATTTTTAGAAGCAACATGACAGTATCAACTCCTTCATTTTCACTCAAACAACCAGAAGGTTCTTCCTGCCCCCTTTTTTTCCCCCAGTACCTTGACTGCATGAGAAAGGACAGCCACAAAGTCAACAGCTCTCTCATACTGCATTGCAGTATTAACACCGGGCAGAAAAACTTGCATGCAAGATTTAAACGTGCTGTGCTGATTCAAAGGCAGGAATTTTACCAATACAGCTATGCTGACATTTAGAAAGAAGCAAAGCCCGAGTACTATTTCTGAAAAAGCATCACATTAGTATGTAGCAATAGAGAAAAATATCTTTAAGATACTATTTTCAGTATCAATTTAACTACCTGTTTGAAAGGCCAAGCCAGCCCTGTTAATCAAATGCAAGATCCCTATCTAACACACTCTGCTTACCTATAATTCACCTGCTCTATTCTAAATAATAACTTAATGGTTTTCTTCATTTCTTGAGTACCTATCCGCTATAGATAGCAGACTATTCTATCTTAGCTATATCATAACAGTTTTGTACACAAAGTTCTTGGAAAAGACACAAAATGGCTGTGGTGTATTTCCAAGTAAACCAGAACAGCCTGGGTTTGATTTCTCTTTGCTAAAGTCTTGTTTGTTATGGATATGTGGCTGACAAGATCTTAACCAAGTAGTAATTTAGCTCTTTGGGACCACGCTAACCATTCTGACTTAGAAGTGAGGTGGACAAATAACAGGTATAATACTCCCCACAGCTCTCAGTACTCAACACAACAACAACTTTTCTTAAAGGTTCCTGTATCCATTTTATTGAGGAGTAACCGGCTCTATTAAAAATCTATTATGTGGCAGTTTAGACTGGTAGCTTCTGTTCAAGACTAACAGCATTCCCCATATTTTTTCATATTTGCTACACTTATTTTAGAGGCAATAGTGCTAGAATATAAAAAGTTATATTTATTTAATATGTAATTACTTAAAAATATATTTCATTTATAATATATTAATGCTAGAATATATATATAAAAATCTNATGAACCTGTGCACCTTGCAGCAGCCTGGTTAGGAAGCAGCTAATGAAGTTAATCTCGAACTGGTTTATTAGTCCGTGTGAGATGGAGATGGGAGAGCACAAACCGTTAGCACTGTTCGAGTGCTCCCTCGGCCCAGAGCACAGACAAAGAGCCGGAACCAAGCACACCCACTGCCGCCGCGGGGTGCCCGGGTCTGACGGGGCCTTACCGATCGCTCTCCTACTTATCCCTCCCCGACTACCAACACCACCGCCGGCCCCGCACCGCGGCTGGCTCTGTACCCCGCCGTGTTCCCAGCCCCGGTCGTGCCCCCGCCTCTCGGCCACTTACATAAGGCCGGCAGCCGCGGGACCGCCCCAGGAGAGCGCTTTCGATAGGGACATAAATAAACAGCCCCACCGGCTCGGCGTGTCCCCGGCCGGCTGACCGCCCATGACCGCGCACCTCTACGCCAGGATCCCCTCAGGGCCGTGCCTTCCCTCAGGCCGCTCCCGCCGCCAGTCCACCCCCTAAGGCTCCAGGTCCCCTCAGCCGCTCGCACCCACCGCCCATTCCCCAGTGCCGCCACGGCGACACCCCGGGACGGCGGCGCCGACTGACCTGACCGCAAGCAACGCCTTTAGCGCGGAGCTGAGGCCGGGCTGCCTGCCCCTCCTCCTGCGGCCGGAGTCGGTGGCCAGTACTGGGGAAGCAGAGAGGATAAGGTAGAGAGGGGACAACCGCCAACCGGTTCCAGCTGCCCCCGGCCGAACCGGAGAGGGGCGGGGCGGGCGGCGTGGAGGGGGCGGCCCCACGTGACCTCACCGACGCATCGCGTCCTCGCGGCTTCGGCCGCGGCCAATGAGCGACGAGCAGGAAGGGCGCGGGAGGGGGGACCACGACACCATATCTCTTCCTCGAAAGCGCATGGGCAGGGCCAAGGGAAGGCGCGGTGCGAACGGGGAGCCCCGGCGGTGGGAGGAGGGCATGCAGCGGGGGACAGCTCCACCCTCCTCAGGGCCCGGCAATGGCCGCTCCCCGCATCGCAACCCACCCAAGTGTCGACTCCCCCAGACTGCCCGCAGCGCCGCTCCCCAGCGCCCTCCCGCTGCCCGGCCCCACTCGGCCGGTGGGGCCGACTGACCTGACTGAGCGCCGCTCCCGGCTTCCCAGCCTGTTAATGCGGGGCTGCGGGCGGCGCCCCCTGAACTGTCTGTCCCTCCGGCTGGGGTCGGCGGCCGGTACCCGGGAGAGAAAGGGGGTGGGGGGAGGGGCCGGCCGCCAACCAGTTCCAGCTACCCCTAGCCGAACCGAGGGGGGGGCGGCCCTATGTGACCTCATCGACGCGTCACTCTCCTCGGGTTCGGCCCCGCCTTCCCCGCCTCAGCCAATAAGTGGTTAGAAAGAAGGGGGAGGGGTGGGGAGAGAGAGCGTGCCTTTTCCTCGAATGCCCTGGATCTGGGGGCGGGTTTAGGGAGCGAGGGGGCGGGGCCTTGAGAGAGGTGGTGCGCCTGGGCTAGGGGCCGTGTATGGGGTAGGAGTGGGCTTTGCTCAGGCGAGGTAGGCTCCTACGATCGTTTTCCTACCCCCCTGAGGTCACCTTGCTGCAGGCTGAGTCCCCAGTACCAGGCCTGGGAGAATGAGGTGGGGACAGGTAGATCTTGAGGGTCACAATGCCCTCGCGGGCACAATGGCTCTGTGGTATGAGGGGGCAGGCAGTGTGCCTTTCTTGAGAAGGGCTTTGGCCTCTTTTGGTTTGGCGGTGGCATCTGTCTCTGTGCGTCCTGTGCACGTGTCCTTACACCGCTGGCAGGCTGCGGCCTCCATCGCCTGCTGAAACATAGGGTGGTAGGAGCCGGTGCCCTCCTGGGCACCCCAGCTAGGTCACAAGATCACAGAATGGTCAGGTTGGAACGGATCTCTGGAGATCACCCAGTCCAACCCCCTGCCAAGGTCACCCATAGCAGGTTGGACAGAAACACATCCAGGCAGGTTTGGAATCACTGCAGAGGAGACTTGACACCCTCTCCGGGCAGCCTGTTCCAAGGCTCTGCCACCCTCACAGGAAAGAAGTTCCTCCTCACGTTTAGATGGAACTTCTTCCCAGGGAGGCCCCCTGCCATGGTGCAGGCTCTGCCTCTTCCTCCCCACAGGTACCATATGCCCAGTCACAGGAGCAAAAGGGTGGTCATTCATGGTACAGCTAAAAACATGTCTTCAAAGCAGTGGCACCAAGGCAAATAGATGTGGGAATGCCTGTGCTGGTGTCCTGACGCTGCAGGGAGAGTTTAAGTGTGATACTTGTCTCTGTTTCAGCGTAGCTGAAGACTGTTAGGTGGAGATCCCAAGGAGCTTTGCTATGCTAAAACACAGAATTGTACTTGGCACTATTACTTCATGGCTTTCCTGACACCTGATTTTCTGAGAAAAAGAGTATCCTGCTGTAATTCACTCAACAAAGTATTAGCAAATAAAGGGAGTATATTTTCCTCTGCTTTTTGGGGGGAGAGCTTGTGCTCCATGGAGAACAACTATGCAGTTGTAATAGTATGACCAGTTCTTTCACTCTTAGAATAAGCTTGCGTAAATAGTTTGGTAAGGAACTGGCTTCTGCTTTATACAACTTGTGTCAACCGGCAAAGAAGCTGTAGCTTGTATATACAGGCAAACCACTCACCCTGTCTTGCACTGGGAGTTGGCGTCATTAAAAGTATGCTGCTTTTTGCTGTCCTTCCATCTGTTTAATTAAAGAGGACTATTTTCCATTCATTCATTCCCTGCAAATCCAGCCATGTTTCTAAGTAATTTGTGACACAGCCCTAGATGCTGGAGGGAAAATGAATGTTAATATCAGATATTCTATAGCAGAAATGTATGTAATACTTCGGAATTGCTGAAGTCTTTATGTGAGTATTGCAAGATCAGAGCACCCAGCTTAAAGGAGGAAAAAAAAAAAAGGAAGGTATGCAGTAAAAGGAAATGATAGCCAAAAGCAGTTTATTTTCCAGCCAAAAGGATAAGAGGAATTCCTCTGGGTAAGGAAGAGGGAGGGTTGATGAAAAGTGCTTGTTGGAAAGTGAGGATTGTGTCAAACACAAATGTAAGCTACGCTAGTTCCGAACACTTAGTAATTAAGCAAACATTAGGAGCCATCACTTCTACAAGTGTAATCGACAATGAGCTGAAGAAAGGAAGAAGAAACTTTAGAGAAAATACTATGTAGAAAAGTAATTACTCATTTGTTTTCTCTTAACCATTTTTAAGACTTATTCGTTCAAGTAATTTGTTGGAAAGCTAGGATAGAGTTCAACACTTTCAAACGTGCTTGTGTTAAATTTTTCAAAAATGAGTCTTTAATATGACATGTTATAAAATTGTACAATTAATTTTTGTTAAAAATGAGAACTATAACACTTGGTCTCTTTCAGGCCTAGGTTTATTTCAAAACATGCCTGTATCTAGTCAAAACTATTATTGCATTTCCTACAATAACTCATTATAGCTAAAAATTGCAATTTACGCCCTAAATGTATTAAAGAAATACTTGTGTTCATTTTATTAAAGATGTATATCTCCCTGTTTCTTCACTAAGATAAGGGAAGTTAATATAAACAGCTCAATTGAAATGCATAGAGAATTCTCTTTTTCTCCTTATAAACATATGTGGTTGATTTCAGCTAAAAGCTGACAGTCTGCCAAATAAACAATTTTTTAATTCTTCAGGTATCTTATAATAGTATATATTTATTAATTTGGAAAGAATGTTAAGAGGAATTTCTATGCCGCATTAAGAGAAACAGTTGATTCTAAGCAGTGTAATTTGTCATGGTAACTTTCAAGGACTAATTTTCTTTGTAGAGGTAAGTTAAGTTTTTCAAGATCAGGTATGCTGTTCTTCGTTCTGTAATTGGTAAAGCTTCCCTTTCCCCTTCCTAGGGGAGAAATTTCATTGAGCTGTATGATTCTTTTCTCTAAACACTTCATGTTACGATCAGTAGGATAGCTCTTTGGGGTGAGGCAAGTCTTCTGCTCTCTACCCTGCCTCAATCTGTGAAATCCCCATCTTGCTTTCTTCTTAAGCCTTTCACTGAAATACAGACTCTAATAGCTTTTTTTCCTGTAAATGGTTCCACCGCACCACTTCTCAGTGTGGCTGAATAAAATAAACCCAACTACTTAGGAACAGTGATTAAGCTAGTGCACAGCATACAGCAAGTAGGAAAAGGGTGGGATGGGAGATATTGTTATGTCTTGTCTTTACCCAAAAAACCCTCTACATTTAACTAAGCTTACCAGTGTGCTCTTTTTTTTTTTTCCCCACTTCTCCTTAAGGAGTTGCTTTAATATGGTCGGATCAGATAAGGCCATACTTTGCCATGACGCAGCAGGCAAGTCTCAGCTGCTCCTTAAGATAATATAAAACTGTACAGTAATTAGAGCCTGTAGATGAATTTGTAGAACTCTTCGTAAATATCTGTCTGCTTTTCTTACTTATATAGCAACAAAATAAAAGGAAATGGGGTTTTATATCATATAACCTGGGTTGATTTGAGTTCAGATCCAGAAAGACGAGGCTACAAGATCAGTTTCAAGTGTGCAAACAGAAACTCTAACCTATGTGTGCGCATGTTGGAAAGCATGTTTTCTGCTTTCCACTGTAGTAGTTTAATAAGAAGCACTAGAATTTAGCCACTTCTGTCTGGCAAACTGCTTTGTCTTTATTCTGGCAACGACATTGTTGTGACAGTAGTGAAAGAGCTCAAAGATGTCATGTCCGTGCAGCCTCCCCAAACATCGTGGAAGCTGCCTTAAAACTGTACCTCGCTGCCAGTCATGACGTGGGACATGAAATGGAGTGGGAGGTGGTGTACACCATGGACAGAACACCAAAGTAGCCTTGAGGCTGCACTAGTTGAGATGCGAAGCCCATGGGGAATTGGGCTTTCTAAATAATGGCAAGAATACTTGCCTCAAGGGATTGAGGCTAATGTATAGAATACACTAGCAGACCTGTACCAGAAAGGCACTAGGAAATGCCTTCGAGGCACGTCCCTTTCTGAAGCCAAGGTAGTATTTTCTTCAGCTGCCACAATTTTCAACCTATAAATCAAGCTCCATTAATACTATAAGTAGTTAAAAAGATTGTAAACATAAAATTATAGATGTGCTTCTTCCTCCTTCACAGACTGCATTATCAGTTCCAGTGAAGTGACACCAGTGCTCACAGCTGATGAAAGCTGCATGTATTTAGATAAATTGTGCTCCTTAGTTTACTGCACTTGATTTTTATGCAGTGCTTTGGCTCTGATGGGTTATTGTGAATAAAAATAGCTGGTAAAAGTATGCAAATGAATGCACAGCATCAGGCATGGAGTATCTCATTCACTATTTTTTATCTTTTTGTAGAATCACTTATTTTGAAAATGTACTTCTGATCTGACCTTTGCTCTGGCATTGAGAGTATTGCTGTATCGTTATTTAAGGTGAAATCTGGACAATTTACAGGCACTAAAGAGAAGTGATGCTAAGAGACTGGAAGGTATCAAGCTAGAATAAAAACTGCAAGGCAGTAGAACTGCTATTAGCGTAGTAAAATCCTCTCTGGCTTACGGAGAATGGTGAGAAAGGATTATTAGAAAAGGCCTGTTGTGCAATGGCATTTTCAGAAATGAGTTTTGGATTAGAAATGAGGGATTATAATCTACTCTTGAGGGTGCCTAAGCATGATATGCTTCTTGATCTTAGCTGGTTTATAGGTTCTGAAATAAAACGTGTTTAAGTTTTCTTGTGAAACACCTAAATAAAGATTTAAAGTACCATACCATCAAAGCACCACATTTAAACTGGCCAAAGTTGGTTACAAATATGAAACTTTGGGGTTTTTTTTATATAACTAAAACAAGTTATATAGTAAGTTTTATGTGTATATATAACTTAGGTTATATACATAACTTTTTTTTGTCTTATTTTTGTGTATTTCAACATATACGTGGTATATTGTGAAGTCCTAGCTCTCTCTGCATGCCAATTACAAGCCCTTCTCTTGTGTTCTTGTGCAAAATCTTGTTGTGTTACAAAATCCATCTCGCTGTCTCTGAAATTGTACTCAAGACCTCCTTTTGCCAGCAGCAGCCATTTTGCTGCATCTAGTCAGAAGAAATGCAGTTGTGGAATATCATAGAGATAGTGTTGATTTTTTTATTATTATTATTTCTCTCTCTTTTATTTTGTTTCATCTCAATAACAGGGAAGAACACTTGCTGTAAGATAAGGAAAGATGGGGTTTCCTATGACAGCAGGAAGGTTTGACTCTGGTGTGGTTCAAAATCCCATCTGAAAGGTCATGTTTGTGCTTTATATGAAACATGTGGCTGAATTTTATGCTCTGCTAGATAACAGCAGTAGTGATGCAAGTGCTTCCTTTAAAACTCAGCAGGTCAGGACTCAAAATAACACAGGGCTGCGGTGTAGGGGTGGACGGTGTTTCCCAGGGCGGGGAGGAACAGTGGTGCTTGCGCTGCCCATGTGAACATCAAAGGGACAAACAGGAGCAGAAATAGGCAACTTCTTACTGTCCATTGGAGCTCTCTACTTGCAGGTTCACTATTTCTTGAAGTGTGCCTGTACTGAATATACTTAAATGGAGAAAGTAAATGAGAGACCACAAATCCAATAGGGAAAAAGTTAGGTTGTCCTATTCTCTGTCATTTCCTTTCCTTCTCCATCTGTTGCACGTACCAACATTGACAGAGAAATGCATTTAAGTTCAGTTATCAACAGGAAGTTCTTTAAAAGTAAAGGCTCCTGTCTCTGACTGATATTTCTTCCTTTTTATACTTATTACATAGGTACTGATTCTCCCACAGTAACCCTAGGTTCACTGCACTGCTGTTCCTGGGAATGCAGCCATACCTCAGGGACACAATTTCTTTCTTGTGAGCAAAGCTCAGTCTGAGAAGATGAGTGTGTCCTTGGCCTGAGCCAGTCTAGCATGTGGCTGCAGCATTTTGGCTCTGCTGCACCTGCTCTTGCACTCTTGCCCTTTCTACTCTCTCTGGCCTTGTCTAACCTTTCACTGAGCTGCACCATCTCTCTGTCAGAACAGCAGGGGGTTTGTTTGTTTTGGGGTTTGGTTGTTTTGTGGGTTTTTGTGTTTTGGCTTTTT
>VXBJ01000877.1:415949-438157 GCA_013400055.1 Nycticryphes semicollaris | reverse complement strand
TTTTTTTTTTTTTTTTAGTTAGGTCAGTTCTGTGTTGAGTTGGTGGGCTGAAACAATTCAAAGCCAGGCTGGATGAATGTTAGAGCCGTCATGGCAGAAGTGGGGACATCAGCAGCTAGAAGTTAAATCCGCTTTAGCTGCTAGAGAACTGTTTGCTGCGACTATGGAGCTGTAGAAAAGGCAGCTCAGAGACAGACTCATCACTTGAAGTTTAAAACAGACAGGTAAAACCCCACTAGTTTGCAGGGAGGGTGTCTGGGTCTCCCACCAATTTCCTTTGCTATTGCCTTGGGCTGAGACTGTGCTGCAGACAGACATACTGCTCCCCAAACAGCACCCACATGCTTCCACGGTGGAAAAGTATTTACCTTTAAAATCTGCTAGTGTAGAATTATGGCCTGTTACACATTGTATTGCAAAACTTACATATTTCTAAAGTACAAATAAATGTGTTAGTGCAAGGAGTGAGAATATGGCAATGATTGCTTTTAGCATTAATGGAAGCCTGTGGTGTTCCTCTGCTCTGTTCCAGACCAAGCTATAGCTGTAATCATTTCCGCTGTTTCCCTTCAAACTATGACTCCACAAATAGGTATACCCCTTAAAAATAGAACCTGTTTTTAACATTATTAAACCAGAACAGAGTTCTAGTATCCTTGAGGCTCAGAACATGAACTGTATTGAGGGATCATGACACTCAAAAGACTTTTTGGAGACTAAACCTCCACCTCTGTTCAATGGAATTAGAATCATAGAATGGTTTGGGTTGGAAGGGACCTTAGAGCACATTCAGTCCCACGCCCCTGCCCCGGGCAGGGACACCTCCCACCAGACCAGGTTGCTCAAAGCCCCATCCAACCTGGCTTTGAACACCTCCAGGGATGGGGCAGCCACAGCTTCTCTGGGCAACCTGGGCCAGAGTCTCACCACCCTGACAGCAAAGAATTTCTTCCTGATGTCCAATCTCTTTCATTTTAAAACCATTACCCCTTGTTCCGTCACTACAGGCCCTGGTAGAAAGTACCTCCATTTTTCTTACCAGCACCCTTTAAGTACTGAAATGCTGCAATAAGGGCTCTTGGAGTAACGAATGCTGAGAATCAAATGACAAAACCAAATGGGAGCTTTTGGAGCTTTTAGTGGGTTTCATTTATTTTGGCCCAGATCCCAGACTCTGCATGCAGTCAAAATCTGTGAGGGTTCTTAGATGCTGTCTGAAATGAGGAGTCTTTTAGGGAATGGGCATTAAAAGGCACCTCCAGAATCCTGTTCTTTCAACTAGGGATGGAAATATCAGGAGAGTTTTGAAGGGAGCAGGCTGAAGGGGGACTGCCTTGCCTCAACAAACTGTTTTATGAGCTTTCAAATTCCTTATCCCATGGACCATCTTCAAAGGATTCTGAACCAAGTCAAAGGTCAGGCTGAATGAAATCAAATTAATTGAAAAGACAGTAAATGAACCAGGGTTTGACATACTCCAAAACACAATTTGTGACTCCTGCATAGGAATCATCGCCTCCAGCCACAAAGCCAAGATAAAAGTTTATTTTATCTCTAAAGGACAGAAGGGAATGATTCAATTAAAACAGGAAAGTAAAAGCATCAGTCACTGAAAAAAAAAGAGAGAAAAAATTCCTGGAAAAAAATACACACTGGGAAAGGGTACAGTTTAAAGTCAAAGCAAGGGGAACTGACCTTAAGATGTTGTGGCTCCTCAGTCACTTATTTCCTGTTTATTTCTATTTACTTTGTTTTACAACATGCTCCAGACCTTTAATATTTTGCAGTCTAAATAAAGAGTTATATTAGTTTTGTGAAATAACTTCACACGTGGCAGATGTTTTTTCAGAAATACATATTTTGAAAATTCTTTTAGTTTCAATAAAGAGAGCATTTTGCAAACTAATACAGAAATAAAACAAAGATATCTTGGGTTTTCAACTCATGCAATTGAACAAAATGACTGGGCTGCTCAGAGATGTTTTTATAGTTATTAACTGAGTTAAAACATATTTTTTAAAAGCGCTCTGAAATTAAATACTACAGGCTATGAAGATAAAAAAGCCTGTCAGCATCTCTTTCCCACTTGTTTGTTTTAAGGACCAATCTCATGGTACAGGCTTTCCCCCAGCAGTGGCCCATGAGCTCTGCCTCTCCTGCCCTGGCTCTGCAGCTCCTGTCCAAGGACATGACAACCATCTTCTGCACCACAGAGAAGGTACAAGGGTGAGATGGTGCAGGGCTCTTTCCAAATTTCAGTAAGAAAAGCTCAACAACAAAAGGTCTAATAAAAAGGGATATAGATAACACTCATTATACATAATGAGTAAATCTTACATCCCTTCAGACTGGCCAGACCCCTGATGGATTTTCCCTTGGTGTGCTGTGAAGATCTTGCTTGTGAAGAGGCTCTGCCTCCCTCCCATGCTTTGGTGCCTTTTATTTTGCATAACAAACAAACAAAACTGTTTATCTTTTCCTGAGAGCCTGGACTGTCACCTGTCTCACACCACCCAGGGATGCATGGAACAGGCCATCACCAGGCACTCCAGCAGGTTGCCTTGCAGTAGCCAGTAGTGACCAGTAGCTAATGCAGGGGTTTGCTCAAGCCGTGTCTGTGGCACCTGGTAGCGCAGACACGGTCACCAACTCCTTGACTACATCTTCTGGAGGGCTCCCAATGCAGAACCTAAAGGCCCTTGTCACTTTGTCAGTATTGTCCAAAACCAATTGATGAATTCAAAAGGTATTGAGAAACAGGAAAATATAAACACACAGCCTAGTGATGTAAACATCAATTTTCTTAGGGAACTGCACAAAAGAAATTAAATCTGTTAAAAAATATAAAGCAAAATTGGCACTAGGTGAGCTCCTGCCAAAACTTTATGCCCTGGGTGACAATGTCACCTTTATTTGCCCATTTACAGGTAGATTACAGCCACAGCCTCAGCCATAACTTTTCAGACAGCAGCTATATTTAAAAATAGAACTGTGGCTGCGAAGCTTGGTTTTGCTGCAAAACTAGGAGCAGTTTTGCTCATAACCTCAGGAAGCTGCGAAGCCTTATGACTCACGGCCATCCTGACTTCATTATCTGCCTATTTCCAAACATTAATTAATGGCTGTAATATCATACTTTGTTTACTCTGCATCTCATCTCAGGGCTACAACCCGCAGCCCTTAATTGTATGGCAGTCCTTGTGTTCCATAGGACAGTTTACATGTTGGAGGATTATTCATGTGAATAAATGATTAACTGGAAAGCACCTGTGTAAGTCCCCTACAAGTACTCCACTTGGCTGTCCTCAGCTCAAGAAGTAAGGCTAAAGGACTGACCCATCAATAAGGAGGTGTTATCTTCAGCATGCTTCAGTTTAGGCTTTAATTCTGTGGTCTCTCACCCTCTGAGACCTGCTAATGACTTCCACAGTGAATGCCTCTTTCCTGGAGGACAAGGGTTGGGAACGTTGTGGGGACAGTACCCACAGCTGTCATGGGGAAAAGGACGCTGTCCTCGTCCTGAGTCACCAAAACCTACAAGGTCAACGTGAGTGTGTATTCCTAGAGTTTTGCTGAATCAAGGACCTTCAGTTCTAAGTGGAAGCAATTCCCAGGGGGGTCACACTTAGTACCACGTGGCCCTTGTTTGTTCACACAGGGGTGTTTATTTGCAGTCACCCTCTCTCCCCCTCCTTAATGCCTGAAGCAGAGTTGACACTGTATTGAAAAGGGGAAAAGCAATGACACACGGACATCAAAATAGGGAGCTATTTGTCTGCTTTCCCATCTTTTCCATGGAGGATTGCAGGCGTGAGTCCTGGAGCCCTCTTCCTCTCCAAAGGAGTCCTGCCATGGGTGGATAACTCACCTGGCAGAAAGCCTAACCCCATAAAGCATCTCCTGAACCTTTTCCCTGGAAGTAATTTAAGAGGTGAAGTCACAGCTTTTCCATCAGCAGTTTCAAATAGTTCGATTAATACAGCAGAGAGACGGTGTCACGTGTAAAGCCAGGGTAAGGTGCAGAATCATTAGGTGAATATATTTCTTTGATGCTGGGGTTTGCAAAATTGGTTGAGCACCCTCCCATCACCGGCTTCAGACAGAGCCTCCTATCTTGGCTCCAGGGCTCACTCAGTAGAAACCAAGCATGACATGCTCCAACAGCAAATTCCAGAGCCTTTCTCTTGAGCCCTGGGTGCCTTGTGTAGATAGGTCACACACGCTTGGGACAAAGCCTTCAGCTCTGTCCTCTCCACATCATGCTGCCCATGTCTTTCTCCTCTTCCCCACAGGGTGTTCTGCTGTGTCTGTACTGGGCTACGCACCTCACTGGGAGCCAGCCCCAGCCAAGAGGAGAGCAGCTTGGCCAGGGAAGATGTGGAGAGGAAACGAAAGGAAATTGAAGTAATCAGGCTGAAATGTGTGGATTATTTGGCACGTTGGGCTCTCTCCAGTATTTATAGAGGTTAAAGCAGCCATTCTTCATCTGTCCTGGACAACTGCTGAACACCATCCTGGGCAACCAGCTCTAGGTGGCCCTGCTTGAGCAGGAGGATTGGCCCAGACACCCTCCAGAGGTCCCTTCCCACCCTCTGCGATTCTGTCATCTCAGAGCTGGTTGGTGCAGGTTTCCATTTGCAGAAGAAAAGTCCCAGCTAGTTCAGCAAGTCAGAGAAGCAGCATTTTCCCCATCTGTGCCCACAATGCCAGCGGGAAATGTGTTTAGGAAGTGAGAACATGTGGGAGATGCGGAATGGGGCTCTGTTTCACCAGCTTTCACCTTTTATGCAGTGACTTGGGGAAGTGGTATTGCAGAGGGGAAACAGAGGAATTAATTCAGGAGTAATATCACCTGGCAAAGATAAAGGCATTAATTTCAGAATGTGGCTCAGACACCAAAAAGGATGAGTGACATCTGGAAAAAAAGGTAGACCTAAATGACCACGTCTTTTCCAGGACATAATAAGGATACAAGAAATGTCTCTGTCTAAATTTAACAGGAGCACAAGCCATACTATTGACAATTAGTTCAGAAAATAGAAACAATACATTCCTTTCTGGATTTTAAATCTATTTACTGATGTTTGGGTACTTCATATCTCAGAGTGCAGACAGACAAACATGACCTGCTTTATGAACAATAAAGTATCACTTTTACTGCAATTGTCTGCATTCAAAAGGCAAGAGGAAGTAATTATCATTGTTTACATCAGCTATTGCCTTGCAACCATTGTGTTACGGGAACACGTCCTAGGATAATGTGTTTTATAAGTGTGTTTTTTCCTTCTAAAGTGTTTTATCTCTGTGTCTTCAATTTCTTGTGGTGTGACCAAATCTTGCACAAGGCAGACAAAAGCTTAAAATTAGGAAACAGGTGAAGAGTTTGGGAAAGCTGAGAGTTTGGAAGGAGCTATATTTGTCTTTAATCATGTCCATATTGCAATGAATAGACATCCTTTATTATTTTACCAGACAAAATACCACATCATGTTTTGCACTTATAAATTAACTAGCATAATAACAGTATCTTGGATAAGGATAGCAGGGGAAGCATGGGGTGTGAAGGCTAAATGATAAGGGAAGACCAGAGAGCACAGATTTTTGTAATTGATTTTATCTTTTTACCAAAGAGAATTTGGTAAAAATCTCTAGAAAAAAAAAAATCACTTGTCTCAGATTCTATGTTATTTTTTTGGTTGATAATTTTTGTTCATAATTCCTTATCTTGAAGCTGATTGGTGTAAAATGTCCACATCTTCAGTTAAAGGTGTAGGTAGTGTCTCTTAATTTTACCACACAGACTCAGTGGGTGAGGGTCTTCAAGAAGAGGTGGGTATCCTCACTTCTAGAGGAGTGTTTTTCATATTATACTTAGTCAGGTTCCCCTGGAACACATCACAGGCAGTATAGCCAAGTTTCTTGGGCAATCAGCCCACTGAAGTTTCTCCTGCCTGATTTTAGGTCCAATTGTTCCTTCTATCTCATTGTCTTGTCAAGAATTATTTACCCAAGTGATTTACAGAGTTACAGTCACAGAGGTTTCAATATCAATTGTGTTTGACTCTAGGACTCAAGTGTCTTGTCAGCAAAAAAATGCACACTTTCAATGCTGGGAGTTTTCTGGTGCAACACAGTTAAGCTGGGGAATGGTGCTGATGACCAGGGGACCCCAATTCCCCAATCCGTCTGTCCGTTTAAGCCCAAGGCTTGCGATGGTGTGTCTAAGTTTACTGCCTTCACGGTTACCTTTTTTAATCTCTTCAGTTCTTCCTCATATAACCAAAGCATGAAATAGCTTTTTCACCTTTTATATTCACTGATCAGGAAATAAGTGACATTTTATTGCTGCACTTTTTTGCCAGTTGAGTGGCACCGATTTATCACAGAACAGGAGGCTGGTTCTTGCCTAAGTATGGCTGCAGAGAAGTTGATAAGTCAAGACTGGTAAGGTCCGGTGGTGGCTGTTAACTTGGTGTGATGATACTCATGAGAGGTAGGCATCTGGGGACGAGCCTGCAGCGGGTGGCCAGCAATACTTGCAAGAAACCATGCCTTGTTTTCTGGAAGCTGATCAGTGTAAGTTTTGAAATGTTGTCTGCCAGGTAACAAAAGTGAGTTAGGGATAAGATTTTAAAAAACATCATACACTCCAAGCTGGAATGCTGGTGAAAGGCTGCGAACATGGGAAAGTCTACTTTGAGGAATGCTCAACATCTCACAGTGATTTAAACAAATCTCCTTGGGTTTCATCAAAACCTGAGTCCTGTTCCAGTTGAGCTCACTGTCAAAGCTCCCTCTACTTCTGATGTGATCCAGAACCAGCATCAAAAATTGGTGCTGTCTTACACAAGCCTTGTCATGGGGCTGTGTTGCTTGGAAGCAACTGCTTTCTGATACAGTTCCCCGAGTGACCTGCACAATTCCCACACTGAAAGAAACTGCAGCTAGTTAGTTGCAGCCATTCAACATCTAAAATTGTGATAAGATCTCGTATTCTCTTGGTTTTGGATTTTTTTTTCCAAAGCTGTGGAAAGGCTTCAGATGCCAAATTTAATCTCACAGACATGATCTTAGCAGCAGCTTTTTTTTTTGTCTTCCCACCATACGAAACAAAGGGAGCTGTATTTATAAATAGATTTTTCTTGCTGTGATGGGTGACTTCAAAAAGTATGGTCTCTCTGTCCGTGGGAAATTGCTGCCGACTGATTTTCTTGTTGTTGTGGCAGAGCAAGGGAGGAGTGGCAGCCAGCCTGGCCCACTTCAGAAGAATTGGAGCCAGACACAGGTCAGTACAGTTCAAGCCACTAATTATAAACATTGTCTTTAAGTGTACTCAGGGAAGCCATGACTGTTTCCTTCACCAAGAATATTAGCTACAGTTTCCTGAAGCCACGTAGATATTTTACACCTCACAGACAAAACGACTCTCAGGCAGGCAATGATCTGGCCACACTCCTCCCAGGGACAGCACAGGGCACAAACATAATTCTACCCAGGAGGAAAGGGATGCTCTTAAGGGTAAGATGTTCCACTGCATATAATACTCATGTACAGCCAAACATTTAGGCTGAACATTAGGAAAGAATTTTTCACAGAAAGAGTGGTCAGAATAGGCTGGAATAGGCTGCCCAGGGAGGTGGTTAAGTCCCCATCCCTGAATGTCTTTAAAAGTCATTTAGATGTGGTGTTGGGAGATTTGGTGTAGGGGAGGAATTTGTAGAGTAGGGCAAATGGTTGGACTCGATGATCCCAAGGGTCTCTTCCAACCTGAATGATTCTTTGATTTTATGATCTCCTCTACTGTCCCCTCCTCATCACAGGAGGAGAAAGGACTTCCAGAACAATTATTATGAATTGTTTAGGTGTTTCCCTGATGATGTAATAAACAGTAAGTCAAATGTGCTTGTTGCCCTCCACTGACTGAAAATTTGCTCAGCTTACTTAAACCCAGGAGCCTACACTGTTGGCATTTTGGGTTAAGACAGATAAATCTTCCCCACTGCTCCACAAATGCGAAGCCCAGCTCATTGCAAGCATGAACTCAAACTTTCCCAAACTGTCCTTGTGAGGTGCTCAAGGAGCCAGTTTCCAACACCAAGCTGGAAGAAACTAGCTTCTGTTTTAAGGAGATTATCTTCATCAAAGGTTTGTCAGGCTAAAGAAAGGCAAAGGGTGAAGCCTAGACATATGTTCCTGTGACCCAGTTACCTTCAGGAAACCCAAGTAAGACAGAGAGGATTCTGGCTTCTAGCTACAGGAGAGCAGCTGAGCTATAAGACATAGTAATCCACAATTAATTTATTCCCCCAAAGGATAATTACTAGCAATTTTTCTTTGCTGCAAAGTGGCAGCCTAATATTGGTGCTTATTTTAATAAACTAGCCAATGGGAGGCAGGATGGGCTGATACAAAAGTTAATTAATGCTCTGACCTAGTTTGAAGTGTTGCTTAAGTGGAAATTGGGAGGAAGCTGACATCAACCAGTTATGGATTTTTTAGGATCCACATTACCGGTCATATAATGAGCCCTCCCATGTGATCCACAACAGTTAAATTAGCAACCTAGAAGAAATTAGTGAACGCACAAGAAATAAGGAAGTGGTTTCCAAGGCAAACATAAGCCCTTCTTCATGAATACACCTGAGCTAGAAGATTAAAAAGCCTTTCTTGCTCCAACCAAGCACCTGGGGGTGGGTGCTCTGCGGCTCAGATAGGAGGCGGATCTGAGTAGCACTGGTCCAGCTGAATCCTTTAGTGGGACTAAGCCAGTGACCAGCACGTGGGAGCAGAGCTCGACACCTCTGCTCAGTGTTACTTGTTTAACAAGACTATCTCTGTCTATGGGTTTCTTCCTTTTGTTCTTGATAGATCTGTTTTAATCATACATGTCTCAGATTAATAGCTTCTGCTTTGATTTATTTTCCCATTACTACAATGGGATTCCCATTACTGAAAATAAGATGCTTCTGAATTTTATTTAATCTCTTTGTCTGGGAAGTAAAAGATGGTTCATCTTACTGATAATCTGTAAATTCTTCACATAAAAGCAGATTTCTCCCCATCTCTGAAAACCAGGCCCTCTGTGATTCTTGCCTTGGGCCCACAGATATTTATAACCACCAAATCACTTCTGCAAACTGATGCCAATAAATGCAGATCATTGATTATTGCCCTATTGTTCTTCATGGGCTGTATTTTGCTTGGCATTGCCACTGTCTTGAAAAATTAGCCATCAGAACAGGCAGAATAACTGCATTGTGGGAGAAAGGAGGTCTTAGTTCATTGCTGTTTCACAAGCAGGAATCTGAGGCACAAGGACATGAAATTACTTTACCAAGGTCACACTAGTACTGATCCCATCCCATCCTTTGCCCATTCCTCAGCACTGCAGCCTTTTCCTCAGCTGGCAAAGTGCACCTGTGATTATTGCAGTTGGAAAGGCACAGAAAGACAGAATTTTAAAATTAGTTTATCAGGTAATGACCATATTGTAAGAACCTTTTCCCTTTCATAAACAGCTTTCCCAAGGTGGTTGGGAGTTAAATCCTATACCCAAATTTTGTGAAACATTGACTTACCAGGCAAGCAGCTCTGTTTGAATCACTGCAAATCAGTGAATCACTCAAGCAAACTGTTGTCTGGTAGCTGAGCATCACATCCTTGTCTAAGTCACTCCGTAGATATGCAGTGGCTTATACAGTCTACTATTGGAGCTTCACAGTCTTCTCTAGGTCACTTCACAACAACAAAACCCATATAAAATTTCTTCTCTGAAAATCACAGCCTGTTTTGTTGGAAGCCTGAGGCAACTTCTTCCTGGGAGGCAGGAATCACACAGCCAAATCCTAGGTGGGGAATATGTTTAGGCCTTTCTGAATACTATTGAAACCCTTTTTTGTTGAGGATTCACCTAACATCTCTCTTTTCTCCTTTTTCTGCAAGAACACGTAAATAAGGCATGTTGTCCGGATGGCATTCAAAGAACACCAAGGCATTTTGGCTCTGCCTTTAGTGCCTGATTTGGGTAGGGGAGGTGGTTTCCTACAAGAGAAGGGAGAGACACCTACAGCTCTCTTAAGGAGCTGATCAGTGTCTGGCTTGAAGGAGGATTTACTTCTTGCTCCCAGGATTTTGTCCTGAATAAGGGACCAATGTGTTTCAAAGAAGAGCCTGAAGGACTTAGGTGCTGAGTCCTGGATGGTAGGGAAGGCTGCCCACCTTCAATTATCTATTTTACTCTTTTTAAAAATCTTGCTGCTTCTGTTATCCCTTTCCCCTTGCTGTATTGAATATTCTACCCTTTTACCTAGTCTTCCTCCATTTCTTCCCTGAATTAAGATTTTTCTGCTGCCTGCTTCTGGTCCCCTTCACCCTTCTGCACTTTGGCTGAAGACCAATGCTATGCTGTGTCCTCGGTAGCCTTGGTGCAAGCAGCTTCCAGCCTGTGCTCTGCTGTGGTGCAAGACCTCTGTCTTGCATCTTGTGGAGCATGTTCAATTTCCACCAGTTCCTTCATCCTGGCCTCTGGAGGCTCAGGAGAAGAGGGACTGGCCTTTTGTAGGGCCCAGCTGATCCCTTCTCCTGAACGCTGTGCACATCAAGCAGGGTTAGAAGTCATGTGGGTCAACATGCCCCAGCCATGTCTGAAAGGCAATGGTAGTTGTTCTGAGGGCTGTTGGCTGCCCTTAGAGGAGGTGATGTGTCTGCACTAAGGAAACAAAGACCTGGTCTTGTTTGGCACATTCACTTTTTGAGGAAGATTTTGCTGTGGCAGCCACCCACAGAACAAGACACCTCTCACCTGCCAGGTGGGTGAGCATACTGCTGAGACCTCTTCTTCATGGGGCTGCTGATGGCTGCTCTCTTCTTGGTCCCTGTCTGCATGTCTTGCACTCTCCTCCTTCCCTCTCAAGAAAGGCATCCCTTGAAAATCTGTCACTAAAACTGGGGAGTATTGAGTGGTGGTTTCCATGCCCATATGGGGAGCAGTGCTCTCCCCACTTCTTCCACAAGTACTTACCAAACACTGGACCTTTGCCCCACGATGCTTAGCTCCACGGTGGTCTCCTTCGGCATGTCCTTCCACCAGATTTCTGTGAATATGGCTGTGCAAACCCGGTCCTGGAAAAAGAACTTTCAGTGGTGCTTCTTGTCTTTATTACAGGTTTTTGTTTTTTTAGTTGACAGGCAATGCTTGATGAACCTCTTATCTCAAAGAAATACCATCTCCCAACCTTCCTCTCCATGAGGAATGCAGGGAACTGAATAGACAGCTGCTAGGAGATGACTGGCTGAGGATCTTGCCCTTGGCACCCTGACTCAAGGCATGTGATTGTCTGTCTCTGACTACACACACCCACTTGCATGGGTGGTATGTGACTTGTTTGCAAACACTGATGAATCCAGATGAAAGGTGCCAAGTGTTCACAAACATCCAGCAGGATGTTGTTGGTGACCTCCTTTGTGAAGAATGCCCCATCTGTGATGCCAGCACTAAAGTCCTGGCATGACCAGGAGCCAAAAGGACAATGTGACAGTAGCCTCCAACCTCTTGAAGGGCAGTTGAAAAGATGACAGACCCAAACTCTTCTCAGTGGTGGCAAACGCTGTAACAAGAAGCAAAGGTGTCAAACTGTGGCTTGGGAAGTTCAGGTTGGATGCTAGGGAAAAAATTCCTCATGGGGAAGGTGTGCAGCCCTGGGACAAATCACCAGAGGGGTTGAGGAAAGCCCCATCCTTGGAGCGGGTTCAAGTATCCGCTAGACAAAGCCACAGATGACCTGATTTAGCACTGGCAATCGTCCTCTTCTGAGCAGCAGGTTGGAATAGAGAATTCCAGAGGTCCCTTCCAACCAAATACTCACAAGGGCGATAATCTTGCTTGTTGGCATGTGCTGTTGGAAGACCTAGGGTGGAACCTATGGATTTGTGACTGCCAAGGCTGCCAAGCCCATGTAGTAGGAGGAAGGAAGAACCCAAATGACAGCAGAAACCAGATGGCTCCCCGGCAGCTTGCATGCTGTTCCACCAGCAAGCAACCTCCCCGGCCTTTCTCCAGGCATGGAGCAGCTGTAAGGGTAGGTATATGCTCTGAAAACACACTTCATGGAATGGGATGTCCTGGAGCTAATAGCAGATTAGATGATGGGTTTGCCCCCCTCTAGAGCTGTCATGGGGGACAGGGAGGGGAAGGAGCTACAGAGCATCATGCATCATGGCAGGTGAACCTGACTGTCTGTGCCACTGAAAAATCAATGTGAAAGTCCATGTATTGATTCAAACTAGTCATACAACTCTTGCCCTCCCTGCCTGTATCTCATCCAAGTCTGTGCAGTACCTGTGCGTGCCTGCTTGCTTAGAGCTTATCCTGACATGTCACCTATTAACTTCAGTCACTGGTCAAGGCTAATGACTGCAAAAACTCAGGCTGTATTACCTCCAGAAATGGAATGCCATCCCCAGAGGTATGCTACACGTTATCTTGAGCCTATTCTGGGCTTAATTTTGTCCAAAAATTGTATTTAAATGCATTTTAAAAAATAGCCATGATATCATATCATTACAGATTGCTTAGTCTCTTCAGCATTCAGTATGATGAATCAACGGTCAGTTATTTCTTGGCAGGGAAGTAAAATGACTGTCTTGAATCCTATTTGAAATAAGACAGCATGTACAGCCTAAAAGCTTAATGGGCAAGAGACCATGTAAACAATTTGTCATCTTATTTTTTTAGTATTATTATTATTTTGGGAGAGGAAGCGTAGCTTAAAGCATGCTAGGCCTCTAAGGAAGGAAACGGAGCCCTACAGAGGCAACATGTGTTACTGGGAGGCTGTCATGTGCTGGTCCTTGCATTTGGAATTTTATCTGCAATTTTAAAGGCTTACACAACACAAAAATGTCTTTTCATGCAGAAAATGCAGATGAATCCTGCATCTTGTCGCGACACAAGGGAACTGGATGGGTAATTATTATTAGTGCCAATGTGAAAATCCACTGCATTTCACTTGATTCAGGGGCACATAAATGTACCATTAGTACAAAAAAGGCTCAAATTAATGAATTAGTATTCATGCTTGTCCTGAATGAGGCAATGTTTTTCCTGCTGAGTGACAGTGCTAGAAAACAGGAACAAGGAGCAATCTCTGAATGGTGAATTTTTTTCCCTCTGATCATACCGCAGGTGGAAGCAGCAAATTTGGGCAGCTGTTGGGATCAAGTCATAGCCTTCAGTGCAAGGGGTTTGCTAGCACCAGTTTTTGAAATGTGGAAGTCCATCCTTTGCTCACTTCTTGGCCCAGTGTAGCTGTGTATCTCCTGGAGCAGGCATCACTGCCAGTTTGGACTTGTTTGTACTGCTTCAAAATGCAGTCTGTGGCCGTTTGGCTGTGCTCTGTTGCCTGATGAAGGGCTTATCATATCTGTGACAGTTCAATAAACTATCTCTTACAGATCTGGCTTTTAAAGTTGAACCCAAGGTATTTGGTCTGAGTCTTTTTTGTTGCCTTCAGCAGATTTTACAATCCGCTTTCCTGCACGCCATATGGCATGGATACCCTGAGCCATGGTGAACAGTGGGTGTAAGCAGAACTGCAGGGCATAAGCAGAACTGCAGAGCCATAGCCCCTGGGGTTTGCCCACCAACAATGATCCAACAAGAGCAGTTAGCCTAAGAGAGTTCAGAGACATCATTGCTGTGCTGAAGGGTGAGGTCCTGCAACATGCTGGAGGTGATCAAATATTTCCCCAGTGCCAAATATCTTCTGCCTTCAAAGCTGTTTTCTTAGCCCCTCTCACCCTGTGTGCCAGCTCTGGTGCTCCACAGTGAGAGGGGTTCAGTGGGCACAAAAGTAACTTGCTGTGGGGGGAGAAAAGTTACGCTGGTGGTCCTGCACACCGCATGGGCTCAACCAGGAGCCTGGAGGAACACTAGAGTGGGTGCAAGGAACAGTGAGGCTGCTGGTTGTCATAGAATGGTTCAGCCTGTAAGGGACCTTAAAGGTCATCTTGTTCCACCCCCTTGCCCTGGGCAAGGACACCTCCCACCAGATCAGGTTTCTCAAAGCCCTATCCAGCCTGGCCTTGAACACCTCCAGGGATAAGGCAGCCACAGCTCCTCAGGGCAACCTGGGCCAGGGTCTCACCACCCTCACAGCAGAGAATTTCTTCCTAATATCTAATCTAAATCTCCTCTCTACCTGTTTAAAACCATTCCCCCTCATCCTATGGCTCTCCTTCCTGATCAAGAGTCCCTCCCCAGCTTTCCTGAAGCCCCTTTAGGGACTAGAAAGGACTCTAAGGTCTCCCCAAAGCCTTCTCTTCTCCAGGCTGAACCCTCCCCAACTCTCTCAGCCTGTCCTCACAGCAGAGGGGTTCCAGCCTTTACAGCATCTCCGTGGCCTCCTCTGGCCCCACTCCAAAAGGTCCTTCCTGTTGTAAGGACTCCAGAGCTGGGCACAGTGGTGTTATGGTGGCAACCAGCTGGGAAGCAGGCTCTGCAGTGGGAAATGGTACCCTACAGCCCTGGGAGCATGATGAAGGGGGCTGAGATGTAGCTGTGAATGCAGTGATCACATATAATCCTGGGCTTGGACCAGATGCTGGAGCTAGGGGCAAGGGTACAGCCCTCTGCCAGCATCTCTCCAGGTAGTTACCACCAGCCCTGTTTAAAACTGGGATGGCTCTCTCTCTGGGACCATTCCAGTGGTCTCTTTAGACCTTTAACTCTTTATGAGTCAAATTTATCTTCTGTGCCAAGTATGAATGGCACAGACTAGCACCAGCCCTGGTACTGCAATACACGGAGAGGGGAGGTGTAGGAACTTCACAGTAGCTCTCTGTGTTGGGAGATCCCGCCCACTAAGAAGCAATAGGCCTGGTACTTTCGTAAAGAAAATTAAAAGTCAATTTTTTTTTCCTCCCCCTAGCCAGTTTTGATTGAAAATTATTTGGGCACTCAAGGACACAACACTGTGTTATCTCCCTGTGGATAGAATATCTTTCTGGTGCCATTACGATTAGACTTGGCTTTGAATAGCTCTCCTGCAAATATAGGTGGGGGTCTTATACACAGAAGTCCTTTTAGGCGTCATTAAGAGTTGCCAATAGAGCTTTTATTAATTTCTGAAGCCTTCTTTATACTGAAGCCCATGAATCATGCCAGCTGATGCCAGCTTAAACTCTGATGGCCAATGGTTTCAGCTCTCCACTTAAAGCTCTGCAGGGCAAGTCCCACAGATTTTTAAGTTTTATGCTTTTATCATCAGTTTTTGTAAGACTTTGGATGGATTTGATGTTTCAGAGATTAACCAGGGTTCCTATACCTAGCATCTGTTCTGATACAGTCACAGTTTTGGACATGAGATCTAGTTTGGCATTGTTAACTCTGGCTTATAGACTTCTGGATGTTTTATTTAAGGCAGGATTTCCAAAAGGAGTATTTTTCCCACCACTTCTCAGTGCTAACAGGGAGTTCCCAGCAGGGATATTCCAAGAATATTTTGCATTTTTGTGCTGCTTTATGTCTGGTTTAGTTGCCTTTCAGTCCTCAGGAGTTCCTAAAGTCTCCTTTAACATCCTTTGCTATGGTAACTTGTATTAGTGCCATGGAACTGCTAAGCAAATGCCAATGCAGAGTCTAGGAGTGGCAGGGAAGCATCATGAGACATGATGCTTATGAGGGAAGTGGAAGGTGGAATTCCTTTCATGTAAAACCAAAAACCTGCATCAGAATTTTTATTATATCAAATTCCCACCCCCCTCTCAGCCTTTCTCAGGTTCCTGTGGCCTTGCCCTTTTGTTACCTTAAGTATCTAAACATTTTCTTAATTTATCCAAGAAATTAAGGGATTTTCTAAAGGAATAATGAGGAGATCTTGGCCTGACTACAATATGGCTAAAATAGATACTGTCCAGGCACCCTGACTTCCATCCAAAAACAACCCCAAACACCTGATTAACACCTATAAATACTTAAAGGGTGGATGTCAAGAGGAAGGGGCTAGTCTTTTCAGAGAGGACAAGAGGAAATGGGCACAAACTTGCAGATAAGAAGTTCCATCTGAACATGAGGAGGAACTTCACTTTGAGGGTGGCAGAATACTGGAACAGGCTGCCCACAGAGGTGGTGGACTCTCTGTCTCTGGTGACATTCAAAACCTGCCTGGATGCATTCCTGTGCAACCTGCTCTAGGAGGACCTGCTTTGGCAGGTGGTTGGACTAGATGATCTCCAGAGGTCCCTTCCGACCCCATATCATTCTGTGATTCTGTGATATTGTAAAGGAAACAAAGATTGTTTTGCCAATGCTGTCTTCTTCCTCAAAAATGTGTGGATGGGATGGGGAGGAAGCATGGAAATGAAGGAAGGGAGGATATGTGTATTGCCAGAACAATGGTCTTGCAAGAATTGTGTAGCTGTTTAGATTTTTGTAAAATGAAATGTACTGTGCTCTAAAATTGCAAGATTTATTTCCCATCTATGGGAGGTTGCTGTTATTTAGTAACTCCAAGTTACCCTGCTGGTGACTTCCTATTAAATTATGTGAGTCATGGCAATTACAGCTGGGTGGATATCTGGTTCTGGTCCTGCCACTGTATCTCCACATGGTACCCACCTCCTGAGCTGTCCTGCTCAGGAGGTGGGTACCATGTGATGGATTTAGAGCAATACAGTCATGGTAGGTGGGGTTGCTGTTCCAGAGAACAGCTGTTTGTTAGACTCAGGGACAGATCCCACCAAATTTATATATATCATTGCTCTACTGCTGATGTTAAAGGTCATATTGAGGTAAAAATATCTCCTTGGCACTCCTAAGCTACAGATGTGAATGATTTGGCTGTGAGAGTTTTGCCATAGTAGGCATAACCACTCAGCACACTCCAGTGAGGGGCTGGCTTGCTTTCTGAGTAACATTGTGACACTGGAAGAGAAAGTCACAGACCTTCATGTGGCCACAGTAGGAATTGGTTGAGCTCTCTCAGCTTTAAGTGGTTTGTGCTGCTGCATGTGTATCAGACCTACATCTGGAGAAGTACATGAATACTTCCCACTGTAGGATAAATAGAGAAAGAATGCTACATTAGCTCTAGTAAGAAGAAACTGCAGTACAATAGTAAAAATGGGTACTGCAGAGAAACCATTCCAGTTCTTGCTTTTTGCATGAAAAATATGAAAACCTTGTGCTCAGTTTGAATACAAGCTTCAGCAATGATTCAAAGGCCTAAATGCAATCACTTAAGTTCCTTGTTGGTCTTCAAAAACACATTGCAAATCTCCTGGCTTGCTTGCCTGTACCGGTGCTGCTATTTGCAATGAACTCATCTTGAATTTTTCAGACTTGCATCAGAAATTGCAATAAGCAGCACCTGCTGTCTGATGCTGAGCCCTGTATCACCTGGGTGGGAAGAACTAGAAGGACTAGCTGGAGCTTCTGGGTTATATCCAAGTCTTTCTTTTTTTTTTTTTTTGATCTTTGGTGTAGTTGTGGAATAGTGTTTTTCTTACAGAGACTCATTATTGAGGCTGTGATCATGGAGCCCCATATCAGGAATATACCGGTTTTACTTGAGATGATTAAAAAAAAGCTGCTAAGCTTACTTTTGTCAGGTTGAATATATATATATATATACACATCTATATGAATTCTATACATCTACTCTGATAGCCTCTTGAAAAACTGCAAACTATGCTCCAAAATGTCTGCATTCCAAAAATTCAGCATTTCTTGTCAGCCAGTCATCACTGGAGTTGGAAATATTTGCCTTTGATCTCCTGAGCTGGGATATGAAGGCCTTGCAGCTGCAGTGCCTGGCAGTGTAGGGTCAGTCTGTGCAATGTCCAGGCACAATTGTGGTGAGGAAGAGACAGGAGGCTGCTGTCTTCTCCACCTAGAAAGGAGATGTGTGTGAAGCTGAGCACTTAGGATCCAGCATGGTTGTCTCCATTGGAAGGAAAAGTTTGTAGCAATTACCTGATAGGGTTTTGTGGGGTTGTAACAACCAGCCAAGACAGTATTTTATGAACACACAGGGATTTTCTTTGCTCAGGTAGCTGAGCAACAAACTACTCCCCAGCTGTTTCTGATGCCTCTAAATACAAATACCCCAGACCCTCTGTGTTGTATGGGAGAGGAGCTGTGGCTTGCCTGGTCTTGGAGTTCTCTCCCTTGAAGACCTGATCAAAGCAGAGAGCCACAGCCAGCTCAGGCTTCTGAGCTTTCAGGCTCGGCTCATGGCTCTGACATATTTTTCTCCAAGATTGGGGGGAAAAAAAAGAAAAAAAAAAGTGGTAACACATTAACTAACATTGGTCCTATTGCTGTCTTGGGATCGCAGACTTGGTGACGGCTAATGGAAACCTTCAGCAAAACAACATGCAAACCTGAGTTATGGAGCACTCAAGATGCTCTTCTGGGGAAAACAAAGGGTGACAAACTCCCTGTGTGAGCTGATGCAGGCAGGATGCAGAAACAACTGCAAACCCATGCATTAAAGGCAAAGCACAAATTTAATCTCAATACTTCATGGATTGGGTAATCTCTAAAGCAGCACCTGGGCAGAGCGATGCAAGCAGTGGATGCAGGCACCGTGGAGCAAGAGAGATTCCTTATTAGCAAGAGAGTCCTTGTAGGTAAGGGAGTCCTTGTTAGCAAGGGAGTGAGAGCGCTCACACTTGCTGTTCTGGCCTGTATTTCAAGGATCCTGGCAGACAGAGTTTTCCACTGTGCTTTGATCTCTTCAACAGCAGGGCAAGAATCTCAGGCATGTTCGATAAGGTGCCCCTGAGTCCATCTCAGGCCTATGTTATCTAACTGCAGATATTGTACTTGTTGAGCACCCAAAACTAAACGACAATTAGTGTCCTATATGTGTTTTCCAGCACCATGCTTGCGAGTCACTTGAGAGTGTTTTCAGTCCTCCTCGTCAATCTTCCGTTACTTTCCCACACTCTTCATTCCTAATCTTGTGGTTTCTTGCTAAAAACACAATGGTACCCATGTAGCAGCTTTTCAGTACTTAAAGGGAGCCTATAGAAGAGATGGGGAGGTATTCTTGATCAGGAAGGGGAGTCAGAAGATGATGGGGAATGGTTTTAAAATTAAAGAGGGGAGATTTAAATTAGACATTAGGAAGAAATTCTCTGCTGTGAGGATGGTGAGACCCTGGCCCAGGTTGCCCCAAGAAGCTGTGGCTGCCCCATCCCTGGAGGTGTTAGGGCCAGGTTGAACAGGGCTTTGAGTAACCTGATCTGGTGGTAGGTGTCCCTGCCCAGGGCAGGGGGTGGAACAAGATGACATTTAAGGTCTCTTCCAACCCAAACCATTCTGTGATTCCATAATTCTATGATTCTATGTCCTTTTTTGTATAAAGAAGGGGTGGAGAAATTCTCCAGGAGAGGAGCTGAGCACTGCAGTTTTCCATACTTCCTCCAAGCCTTTGCCTCTTAAGCTTACACACAGTGCAGAAGAAGGTCATGCCCATGCAAAGACTGTGCAGAGCTGGGGAGCTCCTTGAAGGGTCTTGTGAGCCATCTGTCTGAGTTTGGGACAATGAGAAACTAGCAGTGGGGACAGGCAGGAAAGTCAGGGCAAGTGATTTGTGTCATGCTGAGAAGAGATGGCCGGTGTTGGGAGCTGGTGGTGCTGGTCCAGCAGGTCACTGCCCCTGGGAGCTGGTCTCCATCAGCAAATTCAAATATTGTACAGGAAAGTAAAGGGTTCTCCCTGCTCCCCATTCCCCTGTTTTATAGGGGGAAAAGTTGAAAGTTGGAAGCTACCTTTGACAGTAAAAGAGGCCAATCCATCTGCCTGTCAGTGTAATGTAGCCCTGATGCACAGGCCCAGTTCTACCTACTGCAACCTCATTTAAAAAAGTTCTGAGGGGCCAGGACTCACAGGTTGCATCATGCCTGGAAAAGAGGTCTCCACTTAGGCAATTGGCTCTGTTCCCAAAATAATGTGAGTCAGTGAACGAGTAACTTCAGGTTTGATTTTTTTTTTGTTATTAATTTGTTTTTTTTTAATTAGACATCTCTGTTCCCATACTTGCCCAGGCCTAATGCTGTAGTATATGTAATGTTGTGACACAACTGTAGATAAGATAGAGCACGCAGTATTGAGAAATGTAAGCATCAAAAACCTCCAGCTAAGTAGGCATGCAGAGGCCATCAAGCAATCTCTTTAAAATAGCTAATCTAAAAATAACAGATTAAGGAGGGAACTCTCCTGAAAAGCAGTTAAACTGCTTACCTGTAGAGACTAAGGACAAAGAGCAGTGCTCTATCTGCAATGTATCTTTGCTTTTAGGCAATAAATAAGCCTTTGGCCAGAGGGCAGGACCTCTTCTGTATCCATTCATATGCAGAGCCTAAGGCTGTCTTTGGCTGACTCAGGAACGTGGTGTATGAAATCATCTGCCAGCAATGGAGCTGTGGGGTTCTCCTGCCTCAGCCCAAGTCAAAAGATTTCGTCTTCTGTTCCCAAAGCTGTGTCAGCACTGGGAATGGAGAAGCAGGCTGAGCGGCGGTGGGTGTGTGCCAGCCCAGGGAGCTACATGACTCTTCCTGATCCTAACAGTTCCCTCCTGTCCAGGTATTACAGAGTGGGTTCTCTATAGTAACCGGAGGCCACAAATAAATGCAACTAGAAGGACACCAGAAATACTAGCTTAAAGCCAGCAGCAAGGATCCAATCTCCTTAAAGAAAAAACACTGCTGGTTTAAATATCTCAGTTGTAGTGGGGGCTTTTGGAGCTGTGAGGATTGAAGCTGGAGGTGAGTGTGATAACTTGGTAGTTACCTGAGGTGCACATGCAGATTTATTGCATGATAGCATGTTCTCAGTGTTAGCAACACTGGATCAGGGTGGCTGATAGGAACACACGCTATCAAGCTGAAAGCTGTGGCAGGCTGAGGGGAAGGTGAGTTTATGTGTTAATATACCGTGCTGCCAGGTTTAGTTTTGCTTGCCTCTCCATCTCTGGGCTGACGGACAATTTCCATTGTGCTTCTACTCTGCTGGCAGCTCAGGAGAGAAAGGTCCAAAACCACTTTTATGCTGCTGAATAGCCCAAAGCAAAAAGGTGGCAGCAAGGAGAAGCCTTTCCTTTCCTCCTGGCATGGGAAACCAGCAGGACTTTTAGAGCATTTCACAGCCAAGGAACAAGCCCTGCCCTGCCCAGGTGGAGTACTGGAGAAGAGATGGAAGCCAGCAGCTCTCTGAGCATTTTCTTGCCACTTTCCATCAGCAACAGTCTGTGCAGAGACTTAAGAGCTCAACAAGGGGCCCTTTCATGTCAGGGTACTGATACACACCTGGCTTCTCATGGGCTTTGGCCCTTTAGCTGGGACCAGCCAGAGTGCAGGTGCCAGAAATGGGCATTTCTTGAACAGACCTTAGCAGAGGGTCAGACATAAACTCATAAAAAGACATTATGTGAAAAAGCTGTAACCACTCAAAAAAATTCCACCCCACTATAAAGTGTAGTGGTCGAGGTCAGCTGCTTCGGAGCCGGTCCTGCCTCAGCCGAAGCGACTGATCACAAGGTACAGGGGGATCTCGGGTGCTTGCTTTGCCTGGTTTATGGACCAGTTGAGCAAGCTAGACATCCATAAATTCATGGGTCCTGATAGAATGCACCCACGGGTGCTGAGGGAGCTGGCAGAAGTCATTGCTAGGCCACTCTCCATCATCTTTGGCAAGTTGTGGGGAACAAGAGAGGTGCCTGAGGACTGGAGGAAAGCAAATGTCACTCCCGTCTTCAAAAAGGAGGACCTAGGTAACTATAGACCAGTCAGCCTCACCTCTATCCCTGGAAAGGTGACGGAACAACTTACCCTTGGTGCTGTCTCTAGTCATATCAAGGATAACAGGGTCATAAGAGGCAGTCAACATGGCTTAGGGGAAGTCATGCTTAACCAACCTGATAGCCTTTTATGAAGACATAACCAGGTGTATAGATGATGGTAAAGCAGTGGATGTGGTCTATCTTGACTTCAGTAAAGCATTTGACACCGTCTCCCACAGCATCCTTGCATCCAAACTGAGGAAGTGTGGCCTGGACTATAGGGTAGTAAGGTGGATTGTGAACTGGCTGAAGAATAGAAGCCAGAGAGTTGTGGTTAATGGGACGGAGTCTAGTTGGAGGCCTGTATCTAGTGGAGTCCCTCAGGGATCCAGTATTAGTCAATATATTCATCAATGACTTGGA
>VXBJ01000877.1:294225-408271 GCA_013400055.1 Nycticryphes semicollaris | reverse complement strand
TTCTCCTTTACCTTCACTGTTAACGGATCACATGTTGAAATAACACATGTCTGCCTGCAGGACAAGGGGGAAAGAAAGGAGACCGGGCGGAAGAGGAGGGCCCTCTCCTGTGGCTCCCAGAACCAGTGGAGCAGGGCAGTCGGTAAGGTCAGCACCCATTGCACGTCCTGCCAGGCGCCATGGGCCTGGTGTGTTTGTGCAGAACCGGCCATGTGCCTCTGTCTGGAAAATTCCAGGTAGCAGGGTGGCCCAGAGGGAATACCAGCTTCCTCTTGAAAGCGTGTTTGTCCTGGTTGCTCACTGAATATGATGAAGTAATGGCAGAGGGTGGGAAACAGGATTGGGGTTTCGTGGGCCTGTGGCTTGCTCACACACTGGGTTATGTGGCCCTCTTAAACCACATTTCCTAGTTGAGGTTTGATCACTGTTGGCATCAGAGCACCGCTAGGTAAACCTGTTGCGGAAATACCTGCTCCTCCCCAGGAGGGAGGGAAGGAAGGATGCCAGCTGTAATTAACTTATCTGCTTTACGGGTTTTGAATAAACAGCCCATCTGGCAGCTTCTTGTAAAGAAACTCCTGGCTGTATGTCTAGAGCGTACTGACCCCTTTACACGAGGTCTCTGTCACTGTCAAAAGATTGAAGGGCATTACTAGATGTGCTATTTCTGATTCCTAGAAAAAACTTTTCTCTGTGTAAGACCCAACAAACAGTGTTATATGTGATGACAGACTGTTGACATCTGCAGGCATATGTGCTTTTAAAGGTCAAACCGATCAGCTGATGCAAAGCATGTAACGAACCTGTTTGTTTCATTCCAGTGAGCTGAGATTGACAAACCATGAAGGAATAAGGAGGGGATCCTGAAGCAGTGACAGGCTGTTTGCTTACGGACTCTGTCCAAGGGGACTGCTTCCGCATCAGTGCCGCTTCCAGGTATGACACTGAAATAATAGTGTCTCTTTCACATGCCTAAAGGTGCAGGGCTGAGCTGAAGTCTTACTTATCCTCACAAACAACTCTCTCAATTAATTTTGGGGGTAGGACTGCTGTAGCCTTGACTTACACTGCTTTACATGGTGAAACCGCACTCTCAAGTTGTTGCAGGACTAGAGGGAGCTGATCTAAGAGGAGACTGTGGTTTTTTTTAAAAAAAGGGTGATTTGTTTTATCTAAACCTGATCATCACATGGCTCTACATGTTGTTAGCCCTGTCATGGCAATACAAGGAAAGAGGCTGGCACAGACAGCTGGCAGAGATGGCCAGGATTGCAGCAGCCCATATCAGTGACAACCTTAAGCTGCTGTGGTACCAGAGCAGCTGCTCCTCATAGTGTAATCTCCTGCTTGCTCTTGGAGGGTAGGATTGGTTGGGTTTTTGGTGTGGTTTTTTTCCCAGGCCAAGAACTGAAATAAGCAATTTTGTTTGTAAAATATTAATGTACTTCAAAAGTAGCACAAATCATGAAAACAGTATTTGAGGAAAGTTATTCTTTCTCTGTGTTCCTTACACACAGATCATCTGTGTTTTGGGACATGAAGAGCAATGGAGGAGAAGCTTTTCTCTGTGAAGTGACTGTTGGGGATCAGAGGGTTCTATGCTTTGTTTTGGCTTTAACCTTTTACTCTGGTTTTCCTGGAAACTCTGAATTCACTGGCCTTGCTCGTCCCTCCAAGACAAGGCAGCTGGTCTCCTCTCAGTGTCACAGCTAACATCTCCACTTTGTTTCTTAGGAGTAAGCGCTCTGCAAAGGTTAGAGGCACATCTTAGCTACAAGTTTATTCAACACAGAAGCACCTAAGGATTGTTTTGTTTGTTGTTGGGTTTTGTTTTTTTTTTTAATCTGCATGGGGTTATTTACTTCATTTTTCAGTATTAATCCCTTCCAGGGATTTCTTTGGCCCTTGCAGCTGTTACATTCCTCACTGGCAACACCCCTGAGATAAGAGCGTGTTGCCCTCTTCGTTTTATGGAAGAAGAGCTAAATGTTAGCCTGCAGGGTCCCAAGCCATTGCCTGACCACTGGGTCTTGTTCCTCTGTCCTATCACTCTTTACCAAAATAGTAGAAGGATACAGCTGGTGAAGGGGGCGGAGAAGATAGCCACAATCTGCTTTTTTTTTTATTACATATAAGTAAACAAAACAGATGAAGGAAGAAACTTGCACTAAATGTCCTGGAATCTGTAACAGCCAGGAACTAAATTCAGATGCTAAATCAGATTTCATGAGAAACAGTCTTGTTCCGTCCACTTTTTTTTTTTTTTTTTAAATGAAAAGCATCATCTGTTACTTGAGTGAGGGTAAAAAAACCCATGATATCTGCTCACATTTACCCTGCTCAATCTCATCCTCAGTGCTCAGTGGGTGTTTTAAGTGAAGTTCCTGCCTGAACGTCCTTATGCCATGAGGTCTTGCAGTAAGGACTGACTCAATTCTTCCTCTGGTGTTGCAGACATGTAAGCTGGAGTACAACAGTTTTTACTGTTAGTGGAGAGTCTCAGCAGCCTCTCAAGGGGTTATGCAGGGTGGCTGAGATGGCAAGTGGAAACAGGATGCATGGGCTCTTCTGCATCTTTCCTTGCAAATGTCCTCTCTTGCTGAGTCAGTGCTAATCATGCTTTGGCTCAAGAATTCATACTTGCTCTTCTCTGTAATTCTGTGAGCTCCTGCCCCACCAACTTTTTGCCTTTCACTCATCTGCTGCCCCATACACTTGTGTGGCTGTGCTGGGAGCTGCTGGAGTTGAATGCATTAGTTTTATCCCCTGCAAAAGAATCGCCCATCCACTATGGCTCTTGGTGTGGAGCTGGATAGCATCTGTCCTGCCCTGCTCTCCACCCAGCCACATGTTCCTGCCTCCTGTGGTGGTGGACTGGTTCAGGAAGCTCAAGAGAAGGGTGTTGGAATGTTTCAACTACAGCTTTGCAAAGTGGGGTATACATGGGGTATACAACACAGCTGCCTTAGGGTCTGCACACCAGGAAATCCTTGCTATCCCTGCAGGATTGAGGTGCTTTAAGATCTAAGATGTTCTTCCCTTCCACTAGTGAGCATCATAAATACCATGAACAAAGCCAGAAAGGATGGGTTTAACTTGTGACATCTAAAACCCCAGCTCAGTTGTATTTATGTCTCTACAGTGGGATCATGGAAGGAAAAGAGCCATCACCAAGTCATCTCTGGGAGGAGAGCAGCACACTGAACCTACCTTCTGTTTGTGACCTAGCAGAGCACTTTCTGCCTCCACACTGCTCTGAAAACAGCGAGGAGCTTTTTTGTTCTGTGGACAGTTTTCCCTCTCTGCCGACAGGTAACAGCCTCTGCCTCTCCACATGTGCTCTCTTTAGCATGTACGTTACCTGTGTAGGCAGTGTGTCATTTGACTGACAGCAGTCTGTAACAGCAGTCTGATGGTGGTGCATCTGTTTTGTCTTAAAACAGTTTACCAGAACTACAGTCCGTTCCAGCTTGACACAGTGTAAACTGAGGGTTGATGAGACACAAGAGAGGAGTTCAGAGGATACTGGTGGTTTAACAACACTGTTTCTTCATGTTTAGTGATTTCTTAGAGGAAGAGAGTTAATTGAACTAACAGAGCAATCCTCCAGGCATCAATAGGAAATAGCGTGTCAAATTACCACAATGAGTAAGAAAGGTTTTTAATCTCTTCCTTGTGTTCTTCACATACTCATCATTTATCTTCCACTCGTGAGCTCAGGATGTATCCTCTGTAGCCCTTTACTTTGAAATTGTAACAGAGAATGTTTGTGCTATTGACACAAGTGTGATGAGAACTGCTTCAGTTCAGTTCCTGGGAGGCAGCAGTTTTCCTCACTTGAAGGAGGACTGATTCCTGCAAGAGTAGTGGTTTAGGTCAGCCACTACTTCAGTGTATCAGCACTAGTGGTGTATCTGAGAAGAACAGATAGCAGGCATGTTCTGATTACTGCCCCCCTTAGCCCAGTCAGTGTGAATATACAGCAAGAAGTGTGAAATTGAAATACACTGACCCAGTGACACTTTGCACCATAGGTTCGTACTGTCTAGGCTGAAGGTTGTAGTAATTAATATTGGGGAAGAAATAAAATCTGATCAGCAAATAATGTGTGGAGAGGGTTTGTCAAGGCATCTGAGCAGGTGAAATGTCACTGCTGACATTTCTGGTTGCTTTGGAGTCTTAAGCAGTTTAAAAGTAGAGTTTGGCTCCTCTTCTTCCTCTGGCACTGTGTGGTTTACTTTGGCCTGGTTCCAAGAAGTGACCTTGGAATTAGAAAAGTTGAGTTTTTTCAGTGGAAATTCCACTATTTTACATGCTAAACAGATAAACAGCAGGATCTACCAAACTAATCTAGCCCTGTTGATGCTGACTACTTGACTGTGTGGTTGTCTTTACCTCTAGTGGTGGTACATCCAGGACTGCAATGAAATCTTCAAGGAGTAGATACCAATCCTTGTTTTGGTTTTCCTGTGCAGACCAGGAAGTCATGTGTCTTATGTTACTACTGACGGAAATCTTCTATTGTAACCTCTACTTTAAACTGTGATCCATATCACATTCCATGATCCATATTGCGTTAGAGGAATAGTGTATCTGGTTTGAGGTTTTGCTTTATTTTTTATGCATAAGAGTGGTGACCACCACTACGAGGAATGTCCTGAGCAAACCTTTTCCGCTGTTATGGGGGAGGAGGATGGGGAAGTTCCTCTGACAGTGATGCAAAGCATTTGCTCAGGTTTCACAAGCCCCGTGTAGCAGGTATGAAGAAATTCTGGGAGCTGTGAGGCAGTTCCTGCAATGTTGGTAGGGCTGCTTAGTTGCTCGAACACCATTTACTGTGGCTTGGGGCAACTGGGCTTGTTTGCTGTCATGACTGGGATGCACAAGAGTGCATGACTGCTCAGCAGTCCTAAGCCTGGTCTGAGGCATAGCCACAGTGACATGTGGAAATGAAGCCAGTCAGTGCTAAACCCAAATGACAGCATTGGGCAAGTCCTTTACAGTGCACATGTGGAAGCTGTAGCTGAAGCTCAATTCCAAGGTATGCCAAGAGGCCATGTCTGGCCTTCTTGCTCTTTCCAACACCCTATGGTGCCAGTGGAGATTCATTGTGTGCTGAGGAGGGATGATCAGGCCTACGAACCCTCTCCTTCATCGCTTATTTTAGAGACTCCTCACAGCTAAGCCCATTTTGCAGTAACTGGGTTGCATGCTGTAAAATATTTCCTTACCCTGTGCTCCTGGGAGTGAAATAACCAAGTATCACGTTGGACCGTGTTCGTACTTTGAACATCTCTTTCTCCTTATAACAGTATCAAACCAATATACATACTCACTTAAGCTCTCTTTTTTGAGACAACTTCAGCTTTCTAATCCCTTGAGTTCAGTCATTGTGGCAGAAAAGGTGGGAGGATGAACTGAGCTTGTTCAGCCCAGGGAAAAGCAGGCTGAGGGGAGACCTCGCTTTCTACAACTCACTGAAAGGAGGGTGTAGCCAGGTGTGGCTGGTCTCTTCTTCTAAGGAACAGGCAATAGGGCAAGAAGAAACAGCCTCAAGTTGTGCCAGGGGACGTTTGGGATGGATAATGGGAAAAATTTCTTCACTGCAAGGGTTGTCAAGCGTTGGAACAGATTGCTGAGGAAGTGGTGGAGTCACCACCCCTGGAGGTATTTAAAAGACTTACAGATGTGGTGCTGAGGGACATGGGTTAACGGTGAACTTGGCACCACTGGGTTAATGGTTTAACTCAATTATCTTAAAGGTCTCTTCCAACCTTGATGATTCTATGACTCTGGTTTTTAAAACAGTCTGCCTTTGTCAAACATTCCTGGACGAGCAAGTTTTGTCAGAAATTTAATGGGAAAGGAAGCTCCTTTGCTTGCTTGTTTCCTTGTGAAACGTGAACTGCTACTGTGACACAAGGTAAATCAGGAGAGTGGGGGTGACTCCAGCTTGCAGCCCGCAGTATGACCAGGAGATTGCATCCTGAGGCTTGGGAGGGATGGAAGATGAGTCTCTCATCAAACTTGAAAAAATTTTATTAGAGGTGACAATCTTCCTTAGTGATTCGAAAGCATTTCCAAAAGCCCATTATGTCTCTAGGAATGCAATAGCTTCCTTAGGAAAGAAGCAGACTGACAGGACAGACTCTGTTTTCTGACATCTGTCACATGAACTGGACTGAGACTGACTGATACTGTGTGCCATCCCAGCCTCAGGAATTGGAAATGGATATGGAGGTGTTCCTAGTTGCCTGAGTCACTCATAATAGGTCGTAATAGTCTACACATATTCCATCACTTGTAATAGCACAAGATAGTGCCCATTAGCCATGAAAACAGGGTCTTATGAAAGCAGGCATCCCTAGGCAAGAAACCAGTAGTCCTGATTTATGCATAACTGACTGGTTTTACAGTTTGTGCAGGAGTGAGGGTTTGCTCTTTCAACAAACATGCCTACTGTTACCTTATTGTCATAGAGACTTCAAGTGTTTAAGCAGTAATAAACAGAGAAAATTAAATTGGATCAGTGAACTTTTCAATATGCTTTCTTTTCTTTTTTTTTTTACTCCATAGTGGAAAAGAATAATTCAAAAAATTAATTGTTTATAGTGTTTCTAATATCTGACTCAATAGCACAATGCTGCAGCAACAATTTACCAGTTCCTCTAGATTAAGAAAAGTTGCCAGCAAAAGTTCTTACTTGGCAGCACTCAGGGGTGTGTGTGAAGCCTGAAATTATTTGAATTAATATTGGAAAGGCAGCTAGTAAAGGTTGGGTCCTGGTTCCAGGGGGGACAGGGTTAATTGTCCCCTGGCTCTCGCAGGGGCACAGGTGTTCCATCCCAGGTGAGACATACCCATGGGGTATCTGGAGCTGGCTGACAAGGGGAGTGGGACAGGAAATCGGGGGTGGCACTTGGTTGGGGGACGGTCTGGGGTGCGGTCTGTATCATAATTGTGTTTACATACTCTTCTATCCGTGTTCCTGTTTTGTTGTTCTGTTAAGCTGCCTTTGTCCCAACCCAGGAGTTTTGCCTTTTTTTCCTGACTTTTCCCCTCCGGGCTGCGGAGGGGCTTGAGAGAGAGTGGCTGCCACATCTTTGTTGCTCTCTGAGGCTAAACCACCCCAGGTTGTTTACGATTAAATAAGTCACTGGCAATGTTCCTTTTTCTTGTAGGGCCCTGAACCAGAGCGTACCAGGGACAGCAGAAACATAGACTTTGCCTGGAAAAATTGCAGCCTATAAAAAGGTTAGGGATTAAGTCTGTGAGTGTGGTGCTGGCAGGGTCCTGGCCTCTGCCTGTGCTGGGTTTGCCAGTGCAGCCCTGCAGTGATGCTGCCAGGCCTGGGGACACCCTGTGGGAGGTCAGCCATGGCCCCTTGCCTGGGAACCTGCCTGTCTGTAGTATGGACAGAGCTCAGCTCCATCCTGCTCCCTGGGGCTGGCAGTCCTGGGGGAACAGGTCTCCTTTCTCCTGTGGCTTCTCCCTTAAGCACGTTTTTCTTTGTAATGAAAAGCAGTTAAAAAGCTCCGTGTCCTTAGGAGAACGGATGGGTAGACAGGGTCACCCAGTGGAAGGGGAAGATGTATGAAAAATGTTCATGTGTTTTCTCACAGGAACAGAGACAATAGAGGAAGGATGACAGTAGGAGGGAAAGAGTGATGCTGGAGAGACTGGGTGGAGCAGGAAACCAGTGTTGTTGAACAGCCTGTGTGAATCTGAAATCTGTCTAGCTTTACAAAAAAAAAAAGCCAGTTTGGAGGGACAGAGGTGTTCAACATTTAGTTGCGTCGCTGAAAGCACTACTTCAATTCCTGCAATTTCCTTCAGATTTGAAGCCAGTCTTACCTTCTGCTGTTCTCCATGGACTACCCTGACCTCTCTCCTGCAGCCAGAGTCCCCATCTGTCCTAGACCGTGCTTCTTGTTCCTGCACCATCCTTGGTGCCAGTACTCAGGTGCCACATGAGGAGTCAGCTCAGGGAATTGACCCCGATCACTGGGAAGCCATGTGTGGTGCTTGCTGGTGCATGTGTGGATGCGACAGGGACAGCTGCTCATCCTGACAGCAACAGGGATATTCACCAAGACACAGCCATCTGCAACGTGTCCTGTCTTTAATATGGGGTTACAGTCTTTACACTGTAGTGGCTTCTGGAAAAAGCAGTGTTGGAGAATTTATCACTTTTCCCCTGCAGGGAGCCAGGCTGTAGGTTCCTTTTTATCAGTCATGGTTTTTTAAGGCTTCCTTCAAGAGTAGTCTGGTTGGAACAAGTAGTGAGGGCTTGGGGAACATGGAGAAAAACCGTTTCACACGAGCCTCCCTGGAGTGAGTCTGAGCCATGGCACTGTTTCTGAAATTCTCTGTCAAATCAACAGGACTCGTGATTGCAAGATTATCCCAGTTTAAAAATAAAAGGTTGTCATGGGTTTTGGGCTGTTGTAGTTGCTTACTGGGTTTTCAATTAACCAAGCATGTGTGTTAAAGCAGAGATTTCCAACCTGTTAACGCAGCTGTCAGTTCTATGGGCAACTGTGGTTCCTCTGGAAAAAATGCTACACATCCCCTGTGAATTTACATCTGTAGTTTTGCAGTGGGTTGTTATGTTTTTTATTAGCATCTGAGAAGTCACGTTAACATTGGTGTATGTGTTCTGACTTGTCCTTAAATGCCCTCTCATGTTTATCACCTCCACTTGCCCGTTGAGAGTTGCTTAATCACTTTTGCAGAAGTGGATTGTGTTTACTAAAGAGTCTGGCATGGTTTGCACTTTTTCTGTATGGGACTTGTACAAGTGCTGACGTAGAAGCTGAAAATGAAAGGACCAGGCTGTACTTTTCCTGTCAGCAGTAACCTTTCAGGGCTGGCACTTGATGGGTGCTTGGAGATTCAGTTCAGCCCAGAACTCAGTGTATTCATGCATTACTTGGTATAGGAATTACAGTTTGGCTGTCTGAGCCTCCACTGCTCCCAAAATTGCAGAATTTTCAAAATGGCTTTTTGTCTGGCCATGCTGAAGACAACCTGAAAGCTAAAGACTTTTATGTATATTGTCATTTAAGAGGTCTATGTTAAGTTTCTAAATCCAAAACAGGAATTGTAAATCACTTTCAGACTGAGCCAAAGCTGAGCTAAGAAGGACTCATAGCTGTACTCCTGGCTGCTGTGGTTAGATACGGAAACTTCTGAGAGTCTGCCTTTTACCAAAAGATACAGGTGGCCCAAAGAATATTTTACTTTTTGGCTTGATGTGGAGCTGAAGGGGAGGGTGCTGCCCAAAGGTGCTTTGTGCTCTCGCAGAGTCTCCTTTGACTGCAGGAAGTTAACATGCTCTCCCACTTCCAAACCTTCTTCACTTTGAACCATGATCCCGAACATAGTTGGAATTAATGGGTTTTTTAGGCAGATGACCTGTGCGTAACTTCCTTGGACTTGCTGAAGATCACGGCCCCTGTTTTGGGAAGTATTGGGGTTTTTATTGCTTTTGATTTGTTTCCTGCTGCCCTCTAGTGAGCAATATCACCCATTTCTTACGTTACCAGCCCTGCATGCTTGGAACTTAGAGGAATAGTGTTTTATTTTTTGCTTTAGCCAGTGGCAGGGCTGTAAGTCGCTGTGTCAAGCTCAGGCCCACTCAGTTCACTGCTTTTGAGAAATGGTCCCCAAGGCTGGTGAGGGAACACTTGGCGTTGGTTGGTGGCGTATTGTTTATGGCATGGATCTTGGCATAAGGTGGCTAATGTTGCCTATTGGTGAAGTATTTGGTTTTGTCTGGGAATAGCCTTCCTACTTTTATCTCTCTCAGTTCCAGCCCTGCTGGAATCTGATTTTTGTTACATAAATGAAGAGTCTTTAAAGGTTGCATCATGCCTTTTTTTGGGTGCAACTGTAACTTTTTTTAGCCTTTCCAAAAGATTTGATTGTAGCAAGTCCTTTTTATCCCCGATACTGAAACAAACATCCAGTTATTTGTCAAGGTGGGTGATTTGTTTAGCTTATCAAAAGCAAAGAAGCACCTGTTTTCAAGTGAATGTGTTTTGTTATTTTCTTATTCATCATTTCTACCCAAGTACCCTTGCAAATATGATCAAAAGACTACATTTTCTTTAATACTTTAGTCTTCTTAAAAGGGAAAAAAAAAGGTGAAATGTTTCAAATCCTAATAATTTCGTATAGGTGTTGTGATCCAGTGGGGCAGACGCTCAGTGGACTTGAATTTATGCAGCTCCACTGAAGTCATGGGCAGGCCTGTGGGTTGGGTAACAACGTGTCTCTGGTGAGTTTGGCAACATGAACTTTCCAAGCATCTCTTAGTGGTCCAGTTGCATTGAATATTGAATGACACTGCAGAGTGGAATTCACTCTGCCTTACATGAAAGGAATACAGGGAAACTGCATGACTCAAAAAATAAAGCACTCAGCCACACTGAGTCACTGAAGGTCTTACATCTTTTGCAAATTAATTTTTCAGCAATGTGTTACATAAAGCTTCCAGCCAAAAATAAGTCCTGGAAGACAAAAAGACAGTACTTTATCCTTGACACTCTAAGAAAAAATACTAATCCTATTTTAAGGAGAACTAGAGCACCATATTTACATCAGTAAGCAAAAAGAACTGAGACATGTGACCTGCCTTTTAGAATGTAATGCTCTGAGTACCTCTATGTTCTGTGAAGATGAACTGTTTGTACTAAACCATTAATAATTAGTAATCAAGTCTAGAGGAAATGCTCTTCAGGAACAAAGACCAGGAGTTGCGGCTCTCAAGTTGTCTGATGGAATTCTGGGGTTCTGTGTGTAAAGGAGAGCTCAGGAGTTTGGCTCTTGGAGGCGCTGGGGAACAACCGTGCAGCACAACTGGATGCTGTGGGCTACAGCTTTGTCTTGACTTGTTTGGAGTTCCATCTTCTGCTCAGAGTGAATTCTCTTCTGCTACATATTTCATATTTTCTTCTCAGAAAAAGAGGATTTGGTAGGTTTGTGCTCGTTAGGCACAGTTTCAGCTGTACCCACCAATCTAATTACCAAGCCTTTTAACATGGGAAGGAGCATACTACGTGTTCTGCATGTTATCCCCGAGTCCTTAAAAAATGCTGGCAAAATATAGAACTTGAAATTTGTATATTTGAAAGTGACTTTGAGGGACCATCACTATTGTTTCCTTTCATACATTGTTCTTAAATGAGCATATATAGGCTAATTAAACCCTTTCCAGCTTCCATATAGAGGCAGAAACAGAATGGGTTGATTTCCAACTTGGAACTCTCCCATCAAATTTTAAACAGTAGTTGCTAAATGTTCTAAGTTTCTAAATGTTTCTAAGAGGTTTTATATGTTGCCAGGGGTTTTGTTTCCTACATAAAGCCAGTCTTAAGCAGTTGCCTATCAAATTTGTAACTGGGTGCTGTAGCCTTGTACTGAGAACTACTGTGGGATTAATCTGGAGCTAGGAGCATGGTGGCTTTAGGAGTGGGCCCAACCTGTAACAAATTCCCATTTCTTAATGAGTCAGCTTTGGTAAATAGGTATCTGTGGAAGGTACTGGGGATACTGGCTTGGGAGTTCTTTTTGATGATACATGTATGTGTGTGTTTGTGGTGCTGGGATTAGAGCTTCTCCAGCTCTAACAAGTGTGATGAAGATTAATTTTTCATTGCTGGCCCTGGACAGTAACTTTCACAGGTCACACTGATCCAGAGCTTCCCGCTGATGGCAGTTTCTGCTGCGCTGCTTGGCTTCCTGCAGGACTGAACACTTCCCATGCCTTGATGGCATTAATACGTTTATTCAAGCTAAGTTCCTGCAGGCCAAGAAACAGTGTATGATCACTGTTGTTTCTTTCTCCACGCTATTTGTGGTCTTACAGACATCTTCCACATTTACCCTGTTATATTTTTTCCAGGCTAAATATACATGGTGCATTTTATTTTTAGCTCAAAGAAAAGCCATTCCAAGACTTTATAGGCAGCTTTAGACTATCCTTTTGTGTGTCCCTTCCAGCTTGTCCATGATCTTTTAGAGGTGTGAGGACAAAAACCATGCACAGTGCAGTGTCTGTGACACAGCTGAGAGCAGTCTCCTTGCTTTTAGTTCTTTGTGCATTGTTTTCCTGGATTTTTTTCTTTTTATCTCTTTTTCTCCCCAGTTTGGTACCTGTATAAGAGGAAAGGAAGTCTTTCCTTGCTGGGCACTGAACTATGCTCTCAAAAAGGTGCTCTCTTGAAAGATCTCTTACTACCTAGTAATACGATGCTAGGATCCTTGCAGGTATGTCAAAGCCGTCTTTCGCTCTTCCTGGTATTTTTGTTCATTGCAGTCTGTTCACATGCTTTGTTCTCTTCTTTCCTTCCCTTGTAATATTTCTTGCTTTTGCACTTTCACTGCCTTGTCTCCTATTCTGTGCTAAATTATGGTGCTGTTCTTTTCCCCATGTCTCCATTGTCTGCCTGCCATGGATTTGGGGTAGTGTGGTCCCAGAAGGTATACAGACCTTTCAGTAGATAGTCCTCGAAACAGCATGAGATATTTAGTCCATCAGCCTGTAATTAAAGACTAAAAGTCCTAAATGCTGTCCTCCCATGCTGTGCTGCTTGCTGAGTCTTCAACATGATCCCTAAATCAACTGTTGCTGATGGACTTTTATTTCAGGAAACTTCATGGTTTTTCTTGGCTTTACTTTACTTGCTGGCACAGTTTTCAATAAAATGTTTGCTCTGCACCTGCCTTTGATGTTTGCTGTGCTTGTAGTCCTTGTATTTTCCAAGGTGGTTTTCCAGCCATTCCTGCTTATAAGGCTCAAGGGTTTGGCTTAGACTTGAAATGGCAAAACTAAAATATGAAAACATGGTTTAGTGATTTAAAAAGCTCAGAGAGGCCTATGAGTCAGGTTCAGCAAAATAAATGTGATCCTGCTTCAGTAGCCAGTGCAGGGATTTACTGTGTGTAGGGGAATCTGTGTATCCATATAAAATGTTGTGGTAACAAAGTGTCATTAGTATTCATATCAAAAAGGAGGCTGCACAAAAGCTCATGCCTAATTTCAAGATGCCATATAGCTAATTTCATTATTATAGCAAAATGCATTTGTAGCTTTTCTTAAAGCTCCATCTGCTGGAGATGACTGGCTATGAATTGGTATTCATTTCAAAAAGGAGGCTGCACAAAAGCTCATGCCTAATTTCAAGATGCCATATAGCTAATTTCATTATTATAGCAAAATGCATTTGTAGCTTTTCTTAAAGCTCCATCTGCTGGAGATGACCGACTCTGAATGCTTTACGTTAAACTGACAAGAGCAGCCTGGCTGTTAGCTGTAGAATGTCATACAGCTCTAGAAAGAGCACACACGACATAGGCAAACAATATGGTTTTTTAAACTATTTTAGATCTCATTTACATTTTACCAGTTACCTGGTTTGAGAGGGGGCCTAGTTGGCTTGCTGCCACACAGCCACGCTCTCAGCCACGTTGTTGCCAGGCAGTGGGACCTGTAATAGGTGGGCAGGGCTGTGCCTCCCAGCTGGGACTGGGGTCTTTTAATCTCGTCTTGCCCTGCGTCTCTGTTCCAAGAGTCCCTGGGGACCATTTCTGCCTTATCTTTATCTGAACTGTCGTTCCAATCTGGGCTTTTATTTCTCTCATCGTAGCTATCGGTGTTTGTCCATTGCTGTGACCTAATTTAATTCAGGCTGCAGTAATGTCATTATGGCAATTGTTCCTCAAGTGGCTGTGAGGCAGTTTTGTAAATACTCATGCCAATGCTGTTTTATCTCAACCAGGCCAGTGCACATTAGCTGTTTAAATAAGGAGGAATTAAATCCTGTAAATAAGTGACAAGGAACAAGACTTCATTCAACTCCTTCTAAATCATTTTCCATCCTCCAAAGTGCAGGTGTGGACTCCTTTTAGATGGAAAATGGTAGATTTGGAGCTGAAACCATTCAAATATGTGTTTTATAGAGGAATGATAGACACGTTCAGACTCTATAAAGCCTTTGCCTTTCATCCATCATTTGTAACCACCACAATGCCATTAAATATTATGGGGACAAATAAGTACTTCTAAGGTAGTACAAGAATACCTCAGGAATTCTTACTGACCAAGATACAGACTGATACCAGGTTGATGTGGAGGTGTCTTTGGCTACTGGCTCTGTAAAGGTCAAAATACAGTGCAGACAGGGCTGAAAAGCTGATCCTTGGTTTGGGTTGCACCTTAATGGGTGCTTCCTGGGCTTCCCCATTTTGTAAATATCTTTTACCATGTATATAGTGTGAAGTGTCTTCTCTGCTTGAAGCTGTCTTTTGTAGCCCTGCTCAGTTTTTCTAAAACATTAGCTCTGTTCCTTACCCCTCAGAGTCATCGTTGGAAGTGGATCTGCCCTGGAGCAACTGGATGCCAGATGCTGACAGTCGACTGATGCTGCTGTAGGTAGCAGGGTGCTTACTGAAGTACTGAGTGGACAAAGGTCCACTCAAGATGGCTGCTGTCACTACACTGAGTTCCTGTCTGAAACAAATTTGTCTATAAATTGTCTTTAGTTGGGCTCCATAATCTTCAGGAAAAGCCTACATTAACAGGTCTGTGTGGCATCTGGTGTGTCTCTTAGGAAACCAGCATGGAAGCCATGGCCTAGAACGATATGTCAGCGATTAAGTGTCACTCCTTGTTTAGTCCTTAGAGAGCATGACTCCAGAATGTATTAATGCCCATGATACCAGTTTTATGCACTGGTTTGGGTGTTCTTCCATGCTTCTGTGTATGGCTGCAAGGGATTTACCAAATGCTCCAGAGCAGTAAAGCCTGCCGTGCCACAACATGAGCTTGTCAGAGCCAAGGCTTGGAAATTCTTATTTCCTCTGGCAGTTATTTTAGTCCAAAGCTGTAGTATAAATTCTTCAAGTTCTATTAGATTTTTGAAATGCCTTGTTTTGCCTCATTGTCTTGGTCTTGCCCAGGGACTGCTTTTACCATTTACTTCTCGGTCAGGTGCTAGGTTTGAGCGAGCAGTGGGTGTCATTTCCTGCACATGACTGGGATCAAAAGCCCAGGCTGCTCTTCCAGAGATCCTCCGTTGCTTCACTGCCTGACTCTGCTCCCTTCAGCAATACTGGGGTTCTGTGCAAGGGTACTGAAGTGCCAATAGAAAAGATAAGCATTGAATGAAAGTGCAGGATTCAGGAAAGGGAAACAGGAAACTAAAGTCTCTCTTCGGCAGAGGGAGGGGCCAGGAAGCCTGTGCAAAATTGATTTTGTTGTTTAATTTCTAGGTAATAGTTTTTGATTAATTTTGTCATTATTTCAAAGCTGAGGAGCTATAGGAACAATCAGTGATGTAACTGTGGGGCTGGAAGGGTATGGGAAGATGGATTGCAATGGCGGTGATGGAGAGAATATTCTACATGAGTGTGGGAGCTGGGCAGCAATCCATCTCTACCTGTTACCTTGGCTTACCATTTGAACTCCTGTAGTTTCCTCTTTTTCAGACAAGTTACGTTTTTTATATGCGGAATTCCTAGATAACCTTCCATAGCTGTACTTATTGGGAAGTGACTCAATTAGTGTCTTCATGTTTGGATCCAGGTATCCCAAAAGCATTTCACCAAGCAAAGTGCAGAGGGTTGGGAAAATGTTGTCTGCTCTCCTGATGTAGCAGTGTCTTTGGGTGCCACTTCTGTGCAGTAGGAGGACACCATCGTCATTTTTTTCTTCCAGACTTCATTGCAGAGTCTGGAGAAAGGCCCTGCTGCAAGGACACAGACTTTTCTTCTCTGCTATGCTGTTTCCCAGCTTTAGAATCTGTATTTGCAGGCCTGTAGGAGAGGTTTCATAAACTGGTCCTTCTCAACAGCACCAAAGCTGCGACAAGATTTCCCCATGATCTGATGGACAGAGTCTGTGACACCTGAGAGAAGGTCTGGGAGATGGACACGTCCTTCCAAGTCTACTCTTGTGCAGGACTGGGAGCTGCCCCCTCCCCACAGCATACTGAGTGTCTGCTTCCCTTCATCTCTTCTTTCTGATGTGAAATCCACAAGCTCTCCCACTCCTATCACAGCACTGGGTGCCTGTAAAAGTTTGGTCCAGTTTTCGGTATTGGTATGTATAATATGGCACCGGATTTCAATCTGTGTCTGAGCAGTGAGTGCTCTGTTTGAAACATTGAGAACAAAGAAAGAAGTTCACTTTCTGTACTACTGTGGAGAAAAAGGTTTGTTTTCCCTTTTTTAAAAAGAAAAAACCAAAACCTCTAGGATGTATTTTTAGCTTTAAAATCATGTAAGTAGTTTGTGTTGAAAGATTCACAGAGATGAGGGGCAAAAACCACAGCAGAGAATGGGAACACAAAGGGATGGGACTCCAGCTCCTGCACACCCTGCTGCAGGGTGTCTAGGTTAGACTGGTCCCATTTTGAGTTCTGCTTTTAAGGAAGAGAAGCACCTTTTCTAGGAAACAATTTCAGTGAAACTCCAGTTTTCCTTAACAGCTGAGGGGAGCAGTTACAAGGCAATCTTGAGTGCTGTATGCATGAGGGCCAGGGTATGCATTTTATAATAAAGTACAATATACAATAAGAGCAGCTGTGAAACATGCTGTGAAATGGTTGTGATAACTTTGTTGTGTAAAATCAGCATCACTGTTCACTGCTGTCTGCAGAGTCTGCCTTGCTGTCTTCGCTTGTCAGTGGCATCACTTATGTGTGGGTGCTAAAGATCTGTAACAGTGGCATAAAATCCCAATTTAAATCACGAATGATGTCTGACTTGGACAGGACAATGAAAAAGGGCAAATTGCCATTCTGTGCCAGCCTGCCAAGGTATTTATTTCATAGCATGGCCCTGTGTGGGTCACCCAGGTTAGCTCAGGTGTTTGGGGAAGTGCTGTAGGTGTGTCAGTCTGAAATGCAGCTCTACACAAGGCAGAGAACCTGGGTGACAATGCTGCATGGCTCCCAGGAAACCCTGGCTTCACACATTTCGTCAGGTATTCTGGAGCTTATCACGTCCTGTCAGGTTGTGAGCAGTGTTTGTGGTTTAGAGGGCAATTTGATACTCTGGGGATACAGTGTGTAGATAAGACGTGGCACTCCTCAAGTCTCTTTAAAACCTCTTGTTTGCATGCTTGTTCTTTTAAATACGCTGATTTGCTGGTAGTGGCTTTCATTTCTGCTTGATTTTCTCAAGTGAATGCATGTTTCACCTGCCTGGCACCCAGTCTCGCTGCTTGCACTGGGAATCATAGAATCCTCAAGGTTGGAAGGGACCATAAAGATCATCAAGACCAACCATTAAGCGTACACTGCCAAGCTCACCACTAACCCTTGTCCCTCAGCACCACAGCTTTTAAATACCTCCAGGGATGGTGACTCCACCACTTCCCTGGGCAGCCTCTTCCAATGCCTGACAACCCTTTCCGTGAAGAAATTTTTCCTAATATCCATCCTAAGCCTCCCCTGTCGCAACTTGAACATGTTTCCTCTTGTCCTATCGCCTGTTCCTCAGGAGAAGAGACCACCACCCCCACCACCCCCCCAGCTACACTCTCCTTTCAGGGAGTTGTAGAAGCTTTACCTTCTGGTGCCTGAAAGACAGCTGTTTGCATCATGCCGCACGTTCTACCATGTTTGTCCATGAGTGTTCCTCCCACTCTGAGGATGCTTTTATGTAATTTATCATAGTTACTGCTGAGATAGCAAACATGCCCCTGGAGCTGCATAAATAAATAATCAGGGAATGCTTTTTTATTACCAGTTTACAGGGATGGCTTATGTAAGCAACATGTGCCAGAGCACTGTGTGCTGAAATACCAGTATCTCTTGAACATGTCTGAATGTGATGGATGTAAGGTAAAGTAGCCTCTATGAACTACCCGCATGGCCTACGCAGTGAACTGACACGGTAATGAAGGATGTTTCTTTGTTAACCTATTAGCAAGATTTTTACTCTTTTTTTTCATGGTGTCATTCTAAAAGTAGTGGATTTGCCTTGTAATATGTCAGATTCAGCTGTCCTGATACACAAAGCTCCTTGAGGACCCTCAGAGGCCTCAATTCTTACTGTGAAGTTCAGCTTCTTCTGGGCATGTGCTACACCAGTGATCATTTGTGCACAGTCTGGGTTTCTCCTTTTCACCGGGGGGTTTTCACTACACATTTCTTTCTGTCATCAAACCTTTTCTCAGACGTACAGCGTGACTGTGTGCTAAAACAATGACCTAGACTTTATTGGATCCAAAAGGCTCTGCACAGACGCTTGTCATTGAAGTGCAGCAAGAGAAAATGAGATATGTCTGCCTTGATTGCCATGGTCTCTTATGGCTTCTGAATTTATTTCCTGACTTTAAAGCTGCTAGGAGTAGTCAGCAGAGAAACACATCTCAAAGAATCCTCTGTGGCTGGTGGAACGGAGGAGGAGGAAAAAAGGGATGCCGGTGCTGTTGAAATGAGAGGTTGTATTCCTTACTGCGCTCTCAGGACTCTGCTTAGAGCAGAGGCCAGACTTAGTGCTGTGAGAGGGTGCAACTTGTTCCTACCCAACTCTGCCATGGCAAATTTGGAGTAAGAACTGAACAGTTGGTGGTGAGTAGGGATGGACAGTTATCTGAGAGAGAACAGAGCTTACAGTGGATCCAGGGCCTGGAGCCAGGGATGCTCCTATAGCTGTGTGATGAGGGAGGGCATAGTACTACTGCCTGGACAGCCATTACCATCTTCTGACTGTTTTCTGCAATGTTGTTGTGGAGGGTTTTTTTTCTGATTTTCTGTGTAGTTACTTAGTCCCCACCTTTATGTTCACACACCGCTCTCAGTGTCTCCCTGCTTCCTCTCTGTAACGTTTGTCTTGCACCGCACCACGAGGGTCCAGATGAAATATTCTAAAGCCTTGCAGCTCAGACACCTATGACAAAAATAAATTATATCAGTAAGCCATGTCATGCTGGATTTAAACTAGTTCTCTGTGTGTCTTAATTCAGACCTCATTTCTTGCCCATTTCTCTGTTTTACTTTACTGAGCTCATTGGTGTGCAACTGATGAGGCTGCAGCATAGAAACACAAAAAATACTGACTCATAACCCTTTAATCACAGAGTGTGAGTATAAAATATAGCACACTTTCGTCATCCACAATATATTTTTTAAATAAAGCAACATCAAACAGTGATTCAGCATCAATGTGGGTTATAGCACATGAAGTTTTATCCTGGAGCCTTCATTTCTTCCTTCATTTAATGCGTAACAACCCCCAGCCTGCCCCCCTTCCTTCTTGGTGCTGCATGCTGTGGATTTCATGGTAGCTGAGCCCCTGCTGGCTTATGCATGCACGTATATATTTTCCTATAAAATCTCTTCCAGGGACAGATGGAATACTGTCGAGCTGAGCAGTGCTTCTGTGTTTACAGTAAGCCTCCATGCGAGGGTTATGTGTGAAGGGCAGCAGGCAGCTGGTTACTTACTGCCATAATAAGCACTGGCAAGCAAATGATGATATTTTATGCTATTTGCTGCTTGCTTCTCTTTTCAGCATGTTGAAGGATTTCTAGCTCTGCTGTCTTTGTGTTCCTTCTTGGGTAGAGGTGGAAAGCAGTGGCGCTTGAGTTTCAATAGGCTACATTTTATACAGCTATCCCTGTCTATGTTGTAGAGATGATGTTATTCCAAAAGTTTTTTGGGGTTGTCAATAAAGTAAGCCCTTTGCATTCTTACCTTCTATAAATGCTTGCAGACCATTTTATCCATCTAAGTATATATACTAAGTAATAAGATGTGTGTTAGGAGTGAAGGAGGTCCCAGCTTTGTATAGGCTGTGATGCCTGACAGGAAAAAGTATTTTTCTTAAATCTGAAAAGATGATACAAGAAGACCCAGAAAAGAGGGAAGGCAGACGAGTACACTATAAAGTCTTCTAAATGAATAGTGGCTTTAGTACTTCCATAATGGTCCATTTCGTGTGCGTACTTCTATCTTAAAGATTAATTTGCTAATGCAAAACTTGGTGGGGTTTTTTTGGTTGTTTTGTTTTGTTTGTTTTTGTTTTGTTTGGGGTTTTTTGGGCTTTTTTTCTTTTTTTGGAAGAAAGTTAAATCCAGAAAATAATAATCATCTAGAGAGGAATCTGAATGTTGGTTCTGCATGCATTGGAAGACAAGGAAAAGGAAAGTTGGTAGAATCAAAATCAAGCACTTCTGTACACAGTAGGTAATTAGATTATAAAACTCAGTGCTACAGGAAGTTATTGAGTCTAAGAGTTTAGCAGTTTTAAGAAAGGGGATTATATGCTGTTTTGTTTACTAAGAACAAGCCCAGTCAATAGTTCTTGCTGACAAAAATGTTGCTGAGATATTGGATACATGGGTTGGTCTTTTAAGCCTTGTACTAATTGCTGCTTGTACTAATTAATTTCAAGTGTCAGATCACACCTATATATCCCCATTATCACATTTCCCTGTTGCCACCTACAACAGGCCACAGGTGCAGGGGACACTCTATACTTCTGATCCCATCCTGCCTGGCACCTCCTTCCTTTATCCTTTAGAAAAGGGCAAGAGATATTCCCATTCTGCAGACAGCAAGGCGGATACCAATGCTTTAATGCATACAACTCTTGCCTTCGATACGCTGTACCTCTTAAGCACTGGTACTTCACAATAAACCCTTGGCTAAGCTGCCTGAAAGCCAGAGTGGGAGCGGGTTGTTGGAAGAGAGAAGCAAGTAATGCAAAAGTTGAAGGTTGGGGAAAACGGTTTCTTTGGTCCACAGTTTAGGTTTTTGTATTTGTGCACGACCAAATTTTGCAGTGGTATTTTACTTTGTTAATGGGTAACCCACAGATAGCATACATCAAAAATACAGTAACTTGTACAGACCTAAGAAATACTCACCCTTAGTATGCTGAGCCAGTGCCTAGCCCCCAAGTCTTTCTGTACTGTTCATAATACAAATGTGTTCTGATTTTCATGATTTAAGCAGTTACGGTCTATAAAGATTGCAAAGAAATACATCATCTTTACTCCTGGTCATGGAGCAGCACAAGTGGGATCAATTTCATGATCTCTTGTAATTTAATAGCAATTTCTTGAAGGGGCGAACTGTCTGTTAAAGTGCTGAATTGAATCAGAACCTGATTTACAGAGCCAACATCTGCAGTCCCTGCTGAATTGAACAGTGCTCTACAGTGCCGCTTCTCTGGATGCCTAATGAGGTTATTCCTAGGTTAATTTGTCTCCTGATGCAGTTTTAATTAAAATGTAATGAAAGCAACAGAAGATGCAAAATAAAGTAACGTTAGAAAGTCCATTTCATGCTGCACCAGTCCTTTGTGGTAGTATGTTCGTTATTACTGCTAATTATTATTTTACATGAGGAACTTTTCTAATAGCGTGTGTGCACATGTGAATCATCTGCGGAATCCGTGGCAGCATTCCAGAAGTGAGGTTTCATTCCCCTGTTAGACTGAATGTGAGGAAATATTAGTATTCTTCAGCCCAGCAATTTTGGAAGATAAAGGAAAATATTTTTGCATTTTGCATTTAGCTCTCAGCAGTCCTCTGATACAGAGCTAGTTATTTACTCCTGATGAGGATCTCGTTCTGAATTTTTTTCCTCTTAAGAGCAAGAAGAGGACTCATTCTTTTGCAGAGGATGAAAGCAAAAATGAGCTTGAAAGTTGGCTCTGATATTCAGAATGTAAGCGTCATGCTCTATAATTAGCAACTGTGAATTGCATACCCACCAGGATGAGTTAAACCATGGGGAGAAAGAGGGTGAACATGCCTTGTTGGCAAATGGGATTCTTCACACAGGAAACAGAATGCTGGTTTTGGCCGTGCTCTTCCCATACACATACACAAAATACTCATTTGCTTAAATTCTTCATGGCCTCTCTGACACTAACAATACCTGGCAATGAAATACTTGTAAATGCAGCTTTCTATTCACTGATGGATTAGTCAGCTGTTATCACTACAGCACACTGGTCATAGAATGTGGTGATATAAAATCTGATTGTATCTTTCAGGCAGTGATCCACCTTTAAAAAGTGCATGTGGCTGGTTTCAGTACTTCAGATGAGGAACCTGCTTTGTTACATCCTTAGTTTGCCAAAATCTTCCTCCCTTTAGCACAGAACAAAACCCCTGTGCTGTTTCTAGATGCCAATGTCTAGCTGTCTTTGTGTTAAAGTGTTGCAGTCTGTGCTTTCTGGGATCATAGCAATGGTCTCCCCGCTCTACATCAGCCTTTTGAAAAAACAACAGACCAGTCTGGCCACTTCCTAAGAATAAGATGATTTCAGAAGGAAGTGTTTTTGTAAGGATCTGGCAGGAGGGTCTACTGCCAGTTCACCTTTTCTCAGCTGTGCACTAAAAATTGAGTTTGCCTTTCCAAACTTGTACTAAATAAATGCGTAGTGGTTGAACAGCCAAAGTCTCTGTGCAACTAAGCCATGGAAAGGAATGCAATATTACAGAGCTGTGCTGCTGCAAGTAGGGGCAAATTTGGCCTCCTTAGAAATATTGCAATTCTATCGGCCTCAAGGTCATGCTCCTCTTGGAGTCAGTATCTGTAAGACCAGAGTGATCCCAAAACAGTCAGGTGGCCAGATCTGAGAGAAGACAAGAAGCTTGGTTTGGTTCACCAGCCTCAGTGAAGGGATTTGCTCTGAATCTTCCAAGCTTTTTGAAGCCTTGCTAGGCAATAGCTGGTCCCTCCTTTTCTCCTCGCCTCTCAAACAGACCTCCAGAGCTTTTCTCAGCCAGCAAGTTATTGGCTAATTGCAGGAATCTGGTTCCCTTCCTTGATTATTGCAGGAGAAAGTAATCAGGCTTTGCTGCTGTTTTAGAAGCTATTGCATCTGATAATATGTCTAAGGTTTTCCTTTTGCAAAATGCCATTTACTGCTAATAGCTACACTCGCTTCAGCTCCTCTAAGGAACCAACATGTTCCTATGGTTAGTTGTCCTTCTGGACACCATATTATCCCCTAACTGCTCTTGCTTTAGTGACTAATGAATGAGCACCAGAGATGGCCTGGTGCTTGAAACTTCAGTGGAGAGTTTGGGTACATATCTGAGTATCTCTGTGCCTTGGTTCCAGTATTGCATTTCTCCCTGTGATGAAAGGAGGCAGCAAGCAATGAAGTAGTAGTAGAGCCTGTCTTCTTTGAGGCTGCAGGGCCCAGGGAAACACTGGGACTGAGGGTGAGCACTGCAGGTGCTCTGCTTGACAGGCTGCTGTGTCTGGTACCTGCCAGGCTGTCCTTCCTTGTGCCTCTTCCTGCCTGCAGCAGGAGGAGTAACACTGTGACAATAAACACTGCAGGGACTCTAAAGTCATTGGGAATTTGAATATATCAACACAATACTCCAGAGGCTCACATGCTTGAAATGTTTTACTTGGAGCCCAGTTACTCTGGAATAACCCACCTGGAAGGGTGTTTTGCCTTTACCTGTTGTGGGCTTCAGCAAGCCTTTGATTTACTAGTGAGCCTGCAAAACAGGAGAGGAGATGGTATGGCAGGCAGCACCCTTTGGTCTCTGCTTCCCCTGCTCGTGCTTCAACCATGACCATGGGTCTGGGTGCTGCTCAGCCTAGCCAGATAAGTTGTTAATATTACTGCATGTTATTGCAGAACATAACTAATTAGGCAAGAGCTAAACTACTTAATGAAACTTAAATGATGGTATGTAGAGCTACAGCTGGTTGGTGATAACTCACTAAAATTTTAATGTAATTGTCCCTGCCTCTTCTTGCTGCTGTTAGTAACCTGGAGAAGAGGTTAATGTTCTCAGTTTTGCATCTGTTATAACATCGTCTGTGTGACTTGTGTTGATTTAACTCTTGTTTTGTCCTTTTCTATAACACTTTGCCCCAAACCATCTTTGTTTTCTTCTGGGAGCGTTTGCAGGAACATCTCCGGTTTCATTAACGCTCATATGAATATTCCCTAAAGCTCAATGCGGTCTTTGAAAAATAGCACTTTCCCAAATGTGTGTTGGTGCATGTTAAGTCCTGCTCAAAGGCAAAAAACCTAGACAAAGGAGATGTAATAAACCATCTGTTGTACCTTAGCTATACCTGGATACAAAGAACGCTCTTGGGGCTGGGTGACACACGGTGTGTGACACCTTGCAGAGCGTGAGCACCTGAAGGAGAGCACGCAAACGAGTACTGATGGCTTCATTCTGCACGGGGTCTTGGTCTGCGGATGCCTCCTGAAATCACACTGCTCAATGTCCATTAGAAAAGACTTGAAGTGAATGGTATAGTTCATTCAGTGGGTTAATCTGAGTAAATAAAACCTGTGGCACTTTTCCTCTCTGTGTGGAGCTCCAGGCAGTAAATACAGGGCAGACAGGTGCTGTGGAGAAGTACGGGCCTGGGTGCTTGGAGCAGAGCTCAGGCCTTGCCTGAGAGATGACTGGGTTTCTCAGAAGCAGCTGTTAAGTCCTTTGGTGGCCACACAAAGTGAATGCTTTTGTTTGTCAGAACTGGGGAAACCTGTGTGCCCAGCCTTTTGAGCCTTGGGTCTTTAAAATGATGGTGAGGACAAATAGGTTGCCTTAAATTTAGTTGAAGGCCTCATGACTGTATGAAGAATGAACGTGGACGTTCGTTGTTGGCTAGAAGTATCTTTTGGAAAGCTGTCCAAAGAAGGATTCTTCTGCTTTTCTGTAGACTCCAGTTGTATAGGCTTTTTTCTTCATAGTCAACTCTGTGCTGCCCTTATGACTAATTCCTTGGCTGGGAGCTGGAGTGCTCCCCATCCCTTGGTGGCTTTGAGTTGCTTGTGGGTCTGTCCAGTGTCAAAGCCGGCCAAATAACCCCAAGCTGGTCTAATCACAGAATTGTCAGAGTTGGAAGGGACCTCTAGAGATCATCTAGTCCAACTCCTCTGATAAAGCAGGATTGCCCAGAGCACATTACTCAGGACTGCATCCAGGCGGGTTTGAAGGTCTCCAGAGAACAGGACTCCACACCCTCCCTGGGCAGCCCATTCCAGGGCTCTATCACTCTCACCAGAAAGAAGTTTTTCCTCATATTTGAATGAAACTTCCTATGTTCCAGCTCGTGCCCGTTGCCCCTCAGCCCGTCACTGGGAATTGCTGAAAAGACTTTGGCTCCATCCTCCTTCAACCCACTAATAGTCCATCACAAAACAGATGCTGGTGAGCTGAGGTACCATGTTGCCCCAGGTGAAATACAGCATGGAGTACACTGAGGACAGGAAAATCTTAGCACAGGTGAGAGAAGCAGCAAATCCAAGGGGAGTATGGGCTTTGCTTGGTGATGCGTGAACCTGACAGCGAGCCACCATGTTGGGTTGCAGCCACCCATTTTGCTTAATTAGCTTGTGGGTCAGGGGATCTGGGAGAGACAGCTTGGGTCGGTGTTTTGGTCGCCCTATCTGATGACTTAAGCTGTGACCTTGCTTTACGCTGGCCTCTGTGTCTCCTCATCTTGTTGCCTTCCAGCTCTTCAGCGCAGCCTACTTTGCTGTTCTTTGAAGAAACCCCCAGCTCAGTCCCACTGCAAAGTCGAGTGGCTGCTGGGGAGAGACTGGAGAGCCAGATTAGGCTGTGTTGGAGTTGTGTCAGGGGTGTCTGCCCTCATCCACACTCCCTGCGTGATGATCCTGTGCTTTCCTCCTCCCCTGCTACTCCTGGGCATGCAGAGAGTGGGATATCAGCACTGCAGGCTGTAGCGAGCTGAGAAACAGCATGGGGAAAGTTGATTCAAAGATGTTGACGTCTCTTGCTAAACACTTTTTCAGGTCTGGGGAGTAATGATGTCACCTAGATGCTCTGCTCTTCGGGTAATATTGCAGAATGAAACAGCACATCTCTCACTCACAATAAGAGAGTATTTTATTAAAATGCATCTAAGCTTGTTTCCAGGCAAAAAACTTTTAAAATCTTTTCCCTTTCATATGTGCTCAGTAATCTGTTCATCTGTGTTTTCCATCATCTTTTTAATATTTCTACAAAACTGGGGAGTGTGGTTTGTTTGTTTTGTTTTTTAAAGGAAATTAAACTGTTTTCAGCTAGGGAGCTTTCATTAGACTCAGTCTGTAGCATGTGTCTCTAGCATCAGGAGATCCTGACACTGGGCTGTAATTGAGTTTTGCATTCTGTCTGAGCAGGGTTCAACTCAAAACCTAAAATCTAAGGCAGATAGTCTTCATAAAACAAAGGCAGATTAAATCTGGACCTGTCACAGAATTGCTCTTACAGATGCATCTGCTGCAAAATAATTACCTCTCTTGAGCCCAGTAAGTTAATCAGTGTCTTCTGTTTGTGTCTGCAGTGAAAACAATAAAAAGCTCATCTCCTGTTTTTTAGGTAAACTTACAGATTTTCTGATTTTTAAGGGTAATTAGATTATTTTGATGTGTATCACAGTCCAAAGCGTTCCTGTTGGACAACTAGTTGTCTGTAATATAATTTACCTGTACCCAGGATGTAATTTCTTTTCAGTCACCCTTTTTTCCCTGGGCTATTTTTTGCCAATGAGTACAAAGTATTTCTGTCTCCTTTCACATAAATTACATTTAAAAAGCTTATAGCCTTTTGTACAAACATAAGAACTGCCATAATTTACATTTATTTCAAGTTTTCTTTAAATTCACATCCTGCAACATGAGGGAAAATTCTATAATGTAGTTGAGAAAATAAACACTGCCTTTTTGGTTTTGCTTGGTTTGGGTTTTTTTTTTTGGTCTTGTAATCTAAGAAAACCTGTGCTGGGAGTCTGTTCTCTCAAGCAGGGTGAAACCCTGTGTAAGTGGGAGTAGAGGGGACCCCAGTGAGACAGGCAGTGAACGTTAGAAAGCAGCTGCTGATGGTAGCACCTAATTTCTAGAAGCGTATCTGAAATTCCCAGTGGACTTCCACTGTGGGATTTCCAATCAAGTCTTCCTCGGTGGGATTTGCTGAGTCTATTAAGATGGCTCAGTATCGTGCTGTGGTTTCACGGGGGTATAACCCCCCTGCCTCTGTGCTTAAATGACTTTTCCAGGGGGGACAGGGGCAGACCTGGAGAGAGAGAGTAGTGCTTCCTTCATGGTCCCAAGCGGCAGAGCATTACTCCTCCTTGGGGGTCGCAACTGCCAGGGTGGGCATAGATGGAGCTGTGATGAACACATGTTCTGCTCCAAAGGCTTCCCTGTAGCCTGGACCAGGTGAGCGTCGCACCTCAGTTGTTTTACCAATAGGGACACTAATCTTGCAGCTGACCACATGGTGTGAACGCTGCCACAAAGAGCGAGGCTTTGAAAGGAGGCTGCACGGGCTGATGCCTTCGTTTCTGCCAAGCCTCTCTGCAAGGTAGCAAACAGCTTTTGTCTCTCTTCCTGCTTTGCACAATCCCTGCTCCTCCAGGACAGACTGCCCCTTTGCTGTTTTCAGATTGAATCTGGACTCCCTGTTGTGTCAGGGTTCTGTTGATCAGGAGCAAATTTAAATAACTTTTCCTGTGCCTCCTTTTCCTCACAGTTTGGCAGGAGGATGAATAAGCCTTCATTGTCGCACTGGAGTTTAAACAAAATAAACAAAAAACAAAACAAAACCCCCCTCAAGATCTCTTAAACTCTGTAGTACATGGCGGTGATGCTGCAGTTGTGTTTAAAATGAACAGGAGGACACGCCATGATTAACCTTCTGTGCCACCTTCTGCATGTCTTCAGTTGGTTAGTTATTTGTTCTCTGCTTGTGCTTATATGTTGGCATTGGATGATAAGTGCAACTCTCACCGAAATGCTCCTGTTGTCTCCACCTCTGTTTGAATACCTTAATATCTGAATTCTTTCAAGTCTGTGCCACAGCAGACTGGCCTCTTATGTTTTTATTACAAAGAATGAGTGACAGTAGCTAAGTCACGAGTGAGCATCTGTGCAGACAGACAGATATTTGTTTTATTTTAATTCTCAGTGATCTTTAGTTTATCCTGATTCAATTGCTCACTCAAGAGTGCCAGCCTTTTTTATGCCCTTAATTCATTAAACATTTTTCCAGGTAAAAGAAGGGTCAGATATATCTCCTTATGTCTTAAGAGTCATGATTAATCTTTAGCAGTGAATGCATCCAAGAGGAAGTGGAAGAAGGTGAAAGTGGAAAGTGGGTTTGTATAGTGGAGGAAATTAAGGACTCTAGTGCTATGGTAGAGGTTTTAAAGCTTCAGAGCTGAGAATCCTTTGAAAGGCAATTCTGTTTGGTGATAGCTGTTCCTGTCTGAATTTAATTAATAGGAAATGCACACACCCATCTTATTTGTAAGTTAATGTTTAGGTCCAAGTCACTCTTGAATATGAGCATTTTCTGGTATGCTCTTCTATCTGTAGATATAAGACCTTTAACAGGCACAGGTGTCTCTAACCCTAACCCTAAACCCTAACCGTAACCCTAACACTAAACCCTAACCCTAACCCTATACACTCTCCAGAAGTGTCCTCCCTTAGGAGGGTGCTGAGGCTTCAGGGGTGGTTTCTGAGAAAATGAAAGAGATTAAGGAAGTGGGTTGTCAAGGTAGTGGAATACAAATTAATTACTTTTGTCCTCATGTTGTCCACATTTGATGTGAAGAGTCCTGCTAAGTAGCCTTTGAAGCCAAGTCCCAAAACTTGAGCCGAAATCTTCACTGAAGCCTTTGTTTCAGAATTCCTGGCTTTATTTATAAATAAATTAGATGTATTTACTACAATCGCAGAATCCAATCTGTTTGAATTATGTTTTCTTTAGGCCCTTTAAAACAAAATTCTTAAGCTGATCATAAATTTTTGTGCTTAAAAAACTAAAAGAAAATTACCCGAATGTATGATCAGCTAAATTACCTGCACTGTCAAATCCCACCCCACCAGCCTGTCTCAGATAAGAACGAGGAGATTTTAGCTCCAGAACTGTCAAGAATATCTCCAGCCTAGATACAGGACATGAAATAGTGGTAAATTTACCTCTTTATTTGAAAAATGGAATCTACCTTCACTTTTAAGGGTCTGGTTTAGACCATATGCATATCATACATATCCAATTTTGTCATTGGATAGAAGTGTCTGATATTAAGGTATTAATGATGTTAAATATTTGCCTTTTCCCTTGAATAGGTGAATGGCTCTATTAACATGGTTAATATTATTAATTATGTTTGTATTAATGTTTGCCAGGAGTGCTGATCAGTGGTGGCCTGTCTTTAATTTCTTTGACATTTTTAAAAGCAGAGGAAACACTACTCCAAAATAAGTGTGAATTTCCATTGTTTGAAAACCTGTTTGAAAATGAGATTTGACAGCTGAAGTTGGCAGCTGTTTCCATTGCTGGAATTAGTGAGTTTCACAGTTTGATCAGAATTATCTTCAATTTTATGTATAAATTTTTGAATTCAAGTGGCAAAGTGCAAAATGATCCAGCAAAATTTTCACAGCCTGGTCACGCTGAAGTTTTAGGTGGTGCCACTCCTCCTTTCTCTATCACTGAGAAGGGGTCCAGTGTGGCTCTAGAAAACCTACCTGCTCCCAGACACTCCCTGAATGGGGTCTGGGCCTGGATGGGTGTTGCTTACCTAGGAATTATGAGTTCCATGGGTTTGAAGCTATTTTGTTAATTAAACTGAGTTTTCAGGCTTCTGTAACCCTTTTGCCCCATGTTTCAATGAGACATTCCACTTTGTAATGGCTTTTTCACCTTGTCTAGCTACTGCCTCCCCGAGTACTAAAAGTACCGTAACACTGCCCTGAGGGGGTTTAATTTATTTACACCTCTGTTTTGCATTTCAGTGTAGACTCATTCAAAGAAAATGTTCTCTTTTCAGATTATTTTTTTCACATGGGCCAGCAAGCCTTTCTCAACAGGCAGAGCAGCGTTCCCAAGCATGCTGTCCTTCTCCCTGCTCTTTAAAATGGACATCCAAAAGCAAGATGCTGAGGTATCTTCATTGGTTGAGGTCAGAGTCAGAAAAACCCAACTTTAAGCGAGGCCACCATACTGATAGAATTTGTTGTTTTTTAAAGACTCTCCATCACTAACCCAAAGATACGTCTAAAGCCACCTGATTTGGGGCTTCCTGGTGCAGAAAGCTGATTGTGTGCCCAGAGAACTGGGGTGGGTTTAGTATGCGTGTTGTTTTTAGGATCATAATTTTAATGCATTTAGGACCTGTGCTGCAGCCCGTAGTTGTCTGGACTCAAAACCACTCTCTTTCATCTGTTGATTGCCTGTTTATTTAGCTTTGCTTATGTTTATTGTCAGAATTTTTATTTCTTGTCCTTTTTCCCTGTCTGATACTGTTTTGGAGAGAGGAGCAGTTGCATGTGGAGACCTGTGTTCTCATTCAGATGATAAAAGAGCAATGGGAATTGCTAAACACCCCAAGAACATTGGTTGCTTTACATTTGAAAAAAGAGCCAGGTAAATTTGAAAGTCTCATCAGTAAGCTATAAATTCTGCACTTCCTGGTGTGTCCCAGTATCTGGATGTCTGTTTCTGTAGTCTCTCTAGCCCGTATTCAGAGGATAAATTCTGAAGAAATGTCAACGTAATTCATGTCGCATCTCTGTTGGAAGTCACACAAACGGTCTCACATCATCACCTTGAAAAATAGTTGGGGTGATGTTCTTCACTATACATAAATGCTGCAAATGGATTATGAAAAACGCACAGTAAGCCCCAATTCTCCTGCGTTTTTAAAAGGAGTTTTACCTTTTCCGTGCCTTGCTGCGTGTGTGATTACTTGTGAATGAAGTAGGTATTTTCTGTTAGGCAATCTCATGGCCTAAGCTGGGTGAAAAACGTTTCCTTTAATAAAGGACCATTTCAATGGCCCTAACTTGCTCTATCTGATCCGTTTGCCTTGTTTTGTAGGAATGAATTAATTTTTCTATTCACAAGTTTTTGTGAACATCACAAGATGTTTTCAAGCTATGGCTGACAGTGCAAGACCTTATTATCTCTTGTTTGGCTTAAAAACATCTGTGTCATAAACGTGTGGTGAAGAAACATTCGGTGGTTGCAGTAACTGCCACGAACCACAGTTCATCAGTAGCTGAAGATATTACTGAAATGCTGTGTCTCACAGCTCGGCTCGGGCCTGATAAAGCCTGGGCAGCCTCTCAGCAGGGCCACCCCAGTGCAGAATTGCTGTGGGGAAATAACATGGGATGGGCAATATGAATTTTTGTTTTGTTGGCTTTTTAAACAGGATTTGGTCTCTCACTGACCTTTGTAGTTGTGTCCACTAGTAGTTCAGGTGAACTCTTTGGATTGGGGCAAAACTGAGAGGTTCAACTGTACCCAGATCTGGTGATGGCTAAGAAGTGTTCTTTAACAGCAGGACTGACAGCCTGTGCAGCCAGCTAAAGCAATGCAAGCAAATACGGAGTCACTGAAACCTTTCACTGTTTGGCCTTTGAGGGCAAAGCTGAATTACAGCAGGGACATGCCTGTATTGCCAAGCCTTTTTTGTGACTGGCTGGGAGGACGAAGTGAGGAGATAGGAATGGAAACTGCTCTAGTTGCTTGCTCAGTGATTTTCTTCTTTTTAGCTTTTAAAGTCACATTCCTTTTTAAGGATTTTCTCCCTTCTGCTCTGCCCTTCAGGTTTTTTTAGTCTATTCAAAGGCATGTAGAATCTCACACCCGTGATACTGCCTGAGAAAAGTTTGGCAGGTCATGCAGCCCCTTGGGGGCCTGAAGATTCATTCTCAACACATTTCTTACATGATAATAACCACTTCCAATTCCAGTTTTCAGGTCTTGGTTTATTAGCAACACAGCAATTCCTGTAGTAAGATGACAGATTAAATAGCAAAACACTTCTGTTAAAAACCCAATTTTCTGTCAAGCTGGCTCTGATGGAAGAGATTTTCAGTGATTCCCAAAACACCATGTAGGTAATTTAAAAAAAGCTCTTGTGGTTGTCAAGCCTCCAGCATTTGTGAATGATCTATAAATGTGCCTATTGCTCTAGTCCAATAATCTTTCTACTCATTACTTGATTCCCAGTAATACTGCAGCAAAACTAGATGGCTCAAGTGTTTATTCAGTGTACTTCTAAGGTGGCAAACCGAAATGCCACAGACGAGCAATGAACAAATACTTCCAAGTTATTAAACTTTTATATCTTGCTTGCTTTTTGTTGTATTCAGTTGAAATTGCTTTTTCTCTTTCTTGAAAATTTTCTTGATGACTGTTTGATATCTCTGACTCTGATTTCTTCAGTATGACGGTGTTTCATTTATTAGCCAGTGGAAAGCTGATAGGTGGAGATTGGTATCTTGCTTCCATTCTTATTTTTGAGCCTGGTATTTCATTTTTGATCATCATCTGATGCACAAGCTTCCTCTGGCAATGCAGACGCCACCAGCCCCAAGCCCATGTGATGCCACATCCCACCCAGTGGGGCTAGGGAGGGGACAGAGCCGTGAGTCTGTGGTGCATGGCTGTGTCTCTGCACAGCCTGTTCAGTGCATGCAGCCTGTCAGGCCTGCAGGGAGAGTGTGGAAGTGCCTCACTCTGCCTTCAAATCTTCCACCAGGATATCAGTAGATTTCTTTACCTTTGTACCTGCTATTTGCCTGTGCTTTTTAAGATTATTTCTTTGTGTGGGTTTTGGGTTGTTTTCCTGCTTGTAAAAAAAGTTCAAGCCTTTTTTTTTTTAGTCCTTTCTGACATGCAGCATATTTTCAGGAGCACAACACAGCCAAGAAGCATGGTTTTAAATTTATCTTATTGCAAGTAAATTCAAGAAACCACCTCTGCAAGTTCTTAGTGAACCTCCATTGTTCTTAGAGAAAGTCCCCATCCCTGAATGTGTTTAAGAGTCGTTTAGATGTGGTGTTGGGAGATACATAGTATTAGGTGTCTGTGGAGCCTTCTCTTCTCCAGGCTGACCAACCCCAGCTCCCTCAGCCGGTCTTCACAGGAGAGGTGCTCCATCCCTCTGATCATCTTTGTGGCTCTCCGCTGGACCTATTCCAACAGTTCCATGTCCTTTCTATGTTGAGGATTCCAGAGGTGGACACAATAGTCCAGGAGGGGTCTCAAGAGAGCAGAGTAGAGGGGTAGAATCACCTCCCACAATCTGGTCATGCTTCTTTTGATGCAGCTCAGGATGCCGTTGGCTTTCTGGGCTGCCAGTTTACACTGCTGGCTCATGTTGAGCTTCTCATCCATGAGCACTCCCAGAGCTCCCTTCTCCTTAGGGCTGCTCTCCAGCCATTCTCCGCCCAACCTGTATTTGTGCCTGGGATTGCCACGTCCCAGGTGAAGGACCCTGCACTTGACTTGGTTGAACTTCATGAGATTTGCATTGGCCCACCTCCCAAGCCTGTCCAGGTCCCTGTGGATGACATGCCTTCCCTCCACCATGTTGACCGCACCACCGAGATTAGTGTTATTATCAAAGTTGCTGAGGGTGCACTCTATCCCGCTGTCCATTTCTCCAACAAAGATGTTAAATAGCACTGGTCCCAGTACCGATCCCTGAGGAGCACCACTTGTCACTGGCTGCCACTTGGACATTGAGCTGTTGACCACAACCCTTTGAGTGCAGCCATCCAGCCAGTTCCTTATCCACTGAGTGATCCATCCATCAAATCAATGACTTTCCAGTTTTGAGACCAGGTTGTCATGCAGGACAGTGTCAAAGGCTTTGCTTAAGTCCAAGTAGATGAAGTCTGTTGCTCTGCCCTTGTCCACCGAGCCTGTGGCAGTATTGTAAAAGGCCACCAAATTTGTCAGGCACGATTTGTCCTTGGTGAAGCCATGCTGGCTGTCTCAAATCACCTCCTTGTTTTCCATGTGCCTTAGCAGAGATTCCAGGAGAATCTGCTCCGTGATCTTGCCAGGCACAGAGGTGAGACTGATCGGCCTATAGGTCCCTGGGTCTTCTGTTTTTTCCTTTTTTTGAATATCAGGGTTATGTTCCCCTTTTTCCAGTCAGTGGGAACTTCGCCAGATTGTGATGATTTCTCAAATATAATGAAAAGCGGCTTAGCTCCCTCAGAGCCTATGGATGGATTTCATCAGGTCCCATTGACTTACACACCTTCAGGTTCCTTAGGTGGTCTTGAACCTGATCTTCTCCTACTGTGGGCACTTCTTCATTTTCAGAGACCCTGTTTTTGCCTTCTGTGACTTGGGCATCGCGGTTTGAGCCCTTGCCAGTGAAGACTGAGGCAAAAAGTCATTCAGTAGCTCAGCCTTATCCATATCCTGGGTGGCCAGGTCTCCCGTTTTCTTCCAGAGAGGGCCCACAACTTCCCTAGTTTTGCCTTTGTCCCTGACATATCTATAGAAGTTTTTCTTACTGTCTTTGACATCCCTGGCTAGATTCAGTTCTGTCTGGGCTTTCACTTGCCTTATCTGGTTCCTGGCCACTCAGACAGTTTCTCTATATTCCGCCATGTCTACCTGTTCTTGCTTCCACCCTCTATAGGGCTCCTTTTTGGTTTTGAGCTTGTCCAGCAGTTCCTTTGTCATCCAGGCAGGCCTTCTGGCTGTTTTGCCTGACTTTTTTTTTGGGATGCACCTCTCCTGAGCTTGGAGGAGGTGATCCTTGAATATTAACCAGCTTTGTTGGGCCCCTCTCCCCTCCAGATCTTTTTCATAGGTCTTTTTCCCACGCCTCTAAGGAGCTCCTACCGTAGCTGACTTCCTGCTCTGTGTTTTATTAAATCCAGTGTATTTAACTAGTGGGTTCTCTGAAAGATTTCATTTTAGTTGTTTTCCAGCTGTCTTAAAAGTACAGCACAGCAGGCATCAGCTGTGAGCTCTCAGAGCAGAGCTTCATACTGAATGTGACATTTGGAGGAGCATCTGGGGGTATGAGCTATGCCTGCTTATTGCATTTCAAAAGAACTTTACCATTTGCCAGGCTTTTTATTTTTCTTTTATTTCAAACTCCGAAGGGAGTTAGAAAGGGAAGGGTTTGTGCTTCCCCAGAATAACTGCTTACATCTTATCCCACTCAAATTAAACACACACACCCAACTTCTCACACTGCAAATGTGCAGCAGGTAGAAAAATAAAACGAAGAGGCAATGAGCCTGACTCAGTACTGGGCTGTACCCAGTGCTGATCTTCAGTAGCCTTCCACCCACCCTCTGTTAACACTCGCCCTCTCTGGGTCTCCTGACAGAGCAGCCAGCATTTGCCCAGCTCGTGGCCCGTCCTCTGCAACCAGCCATAGTGACACATGCCTCTCCCACGGGCACAAAAGGACATTGCTGGTTGACTCAGGTAAATCAGAGTCACACAGATATTGTCTTGTGAGCTATAGCCTGCTGCATATTATGGCATGAGGAGTTGGTTTGTGTTTCATCAGGGAGACAACAAAAGTAGCAAGGCCGGTTATATTCTTATTTTCACTTTTAGTTCAAAATTTAAAAACCCACAAGGAACAAATTTTCTGTGCTTAGAACAGTCTTTTTGAATGATAATGTCATTAAAAATCCCAGTTTTCCTTTGCTTAAAATGCTGAAAATTTTCTCAAACGATGATGCAAGAAAAAAAAACCCGTCTGTTTTCTGCAAGGCAGGGATATGTGCGGGGAAATTATAACTCTACCAGAGTTCTTCCATACTGGACAAGAAAAGATCAGTCATTTACTCCAAGTGATAGGTACAGCACCAAGTAGAATGATACTTGAGGGTTTGGTACTTCTTTTTGGGGCACTATTCTAATTTATATGTTAGTAATGGAAGTCCTACAGTATAAATGTATTCCTGTTCATGGAAAGAGATGAAAAGAGCAGTTCACATATGGGTTTTTAACTGTTGTAATCAATTGAAGTTTTATTAATACAAGTCAAGGCAGTAGGATTTGGTCCCAAAATGTCTAGCTTTGCAATGCCTGGGAGCTTTGGTATGTGATTACCCGGCAGGCAAAGAGAGAGTCTGTGAGATGGGCTATAATGAGCTTGTGCTAAATTATCCCTAAATTTCTTATTTCTTCACAGAGCAGAGTGGATGATACGTGCACTCCCATTGGAAATCAGCCAGGTGGAAATTAAAAAACAAAAAAAAGGGTTTCTCTGCACTAGCTGTCTCAAGGCTCAGCACATTAAAAGTAAGGTGCATGGGCACGTATGGAGTTCTGGGCACATGGGACTTGTTCTTGTCTCCTGTGCAGATAGATGCATCCTCCAAGTGATGTGATTTGGGACAGATGTGCTGTCAGTCATGAGCACTGCTCATGCCCAGATAGTATTGCTTCTACTTTAACTTTCCCAAGCTGTATTGACGTGCCGGATGGTGAGGCAAGATGGGATTTTCTAGGAGTGCTGAAAGGGCTGCAGCAGCCCTCGGGGGTGGCATATCTTTGTGCACTTACCACTTAACAGCAACCATAGAATTAGACCCCTTCTTATTTGTGGGTGATTCCTTTTACCTGTGTTGACTGGAAAAGAGAAATTAGACAGTTTGTGAGAACTTGGGAATGGCCCTTTTTTAATGGGTACCATCAACCAACACAACTGCTAACTTGTATCCTGCTTGTGTGACTCATCACTGCCCCGAAGCTGAGAATGGACTGACTCCAGCTGTAGTGAGTCACAGTGGGGAGAAGACTCATGTGTAGAAGGAGCACACTGAGGTAAAGGTTGCAGTATCCAGGGCAGGGGGTGGGTGTCCAGTGCAAGGAATGGCTGATTTGGATAGACAGAGGAGAGTCTTCTGCCTCTCTCTCTGAGGAAAAATTTGGGAATGCAAATTAACTGCCATGTGCCACCAGGCAGGATCTGAGATCTCTTGAGGATCTTGAACTGGGCATAAAATCATGGTGGTGTCTCAGGGAAGACAGTATTTTAAGCTCTGTCATGGGAGTCCAGAGCTGGAGTTTGTGTCCCCAGCTAGACCATGTCTCCTGCTTCTGCTCTTCAGCTATTCTGAAAAAAGCTATATTCAATTACGCTCAGCTCCATCGACTCCCAGGGAGAGTAGGGAAAGTATTGGGGAATTTTTGGACAGTCTCACATAAGGAGAATTCCTGTCTCATCTAGCTCTCTGCCTTCCTTTGTTTTTCCTTTCCACTGCTGTGTTGCTCAGTTCTCTGGTAATCTTTGTTGAGGCACATTTGTTCAGAGGAGCTGATCTTAATGGTTTCTTTGGGCCTTTGCAGCCAGAAGGGTGGCTGTAGCAGGAAGCAGACTTGTGTTTTCTTAGTGCATTGTCTTGGAGTTGAGTGCCTGCATACAATCTGTCACTCTAAGGGACTCTGAATAACAGTCCTATCATTGACTTTACTACACAGGGATGTGCTCTAGCATCATCTCACCAACATCTGGTTGAAATTCAGTCCTACAGTGAACATGAAGGCAATTTGTATGTCTCCAGATTAATTTAGTTCGGTTCAAAAAAATAATTCACTTTCCTCAATCTTACAGTTTTCTTGGTTGGTGTTTAGGGCAGCACAACAGAGGCACCCAGAGAAATTCAGCCTGTGCTCCGAGCTCTCCATTGCATGTGGTCAGTCAAATGGCTAAAAGGGGTCAAGCACTCAAACCTTTTGGAGATGGGACTGGCTGCCTTTGTTACCGTGGCTGCTGCAGTGGTGTCTAACACCTGAGAGCACCAGAGCAGCTCTAGGGTGGGTATGGGATTGGCATTCATTTTGGTGGGCTTGAACTCCAGCTCCATATGGGCCAGGGCTAAATCATTTCTAATCCCTAGGACAAATTATTTCTGCCCTAAAACCAGTGATGCAATTACCCTTGTCACAGAACTGCTGATGACAAAATCCAGCGGGTTTAGCTCTCCCACACTCAGATCTCCAGCATAAATCTTGCAGACCCTCATCACAGAGTGGACCTTTGTGTCCTGGGTGGGAGGAGAGGCCCACATCCTACATGCAGGGTTCCCAGGAGGCAGTCAGATGGCATGGGAGGGGGCAGGAGGCTACAGGTGTAACGAGAGAATTAGCAGCTTCTGACATCCAGCAAAGCCTCTGCAAGGGGCAGAGACAGAGATCACAGCAACATCAGCTCTAGTGATGCACCAGCAGCTGCAGGGATCGCTGCCCACCTGAATCTGGGAGCATTTCTTCCCCCAGCAAGCTAGCAGTGTAGGAGCTCTGCTGTTTGAGGGATGAGCTTGAACATGGTTATATGGGGACTTAAATTGCTGTGTGAGCTGCTCTTGGAGAAGGGCAAATAACAATATTGCAGAGTTGTTGCATCAGTGAAAGTGAGCCAAGTCCAAAGCAGGATTTGGTTGTGCGCTTCGAGCGGTAGGATTATGTGCTTGTACCAGATGGAAGGCTTTAAATTTCCATCAGCAGGTTTATAAACACAAAGAATATCCTTTTATCAGCCCCCAGGTCTTTTTATTAATAAGATGAAAACGCTGTACTTAATTGGAGTACAGCAGTGTGGAGTGGAGGCACAGATGAAATAGTGTACATTCTTACTGATGCTTATCCATCATGTGAGACCGAAATCAAGACATGAGTATGACCTGTTTCAGTTGTTGGGCTTTTTTTTTTTTTGGTTTGGTTTGTTTGGGGTTTTCTTTTTCTTTTTTTCCCTTTAACACATACTTGGTAGTATAAATGAGTGAAAATAACTAAAAGTAATTTGGACCACCCTCTCTGGTGACGAAGCTTCATTACAGGTGGAACAGAGTGCGAGTTTTCAGCCCTGCTCACCTTGGCATTAACTTGTGTAGGTATTGGGTCAGGACAAGTGTGTGAGACAGCTGTGGTGTTAAGTTTGCCATGGAAGAATAACATGTTCTTAACACTACAATTTCGTTGCTACTGGGAGCTGGCCAGAGCCGTCTAAGCTTTGAAGCAACACTGCTGTGTGCTCTCAGGGAACCCCAGCTTTCCTGAGAGGTGTGGGTGCATACAGAGGGAAAGGGATTGATTAGTTTAATGCTTCCTTTGCCTTTCGCAGTGTGTTTGTGTCTGTGTGCTGCATGTGTGCCCTAGCTGAGACGCTCTTTCTGGACCTCGCAGGCATCCAGCTGCTGGGCTTGTAAATCATTCAGGAGATCTGTGCATCACAAGCACAGCTTGTGCGTATCAGCTCTTTAGAGAGAGCCAACTCTACCTCTGCCTTGACTGATATCTTTTAGGGAGGAAAAGTGTATTTGCAAAGATCAGTCTTGGCACATAATTTGAGAAGGTATTAGGAAATTGTCAGGAAGGCTGAGGAAAGGTGCAACTTAATGGCATATAGAATGGTTCTGGAAATTCTGCATCTAACGTTTCATGTCTTGCCTTAAGAAGGCTTTGCTGGAAAAGTAATCCACTAAGAGCATAGGGACTGCTATTGAAAAATGGAGATACATAAATTTTAATCGGTAACTGAAAGAAAACTGTTCTCCCAATAATATAATTAAGTACTTTCTGACTAATCAAACCCCAAAACATACCTCTGAAGTACTTACTGGTCACTTCTTTGGTGGATGGTGCTTCAACGAAGGATGACTTGTTTTATAGGTCATGCTGGCATAGACTAGACTAGACTAGAATAATAATTTACATTGAAAAATGCCTTTAAGATCATTGAGTCCAACCACTAACCCAACTGCCAAATCCACCACTAACCCATGTCCCTCAGCACCACATGTACATGTCTTATAAATACCTCCAGGACTGGTGTCTCCACCACTTCCCTGGGGAGCCTGTTCCAAGGCTTGACAAGCCTTGCAGTGAAGGAATTTTTCCTAATATCCAATCTAAGATTGCAGGAGAAGGGCAGAACAGCATTGCGAAGGTCTCCCCTGACACTATGAAATCAACTGGATTTTGCTCTTCCCAGGTCATGCAGTCATGCAGGGCTGGGAGTTGTAGCTGGAGGCGGCTGCTGCTCTTTTCCAGGGCCTGGCTGTGAGCTGTGCATCAGAAGGAGCAAGCTGAGAGCTTGGCACAGGGGTTTGCAATTGCCATAGGAGCCTGAGCCCAAGTGCCACTTGATTGAATCATCAGAGATGCCTGGGGCTCTCTGGTTCTAACTTGACAGAGGCACAAAGGCTGAGAGAGGTTACTGAGGCAAAATGGACCTGTTCTCTTTGATTAGCTCTGATTTGCTGCTCTGATGTCATATATGGATGTTAAAAGAAAGCCACTAAGCTTTTCTTTGTACTACATTGGAAATGACACATTGCAAGAGGAGGAAGAGTTCTATGTAAAATTGCAGAATTGAAGATGAAGTGAAATTGAAAAGAAAGATCAAAGATAGAAAGTAGGGAGAGGAAAAAAGAGGTAAAGTACAGCATGACTGAATAGACATCTTAATTTCATTTTAATGAATCTCTGACCACTCGGGAAGGGGAGGGTAGCTCTTTGTTTACTGGGAGGGGAAGACCAGCCTTCTGCCGCGGCGCTGGGATTTCCTTTGAACATGGTCTCCCACCAAAGCGAAGGACTGCGCTCTGCCTCGTATTTCACAGAATTAGAAAAGGCCCAGCTGTTTTCTGCCTCCCTGTGTCCTACTGATACCAGTTGCCGATGACGGCTGGGCAACCTCTGGCTGAGCCCTGGAGAATGTTCTCGGTGACTCAGGTGCTTGGCAAACGGGCTGGCACAGCAGGCTCGGGGCTGACATTGCAGTTAGAGGCACTCACTGGGTACCAGAGCCTCATTCAAGGTCTTTTTACAGAGGGTCATCCTACCCTTGCTGATCATCCTGATCACATCACTGCCAAGAGTCTCTGTGCTGATGGCTGTGTTAATTATATGCAAATACAAAGCATCTCCCTTGAGTGCATTGGGATGGAAGGGAGCCATAGCCCTGACTGTGACCCAGAGATGTGGGTCAGCAAGTAAAGAGGAGAAGAGCTAGGCAAGAATGAGTCCTCAGCCTTTGCATAAATGTTATCTATAAAAATTCCTGCAGCATGTGTTTAGTGCAGCTGGGCAGCAAAAACAGGTCTTCATGGGAAAGCAATTCTCTGTTGGTCTGGTGGATCTAGATCTAGCTGAAAGCTGAAGGACAGGAGTGCCTGTTGTGCTGTAGGAGTAAAATTACGAAATAGAATTATGAAAAGGGAAGAATTAGACCTGAGGATGAAGGGAGAAAAAGAAGACAGAGGCAGAACTGCTTCAGCTGCAAACTGGATATCCCATTGGGTCAGCTGTTGTCTAAAGCAGCAGAGGATTCCAGTTCCCACCTCTTTGGAAGTACGACTGAGAGGAGCTAGGAGGTGGGTCCCACTGCAGTGGGGTGAGGCTGGGACAACTGTGAGATTCCCAAATGCAGGGCATCTTGTATGAATCTGTGCAGCAAGCCCTTCTGCAGCCCAGCCGAGTGGAAAGCGATACGTAGCTCAGCCCCTGCCCAGAGCCTGTCTGCCAGGCTGCAGTGAGGGGGGACAAAGACAGATTTTGCCACAGGTATGACCTGGTGACTAATGAGTTTCATTGATTTTGTGCTTGCAGGAGAGAGCAATTTACCCTCTGCGGTTCCTGTGAGCTTTTCTGCTGGAGGCTCTGAGAGAGCAAAAGCAGGGCTGTGTGAGCCCACTGAACCTAATGATGCTGCTTTCTCATGGATGTATGAACATGATAGTGCAGAAGACACCGGTGTCAGGAAATCTCTTGATGACTTCTACAAAATGTACTGCAGAAAACAGCCAGACAGAATGGATCCCACCCACAAGGCTGCATCACAATGTCTGTCACAGAAGATTTCAGAGCTGGCAAACCGGGATGGAACAAAATATGCATCGCGTTGCCTGCAAATGGCTCAGGTGGTCTTGAACAGAGATGGGTGTAAGGTCTTTCCAAACCACCCCACTACTACTTGTTTTGCAAAGCCAGATGAGGGAGAAGTTGTCTTAGAAGACAGAAAGAAAACACCTGGACTCTCAGATGATGTCCTGCAGTTCCTCTTGAGACAAACACGGACAGAACATAGCCCTGATGTGTCACATGAGAAGTGAGCAAGGTGCTGGTTTGTTCCTGTCACTGGAGCTTTGCTTTCATGCCAGAGAGGTGACTTGCTTGGAGAAGAGACCCTGTTTTTAGCACCACCCTTTTAGCACCACCTTCTACACCATGTAATTTATGGAGGGGTTGATCTGGAGCAGACCTGACCACCCTGGCCTCTGCGGCAGCACCGTGTAAGGAGCATCTGTGCAGTCTCTGTTGCTGGGACATCAAACATGATTTATACCTACCAGGCTTTTTAATTGACCTACATCCCTCTCCCAGCTGAACTCAGGCCCTGTGTGGGCAGGATGTCCAAGTGCTGTTGACTGTAATCAACTGATTGACTGAGCTTGGCACAGGGTGCCCAGACCTAGGGAGGGGACTTAGGATTTTTTCCTGTACTTGACTGATACTGTAGCACCTGTGCCTCAGGGGTGGCCTGTGGGTGTTTACCAACAGATGTATGATCCCACAGATCACGATTGCAGTGCAGGCAAGCTTTTTTGACAGATAAAGTGTGTGTGTGCATGAAGGAGAGAGGAAATAAAACTTCTGAGCAAGTTGTGGGGTTTTTTTAACCACCACGATTAAAAAAAAAAAAAAAGAAAAAAAAGAAAGAAAAGCTTCATCACCTTGGTGATGTTTCTAACACTTCAAATGCACCAGCTGAGCAGACTGGGGATTTTTTCCTATTTATTTGAGCTGGTTTAAGAGCAACCTGAAATAGATTCCTGACTAAGGCCTCTGCAGAAGTGTTCTTGGGGAAGCTGCAGGGGTGGTGCCAGCCGCCCTGGTAGCTACCTGCTGTGAATGCAGAGGATCTAGGAAGAGCAGAGCTCGCATCTCAGCATGCCCAAGACTGTGGGTTGATTGATTGATTTTATAGGGCAATGCTGCTTTCTCCAGCTCTCTCCCTACCCATAAGCCCCTGCTGATTTCTGCTGCCATGGGGGAAAAACAAAAATAAAGCGCAGAGCTTTCACAGAGGAAAAGCCAATGTTCATTGCTTGAGTACACTCTGTTATCTCTGCTGGCACTGCACAAGACCTTGTGATTACTTTCCTGGTGTGTTGATGGATGAGGGATAATGTTCTGTGAGATGTTTGAACCATGGAGGTGGTTGGTTTCCAGTAGGGATCATCTGGTGTTGGTTGGTTATAGGAAAGGTTTGCTTCTTCTAACAAGTTCTGCTGCTGTTTACACACAGAACTTTCTTGCTCTAGTTTTAGTTGGCAAGGTCACTGCTGGCTGCAGTGGGAACTGGATCAAGGCACTGGTTGCCCAGCTTGAGTTGTGACTGTCATTTATCCTATGACATAAAGAGGTGACCTGAAGGACTAATCCAGCAGTTGGTTTTGGTCACTGCCACCTGGGGAATTTGAAGTGCTCTGGGGCTGACTTGTCACTAGGAATTTGGCAGGCTGAATTCTCCTTTGCTTTGTGCTTCTGGAAACTGGGAGTAAATCCCAAGGGAAAACAGCTGCACGAGGGATTCAGTACTGGGCTCCCTCTGTCAAAGACTTGGTGAGAAGGGTGCTGCTGTTGTGCAAGGCTGTGAGTCAGGCCCCTCTGCTCAGCATGTGGGAGCCCTTCCAAGTGGTCACCAGGAGCAGAACTTCCCATCCCTCTCAGGACAGGCTGTCAGCCATTAGAGCTATGCTTTATGGACTGCAGTTGTTCTTGAAAAGGTTCTCTTCCGGAATGATGTCTCAGGCTCTGAAAGAGACATGGGTGGAAGAAGGTAGTTACAGGGTAGTCCTTACCAGGGTTGCCCTGCTTTGATCAAGCTTTCATGGCTTGCTTGAGGGCCTTGCGAGGCAAAGAAACCTGCTGGAAAAAATCAGAGCTTTGTCTTCTGCAAAGTTTTATTGTTAGATTTTCATTAAAATTTTCAATACACCTGATTATTTTATGGCAGATTTTCATAATTTAAGTGCTTACAAAAGCAGAGCAGAGATCAGCTGAATAAATTAGGCTCAAAAATCCCAATAATTTTTAATGATAACAAAACAAGCTAAAATTTTAGGGGAGTCTGACAGTCTTGTCAGATACCTGTTATTAAGAGCCGAAACGTGATGAGTTTAGAATATTTGATCATTCCTACTGTGAAATTAAGAGCTCCATTTATGGAAAAACACTTGATTTTAGGAGGTGTTTTACTGGGATCTTGTAGTTCAATCACTTTTATTAGGTTAAACGAGACTGCAGCGCAGAGAATAACACTCATCACTCCTTTTCTTACTCGCTGCTAATTAATTTTTTACAAACCTGTGCTGGAACCTGCTGTATGTATTGCCAAGTCTGCTGAAAGCCAAACCCCTTGTATTACTCATTTCCTTGGTAAACATCTCTCCTCAATTTCTTCAAGACATGGGAGGATGAATGCATCTGTCTCCTTTGTCAGGTGTTCAAAGCCAGATTCTCCAATCTGGCTTGAATGGTACAGCTGAACAGGCTGTACTTGAAAGCAGCATGGTCCTATTTGGTATTTTATGATGCTACAGAGAAGCAATTGTAATAATGAATATTACCTCTGGGTCTAAGTTATGTCTGTTTACATTTCTTAAGCTGATTTGTAATTATAACTAAGATGTGTTGCTTCAAATTAACTAAGTTCGATTCTTTTTTCCTTCTTTTTTTGGGGGGGGATTCTTTGCTTTTTTGTGTGTTGCTTTTGTGATTTTTGACAAGGATGTGTTCAAGGAAACGTGGAGAGCAAGAGGAAGTGATGTACAGAAGGTGACAGTGTATGGGTGAAGAAGAAAGGACAGTGGGGATCTTGAAGGTCAACATTGAGATTCCCAGCTAATGCAGTTACTCCAGTACAGCCACACCGCTTGCACCAGTTTTAGCATGTGCTCTGCACCATTGCAGTTTGGAGATGGCTTTTACCCTGCCAGTCCCAGCTGCTGAGGCCTCTCATCAATTCCTTTTCCTGGCCAGACCCCAGCACGGGGTCTGTATTTGGTGCCTGACAGACTCCTGCCGCCCTTTCCCATGGGGCTGCTGTTCCTGCCCTGCTGCCCCTGGCAGGTTGGCACTGCTCCGGTGCCCTGCAGGTGTTTCCAGCAAAGGCAATGGAAATTTGGCTGCTGACTTCAACCAGAGCAGGAGGAGGCCCTGCTGGCCCAGATGGCTGCAGATTACGGCCAAGACCTTTCGACTCGGTGTAATCACTCTTTGCAAATAGGTTTATACTGGGACTGTCTGGGCTTAGGTTGTGGTCCTTGAGTCACCGTGAAACTGGTACATCTGGCTTCTTGGTGGTTCTCCTGGATGTGTTCCTTGCTTGCTTTTATGGCATGGATGTTGTTCATGTGCTGGAGGGCACACAAAACATTGGAGCAAACCCTCAGCTGCTCCCCCAGCTGCTCAAGTTAGTGGTGCTAGGGGAACAAAAAAAGGGGAGTTGAGGTGAGGACCCCCATTTCTGTAGCAGTAAATATATCCACAGGTACCTGTCTGTCAGAAGCCAGAGAAAAGCATCCTGCAGGCAAAAACCATGGGGAAAGGTAATGCCAACTGCTTCAGCAATAGATGCAGGTGGAAAAAACCAAATGTGCTTTGGAGTGTGCTGTCAATAATTGCAGTAACAGCACTGACCCCTCCCTGCCAGCTCCTGGTGCTTGACCATCACAGATCTACCACTGCTCTGAGGGCATTAACGCTGGACGGATGTGGGGAGCTATTACTAAGGATGTACAGGGAGGAAGGAAGATCTTCACTGCGAATCGGATGTTGTTGCTTATAATTTTTCACCAGCATTTATATTGTTCCACACAGTTAAGGTTTTGCACATAAACTCATATTTTTAATTGCCATTTTAAGGGAAATAACATCACAAAAAGAGGGAGCTGGAGGAGTCAGGACAACATCTGAATCCCTTCAGTTGTTGTACTGGGTTTGGTGATGAATTGGTCTCTTCTTTGGATGAGCTCTGAAATCACTTGGTCTCCTATTCAGATTAAAAAAAAAAAAAAAAGGCAAACCCATACAATTTCCACAAAGAAAACTTGGGGCAGAACATGAAGTTACTGTTCTTTAGGAGAATCCTACTGCCGCTGATGTTTGAGAGATACCTGCTGGGCTTTGATGGAAAAGAAGCCCTAGTGGACTCTACTCTGACCCTAGATCAGCCCCGGAGTCATAACAAATGTGCCTGCCTGGAGCCCCTCTTTTGGGCTGTGAGGAGGAAGGGTGCTCCTGCAGCCTGGAAACACCCGACCTGCCGGCTTTATATCCACTTTTTGAATGAAATTTAGAAAACACCCTAGGGAATAGCTGCTCACTTGTTGTTTTAAATGGTGGTAAAATGAGGCAATCTTAGTTTGGAAGGTGAATGTCCATGAAGGAAGTTAATCTGGGGTCCTGCTTCTCTGTGCCAGGCAAGAAGTGAGGTGCTTCTGGAGAGATCATGCTTCTGCTTCATCTTCTCCAGGCTCTCAGGGCTGGTAGATACTGACAGAGGAGAGCATGAAACTGCTTTTAAAGAGCAACTTATGCAGAATAGGCTGGATGCAGCTGAAGCATTGGGATCATGACCCACCTCTACAAATCTTGGCTGACATGTCACAGAAGCCCTGGTAAGCTCCGTGCTACCAAAGCATGCAGTCTTTGGAGAAGTTTGCGCCTCACACGGTCGGGAGCCCCTGCAGTTCTCTGCGCTGCTCACTTCCAGGTACAACGCTCAGCTCATGTCAATAAACCTTCCAAAAATAGTCTTCTGCTGAGACAGAGGGAAGGGCAAAGACAGAGCAGAGCCCCTTGGAATGAACACCTCTGGAGCAGGTGGTAAATTTGATGCAGGTTTTGTCTAAACAAGAGTGGGTCTTTTCTTAACTGGACATGGTTTCTTTGGAGGCTGAGTCTGATTCCCGTGTCCGCACTAATTTGTACGTTGGTGCAGAGCATTGGTGGTTGAGATGCAAAGTTGTGAGGAAGGGTACATTACCTGCAAGGAAAATGCATAAGGGGATACCTCTCAGTTCAGCACTTGTTTAGGTAGGTGATAATCTGGCATCCTGGGATGTGGTGTGGGAAGAGTTGGTCAAACTGATTCTCTTTACGCAGCTGGAAACGCTACTGCCAAGCACTTACAGAGTCACTGCCTTTGCAGAAAGAGCCCCTCAGTCCCCCCACCCTCCCACCCCCCACTACAAAATGAAGGAGAGGAAACTTGTGGTGTTAGCAAATAAAACCAGCAATGACATGCTTGGAGAGCCTTCGTAGAAACCAAATGAAAGATAACGAAGCATGAAATTCCCTCCTGGGACGGGAGGGAATCTCTGTATAGGATATCTAAGTTCAGGTAATTGTGGCAGTTAAATACAGAAAGGCTTTGCACTGTGCTTATTTTGTCACTGCTTCTAAAGTCAAAGACATGAATCAGCCCATGCTCTTACTCCAAAGGTCCAGTGCTTTTGGAGTGCCCTCACTCTCCCTCTACCTTGTTCCTGCCTATAGAAAAGGATGAATGGTCCTGTGCAAGTGTTCCTGCCCTAGACATGTCTGGTCACAGTGTTTATGGCCCAGCTTTGCTGCTGCCATGACCCCAATACACTGCCAAGTTTACACTCTCTGGGTACCTGTTACTGTGTGAAATATCTGCCCGCTCCTGTCATGTTGCTATTCTCTGAATTTCAACTATTTCAAGAATTTTCAGCCCTGTTGCCCTTTGGGTGTTGGGCTGTTTTTTGCCTTCTGTGACTGGAAGAAGCCATGAAGCACAGTCAGGGGCTCATTAGTTTTGATCTAACTCTGCTTAGTTGCCCTCGGAGGGGCTGAAATAGTAGCCTGGATGTGTTTCCATCCATGGGTGGATAGATGATGGCTCCTTCCAGGTAAAGAACGTTTTTTTCTGGATGTTTAAGTACCAAGAGTGGTATGAGGCTCTCAAGGAAATGTCCCACGTTCTGTACATTTCTCCTGAGCCTGTGCAATAACCTCTGAGAAACTGCATTTCCTGTTGAGGGGGTGAAGTGCTTTCCCCTCTGCCTGGCTTGCACTTGATGGATTCAGCACTCGGCGAAGTGCAAATCATCTTCTAAGAGGCACTTTGCTGTTGGTTTCTCTCCATTCACTTTGTTTGCTTCTGTGACACACCCCATCATTGTATTTTTTCTCCACTGCATTATTTAAGGCGAGAAATAATCTGTTTCCCTGGAGGCGAGCAACCAGGTGACTCTGGACCATGTTGTACCCGAACGTGCTTCACCACCATGAGCTCAGTAGATATCTGGGCTGCTTTGGTGCAGGTTTCAAAAGCAGACTTAGCTGTAACCACCCAACGTTTAGCCTTTGGGGAAAAAATGCACTCAAAGTTATAGTCTTGAAACTCTTCTGCCAGTTGCTGCCTATGCTGAGCGTGCGATCTGTGCTTGCAGGTGGCACCTTTGTGCAGCAGAAAACGTCCTGCTGAGTTGTCATTTTCCCCTTGTTCTGGGCCAGGCACCACTTGCTGCTCCCTGGGGCCACCTGCATGATCCCAGGGCGCAGCTGATGGGCAGAAGGATTCCTGGGACTCTCAGCACCCTCCTTCCCTCTGCTTCCTGCCCTCTCCAAGAGCTGTAGGAGTGAATTTCCCCAACTTTCCCTGTGTCACGCGACTCTGGCTCTGGCTATTTGCACAGAAGGGAGAGCAAGGACTCTGGATTCCCATTAGGGAGGTTGCAGATGTGCAAGCTGCATTTGTATACTCCCTTGTTGCAATGACCCTACCTGAAGCAGCAAAGGTGTTGCCTCCACAGCCTGTGTTCCCTCCGCTCACCTCCACTCTGTCTCTCACTGTGAACCTCTGCAGCTGCCTGCCCTGCACCATCCCAGGGCTATTCCCAGGAAGCCAGGGCTGAGCTTTGGGCTGCCCACAAACCTGCTGACAGATCTGCTCATCGAATCATAGAATGGGTTGGGTTGAGAGGTTGGAGAGGTGGGACACCTCCCACTAGACCAGGTTGCTCAAAGCTATGTCCAACCCAGTCTTGAACACCTCCAAGGGTGGGGCAGCCACAGCTTCTCTGGGCAACCTGGGCCAGGGTCTCACCACCCTCAGAGCAAAGAATTTCTTCCCGAGATCTCATCTAAATCTCCCCTCTTTCACTGTAAAATCATTCCCCCTCATCCTATGGCTCCACTCCCTGTTCATCCCATTGTGTTCTCTGGTAGGATGTGGAGGCTGCTTTTGCAAAGACATTGGTACTTCCAATGCAAAAAAAAATAAAAAATCCAGGGGTTTCTTTCCTTCTACTTGTTCAGTAAAGTCCTGGCTCACAGCAGACCAGCAGTGCTCTGAGCCTGGTTTAGGACAGCATCTAAAACCAACACCACCCTTTAGGGCTGTGTTTATACAAGATCCCACGAGATCTTGAGGGAGTAAAGTAAGTGTAAGTAAGTAAAAGATGTGGAATAAAAGTACATAAAGTAAGTAAGTAAAAGAGTAAGTCACATAAAAGATGGAGAATGGTATCAGCCCAATAGGGTATGACCAGCAAGGCCAAAATTGATCCTTGCCAAGAAGGAGGAACACAGGACAAGGTGAGGACTTGACAGCCAGTGCCTGAGGGGTTTCTCACTGTGCCACCCAGATTCAGAGCCCGCTGAAGGGCCGTAAAGAGATGTCAGCACTTTGACTTGGGTATTTTCCAGCTGAACTGGACCAGTGTCCCTGAGTGTCCACAAGGGGTGACTGGCACTGCTGAGACTAGCCACCTGGGCTGCCCTGCAACTCAGATCTGGACATAGTCTGGCTGGCAGCAAGCGGTGCCTCTCTGTTCCCAGAACGAACCTTACATCAATACCTCATCCAAACTGTTTTGTCATCCTTGACGAATCCTCCTGCTATTAAGTCATTGCCCACTTTCCTCGTCTTGGAGCTCCTCCAGGATGTTTGGTGTCAGTGGCCTTGCTGATGACTACTCCAACAGAATTTTTATTTTCCTTCCCACACAGCCGCTAGTGGGAGGCACTGATTCATGCCAAGGACCTGCCCAATCCAATGGAGCCGAAAGGCAGCCATTGAGAGAGGGGAGCTCCTCCCATAGGCAGGTGCTGGAGCAGATCCCCAGCAGGCATCAATTAAGTAGCTCCCAGCCATGGCCATTTACACCCATGGGGGATCTTTCCCCAGGAGTTTGAGATGTTTTGGCATGCGTGGGTATATTGGGACATATGGTTGTTAAAATCAGCATACAGCAGGCAGTGTACATGCTATATAAATGTGTCTACTTCATTATTGAGTGTAGGTGATTTTGTGTGAGGCATATGTTTTCCCACAATACAAAAGTTCATTTTAAAAATACCCTATTCTGTAGGCTTTCCCTAATGACTATTTCCCCCCCACACATCTATTAGCCAACAACATATGCCAGCATTTCTTCCTTAAAAGTAAAAATTGGCACAGACCATGCAGAGCATGAAATAATAAGATGTGATTAAGACAGTGGCTGGAGCTAACCAAAGCCAGAAAAGTCATGGCTGAAAGGTCAAACCTTTATTAAATTGCCTTTGCAGTGGCCTATTTATTTGAAAGTGCTGTGAATTGAGAGGGGAAGCCTTCTAACAAAAGAACATCTGGCATGGAAAAATCTCACCTCAGTTCAAGCTGAACAAAGTTTCACTCGCGTTAGAAGGTAGGTTCTTATGATGGGAAACATCAGTCAACCTAAGGGCAGGTAACACTGTCCAGCAATACCAGTAATGATGGCATTTCTGGGTGAGATGCAGTAAAGTGCCAGAAACGCTGCTGAATGAGTGCTAAAATCAGCACCTCCTGCCAGGGAAACAGGATGATCCTGTGATTAAAGATACTGAGATGGGTATAGGGGAGATCAGTGCTGTGCCCTGCAACACATTTTCAGTGTGACCTTCACCAAATGGTTTGTTCTGAGTTTCCAGCAGATTGTTCTGGGTAGCTGAGAACTTTGAAGGAGTGAGAAGACAGGGCATTTACACCCCCATCTTTGCCTAACGGCAACTCCCCTAAAAAGTTCTGCAGTGAGAAGTTGAAATAACAGGGATTTGTGTCTGTGGTCCAGACTCCTTGTTTAAGAAACAGCTCGGCATGGGCTCTGTGAGGCCGACATGTTTTTGCATCCCTGTGCCCTCATCCTCCCTGGGTCTGGGGGGGACCCTGTGGGGGCATTACTGCGCAGAGCATGGGCTGGAAGTGGCTGTGGAATAACTGTCTACATGTTCTCAAAGCAGTTCTTCGTTCCATGGGATGGCTGGGCATATAGAACAGTTGCTTTGTTTTGTACTGCAGGTTGGCTTCTTTTGTGCTCTGATACTTCAGTAAGGAAAGGTCAGTTAGTTTTGAGACAGGTTGGTGCTGGAAGCAGAAAAAGGTGTCCACGAGGTGAGCACCACGTGGAGTGAAGTACATGTGTAGGCAAGTCCCATGTCTGGGTTTTTGTCTACCTGAGTGTTAATGCTGGTTGTCTGGTAGTCAAGAATAAACTTGTTGCACGTGAATTACTGAGAAGAAAAAAAACTTCTGGGGTAAGGGGACACAGACTGTAGCTAGAAGCTAGTTTGAAGGCTGAAGGAGTCTTTCCAGAGGCAGCAGTGGCTTAGGCTTAAAACACGGTGGTGTGCTGAACAAGGGTCAGACCGGTTTCTGGGCCCCTCCCTCCCCTTCCCGCTGCCATAAGGTGCCTGTGCAGCACTGGCGCTGGGAAAAGAAGGTGCAATCAGCGCCCAGCCTGCCACGAGGACAAAGAGATGAAGCCAATTAAGTGTAGATGCTTTTTGTTCAGTGTTTGAGTGCAGCAGGCACCCTCAACAGCCACGTCCCCCAGGCAAGAGACAAAGGCTGTTCATGTTACTAGGCTGAACCAGCTGCTTGTGAGGCCTTGGAGAGTGCGGCAGGTCCTGGTAGGGGTCTGCTGTGTGGTTGCCATGTTGGGGCTAGGGGTGAAGGCTGATGACCTTAGCGAGGAGGGGACTGGCTGTTTTGGGCCAACAACATCCATCAGGCTGCAGCTAAGAGCAGAGGTCCTATGTGCCAGGGTGGTCCCAGGCTGTCCTCAAAGCTGCTCAGACTGGGTGGGACAATCAACCAAACACTCTGGTGGGTGCTGCTAACCTTGAATGTAGGTGTCCTCTTAGTTTTGTTCTCAGTGTAAGTTTTGCTGCACTTTGCTGCCCCTTGCCACTGGGGCAGCCGCCTGACATGGGTCTGCATGGGAAAGGAGGTGTGTGGGAAGTGTCTCTTCCCAAAGTCAGGACGTGACACTTTGCAGGCTCTGCACGCCCCATGTGAGACCTGGCAAAGCCATGTGCATCGGCATGCTCTTCCCCATGTCCAGAGCAGCAGAGGTCTCTTCCAGGGTCACTTGTTCTGCTGTTCCCACTTGCATCACCTCTCTGCCCTCAGGGTTACAACTGGATGCCAGAACTCAGGGCCTGCACCAGCACATACCTTCTTTTCCTCCCAGGGTGTTTAAAAATGCTTTCTGCTCAGCCTTTCAAACATCACATGGAGTGGCTGGACTGAGTCACCCCCAACTGTCTCCTTTCTGAGTATGGCCAGTGCTGTCTGCCAGCAGAAAGGCTGAGGAAATCTTGCAGTGTCGCTGGAGGCTGAGATGCAGGGCCAAGCCTAAGGAAGCAGTAATGGCCACTGTGTGGGAATCCAGAGTGATTATGAGAAGGAGAATGCCTTACACATACTTTTTCAAGAGACGGGCCTAAGGACCAGGTAGTGCCCAACACAAATGGCAGTGAAGGTGCTAAGGACCCCAGGGAGAGCTGGCACCACCCCTGTCCCATGAGAGCCCAACTCCTGGCTGGTCAAGGCCACCTTTGCAAGATCTAGCAAGGGAAGTGATGGCATGTTCCCACATTAGTACCCCTGGATAACAGGTCATGGCTCTTGGTGTCTGCTGGAATCTGCCTTGTGAGGACATTAATCTTGAAAGAGCTTTTTTGTCCGTTTGATGGCAGGTTCTGTGCTAGCTCTATGTCCCTGCCCCAGGGCCTGCAGTACACTGCAAGGGTTTGGGGCTGAAAAGCTGCAGAGGCAAGCACATGGGATGGGGTTTTGAATGTTAGCAAAGATGCCCATTGCTCTTTCCCTGCTCCTGCCCACAGACTGGCAGGTGCCAGCCGGCGTGAACCTCCGCTGTTTGCTGTAAGTGCTGCTCCTTGAAAATTGGTGCTTCTCCAAGAAGTGCAATGGGAACCCAACATCCACTCTCTGGCAACCACAAAGTCATAATACTCTCATGGTAACCACCTAGATGGATGGGATGGTAAGCAAGTGCCAGGCAGTGTGGAGGTGAGCTTCTGCCAGACCTTGCTCCTCTCCCTGACTAGGGAGAGATGTTTGGAGAAGGGACAGAGCAGTGGCCCTTCTGTGGGGCCACGGGATCCATGTGCACCATCCACTGTTGGAGCTTTGGTATGCTGGTGCTGCCCAGCTTGTTTGTGCAGTGGAGACAAAGACAGGAGATTTGTGACCATGTGTTTGAAGGACCTAAATTAATGTTACTGGCAGATGGACAGAGAGAAGAGACCCATGTTAATGCCTCCCTAAGGGAAAGACAAGTCAGCTCCTGTCCATCGTGCCAGTCGGTCACTTAGCACTGGTCCTGTCAGCACTTGCACAGCTCCATACTGCACCATGCCCTACCAAAACAGTTGGGACAAGAGGGAGGGAGGTGAGAATGGGCACTGGACCAGGCTGGGATGCAGGAACAAACTGGGAGAAGAGGAGTCTGAGGAGACCTCATTGCCCTCTACAACTACCTGTAATGAGGTTGTAGGGAGGGTTGTTGGGTGTTGGCCTCTTTTCCAAGTGAATAATGACAGGACCAGAGGAAATGGTCTGAAGTTGCAGCAGAGGAGGCTTAGATTAGATATTAGGAAGAATTACTTTGCTGAAAGAGTGGTCAGGCACTGGAACAGCCTGCCCAGGGAGCTGGTTGAGTCACCATTCCAGGAGGTATTTAAGAAACGTGTAGATGTGGCATTTCAGGGCATGCTCTAGTGGATGAAATTGTAGGGGTTTTTTGTGTGTGTATGGTTGGACTCAGGGGTCCTTTCCAACCATGACAATTCTGTGATTCTGTGAAAATCATTGTATTCATGTGTCGTTAATTCTGCCTCTTGCAGAATAGCTCTTCTACCCTGGAAAGTTTCTGATTATCTTTAAGAGGGTGGTTTCTTGGTTATCGCAGGGATGAAGGGAAGGTTTAGCTTGCATTTGAAAGCCTTCAGTTTTTGGGTAGCCAAACTCCAGGCACTCCTCTTTCAAGGAGAACTGGTTACTGCTGCTTGGCTTGCAGACCTGCTCTCTGTTGAGCTTCTTCCCACTGTTGATTTTCACTCCCAGCTGCTCATTCCTACTGACTTTATGTGTTAGGGTGGCTGCTTTTCCAGAGCCAGTGTGGATCGCTCTCCTGGGTAGCCTGCTGCAGCGACAGGGCACTTGTTTTGAAAAAGGTCAAGTCAGCGCTGGAATGTGGTTCTTCTGCTTCCTCTGCCTTGCTGTTGGGGTGAGTTATCTGAGGTCCCTGTCATTGTGATAGGGGAGATGAGGCTGGAAAAAACTCAGGAGCAGAAGGACGGTGGTGTCCAGTAGACAGGGGGTTGTGTGGGAGCAAAGAAAACCTCCCTGATAGGCCCTACCTTGTCTGTATGGCATTATAACTATCATGGACTTATAATGATCATTTGCCTCTGGAAAATTTTTCCTGCATCACAAATATAGGTCTTACCCAAATATTGTCTTACCCAGGAGGGAATGCCTGAAAACTCACACTTCTACAGCAACACCTAAAATGACAGGTCAGGGATGTGCTCCCTGGTCCTGTTTCTCAGCTGGTATCATCTGAATGTAGTCTCTGAAGTAAATGGAACTAGACAAGTTTACACTGATGGAGTATCTGTCAGGTATTTTCAGTTCCCAAGGCTGCCTTTAAACTTAAGCCTCTTAAGCCCTTTTTATAAGCACACTGCCATTTCACACAGAGAGCCTATAAGTCTTAAAATCAAGGTATGCAAAAGAAAAAAGGGATTTTCTAGAGGGAATAGATCATAGCACAAACTCCTCTTGCATTTTGCAGGTTTGGCTCACTCTTTCAGAGGGTCTTTTTGCAGCTGGTTTTCTGTCTTTAGTGGCAGTGGCAACTGAAAAGAGGTGATTGAAAATTTCTTTGGCGATTCCTTTTGCTGTGAGAGTACTGGTGTCATGAAATAGATCTCTCAGCACTGTGTTTTCAGTCTGCAATTATAGTGCAGACTGAAATTAGTGCAAGGGCATAACTGAATTTTTTTTTTCTTCAGTACAGGTCATTCAGCAATAAAAAGTTTCCTTTTAAATCATTATGGTCTGTTGCAGAAATCTATATATTTTTATCTTACAAAATTGAAATTTGCCTCTGAAATTTCCATGACACTATCAACCATAGAACAATATTGTTCTTACCAAACCGACTCTTTGTTGAGAGTCAAAGAGCTATAAATATTTAAAGAAATGAATTACTAAGTAAGCCAAATTAGTGCCTCAGTCTGTAAATATTAAATGGAACATACACAGTTGACAAAATGCAGGCAGAAACACTGAATGGGTCTGTTTCATTGCCTAAATGAAATTATTTGCAGCGCAAAGGCAACTGTAAAAGTCATTTTTGCTTAATGACAAGCAGCACTCAAAATATGAGGGATTGAGTCAGCATTTTGCTTGCTGAAAGAAACTTCCATCCTGTTTTTATATATTGCACAAGCCCCACACCTCTTCGGTTACCAGCACGGTTAATTGCATAGATAAACAAAAATAATGTTGGGGGGTTGTTGGGCAGGGATCGCTCTGGGGGCAAAGAAGGGTAGGAGGGAGTCTGGGTGTGTAGTTCCCCCCCCTGCTCAGGCTGGAGGCTGAGATGCCCAACAGCTCTTGGGCTGCTCTCTGGGCATCAGCTGCCTGGGAACTCTGGTCCGGTAGCAATGCTGAGGATCCGAAAGTATGGCCAGGGAGAGACGCAGCTTTCGGCACTGCTCATCATCCAGGACTCATGAGGAAGGTGTTGAGGTGCTGTTACCTCCCCCCTTTGCCAAGGAGGAGGCATCTGGGACTGTGGAGGTTGTTCCTGTTGTCAGCAAGGCAATTTCATTACAGATGAAGCTCAGAGAGGATTTAGTGATAGCCAAATTCACAGAGCCATGAGTAATCATGTAGGGCCTCCCATGGTTTTAGCTTAGTGATGGGTTCATGTGGAGGGGCAGATTTTGACTGGAACTCCAGCACATTGTTTTCTGACAGCAAATCAGGAAGTTATATTAAGGTGAGAAATGGTAGCACGGATAGCACAAAGTGATTTGTGACTAAAAACCCCAGTGGTGTAACAGTCTTAGGCAAATTCCAAATTTCTCCGGCAGGAGGGCAGGAAACATGCATGTTGTTTCACATCAATGTCATCTTTTGCATGGATGCCATAGCAGCATAATTGCAAGAGCTAAGCTGCATTTCCTGCCTGCAGTAGGCACCGTCAGTGAGTTACTTCCAGGGAAGGACCTGCCTTTGGGTGAAATTTGGCACTGCCTTTTGGTGGTTATTACACTGGCATTGCAGTACGGAAAAAACGTCCTTTGTTCCATAGGCCCCAAAGTCTGCTTTTTATTTATGTATTTATTTTTGTATTGCAGAATAATCTAGTTTTCTCCCACCTGAGATGACAAACCCTGCAAGAGGAATGACGAGGCAGGGAGACAGGTGTGCATGAGCAGCGTGTGTCAAGATGTTTGTTTGGAAAACCTGGGATGTTGGGGAAATTCTTGTGTTCAGAATTGATCTTCCCAATCTCAGGTTTGGGTTTGGCTTGGTTTGGNTGGTTTTGTTTGTTTGGGGTTTTGTTTTGGTTTGGCTTTGGTTTTGTTTCATTCTGGGGATATCTTTACAGCTTCTATAGCCTTTGAGTGTATCCAGAGGCCCTGAAGATTTAAGTCAGTTGGCACAGGGCTTTTTTCAGACAACCACAGCAGGGTCTGTGCATATATTTTTAATACCCCTTAACAATTATGATATGTCTTACAGGCATATATTAAACCTCTTTTTCAGCTTGGTCATATAACATTTGACTTTATTTCTGTGCTATAGATATATCACTGAAGAGCTGGAGCTTGAAGGATCCTGCATGGAAGAGAAGAGGGCTACAAGTGAGCAAAACCTCTTTTTTTTTAAAGATGACCAAGAAAGACAATTCAAGACCTGAACTTTTAAGGTTCTCTTGAGCCTGCAATAGAAATATCCTGTAGTTTCTTTATATTTCCTCTGAAGAAAGTCTTTGAGACTAAAGATTAGTAGTCGCTTTCTAGCAGTTGTTTCTGTACTGCCTAAGAGCACATGGCACAAACAAAACCTCACTCTTTGAGGTCCTATAGAAATATAGAAAGGAAATAAAGGTAGTTGCCTGGGCTACAGAAATTTCACAGCTGCATCAGACAGAGTTTCTTTGCAGCTCCTCTGTCTCTCAGCTGGAGCTCTGTTTGCTGGGTGGTTCATTGGTACTGAGTGTTAAGGCCACAGGCATGTTAAACTTTCAGGGGAAAAGGCTCACAAAAATATTTCAGTGGAGGCAAAAATTGTGCATTTTAGATTTAAATTGGAAGCTGGTTATTGTGTAAATGCAGAATTAGGTGGTTTTATACCTCAGTGCATTCAGGTGATTTGCATCCCGTGGACTTGAGGGGTAATGGTTTTAAACTGAAAGAGGGGAAATTTAGATGAGATATTAGGAAGAAATTATTTGCTGTGAGGGTGGTGAGACCCTGGCCCAGGTGGCCAGAGAAGCTGTGGCTGCCCCATCCCTGGAAGTGTTCAAGACCAGGTTGGATGGGGCTTTGAGCAACCTGGTCTGGTGGAGATGTGCCTGCACAGGGCAGGGGGTGTAACTCAATGGTTTTTAAGTCCCCTTCCAACCTAAACCATTCTATGATGCTATGACTTGGTTGTGCTCTGAGGTTGCGTTTTTTTCATTCTGTTGGGCTTAAGCTGACAGGCTACGCTGAAACACACAGACTGAACACCCCTTGCAAGTAACAGACCATACCAGCCCAGTCCACACAAGCACAGTCTGCTGCAGGATGTGCTGGCAAGTGTTTTGCCGTATCTCACAGCAGTATCATTTCATCTCCTGTGGATTCAGCTCAAGCAGACACTGTTCCTGATACCTCTGTCCCTGTCCTTTGTCAGATCCTCCTGGAGCTCAATAAGCAAGCTCCATTCATCAGCATCACTGTGGGTGCGTGGAACAGGGTAAATAGTCTTTGCTCAAAAAGGAAGAGGAGGTTTGAGCGTGGTCCTGGCTACAGCCTCTCACAAAGGCTTTGGCTGGATGCACAGACAGATTTTAGAGTGTATACAGGCATATGCACCCCTGAAGCCTTGTCCCTCCTGCTCTGCCTGGCCCCCTGTCTGGATGCAGGACAGGTGAGATCCAGCTGAGCACTGACTTCTTCCCTCTGTGCCTGAGGGATCTGAACTCCTCTGAAGCCCATCACTGTGCGAACGAAGAGATGAGCTGGGCACCCGATTCTGCCTTGCTGTAGAGCTGCTGAAGTGATAACTGGATTCTTGGGCACGGTTCAACTACGTGTTGCACCAGCTCTAAGCCACCGTAACAGCTGGTATTAGTGAGCTATGGGTAAATATGGTAATGTATAATGGCAGCAAAGCCTAAGCTTCTGTGCAACTGCGTTACCCATTCTGTTGCGACCAGCATATGCGTAGACCTCTGAAAGGACCTTTGTTAGTGAAGCTGGATAGATAATGTCCCTTGAGGGGCTGGCTTTTTAGGTTTGATAGGTGTTTTTTCTCCAGATCTATCCCTTTTAGCACCTTCTGAATGAAAGAGATTAATTTGTTCACGAAATAGGCTGCAGCATTTTCATTCCACGAGAACTAATTGGCATCCAAGAATGAAGATAATCTTGCTAGCACATCTAATTAGAGGAGAGCAATCCTCATATTCCCTGAGCAGTCTCTTCTCAATTTAGGAGCTCAGACGCGGAAACTCACTTGTCATCCTTTGAAGTTCTAGCTTCTAGGATGAGCCAAACGTGTATTTTTTTAAAAGCACTTGTATTTGAGAGAATCCAGCAGGATAAATACTGTTTATTCATAGAGAGAGAGGCTGTCACAACATTATGAGGCGTGCACATCACTGCAATGGAAGTTCTGACACATCCGAGAAGGGAGGCTGAGGTGTGCCGCTTACAACCCATGGAGTGAAATATGCCACCGCCCACTGTAATCCTGGATTAATGCAGTCCCAGTTTTCTCCTAATCTGAGAGAAGCTCATGCCATCTGATACCTGGCTGTAAAAGTCCATGTGAAGTGATACTGTTTTAAAAATACAGGCTGACTTAATCAACTGTGGGCAAGGTACTTGAAATTCTCTCTCCCTGTTTTTCCAGCACTGACAGAAAAGTCTGTGGGATCATCTTTTGAAACCCTACCCTTGGGTGCTGAAGATGGCATTAGGTATCTGCCATTCCAGTTTGGTCGCTGCTTCTATCATGAAAGTCTTGGGTGCCTCCTGCAGAACTTGCAAATCTCTCTGTCTTTGGTTCGGACCAAGGCTGAAGGCATTAACATCTGCTCCCACATGGACCCTGATGTTACTGATGGCAAAACATGCCCCAGCGGTGCTTTAGCATCTTCCCTTGTCAATGGCAAACACAGGACTTCTTGATGCTTTGCGATCAGCTCATGCAGTGCTGAGGGGAGAGAGCATTTCAGAGAAATCCTACACGTCAAATAGAAAGAAACCCACCAGCACAGAGAAAGCAGCTGAGAAGCCTGAATGATCGCTGCTGTGATGCAAGGGATGGGTGAGGAGCCACACAGGGCAGGGGTGCAGGAATGCTTAATCTCAGCTCTCTCTTCTGCAGCAAGAATAATTCTCCAGTGATGGTTGCACCATCAACAGGACTCATGCAATACCAGTGCTTAGCACCAATACCTCAGAGATACTAAAATAGCTGGCTGTTTTCATTCAGTGTCTTTGAATTGCTTGCCCCTGTTGACTGCCTCGTCCAGCCTAAGCGTAGCCAAGCAAATCATAGAATCATTTCTGTAGCAGTTTTGTTACTCCTGGGAGTACAGTATCTCAACTGTAGCATTTCATAGAATCACAGAATGGTTAGAGTTGGAAGGGACCTTAAAGATCATCAAGTTCCAACCCCCTGCCATGGGCAGGGACATCTCCCACTAGAGCAGGTTGCTCAAGGCCCCATCCAGCATGGCCTTAAACACTCCCAGGCATGGAGCATCCACAACTTTCCTGGGCAACGTGTTCCAGTGCTTCACCACCCTCACAGGAAAGAATCTCATTCTGGTATCTAATCTAAATCTCCCCTCTTCCAATTTAAAGCCATTACCCCTTGTCCTGTCACTACACTTCCTGACAAAGAGTCCCTCTGCAGCTCTCCTGTAGGCTCCCTTCAGATATTGGAAGGCTGGTATTTGGTCTCCCTGGAGCCTTCCCTTCTCCAGGCTGAACAACCCCAGCTCTCTCAGCCTGTCTATTCCTGCTGGAGTAGAGCAGCCACACAAAGACAACCAGAGAGTGCCTGGGAAACAGACTGCTTAAATAGCAAATGTTTCACCTAAAATTCTTTGTCATGAGCAGATGAGGAAGTTGAGGCCAGCCTGAACCCTCACACAGACCGGGGAAGACATGGGAGCCTTTGAGCCAGTGCAATTCTTCATAGTCTTCTGAATTGGGCTCTTGACTTCTCACACTCGAGGCTGGTGATTTCCAAAGAATCATCTGCCTGTGGAGAGTGGGCTTGTCCAGGCAGCACAGGAACAGCATGCAGGAGGTGGGGCCTGAGGGAGCAGAGATGCTGCTGTGTTGATCTGCTTTTTGTGGTGGCCAGTGTTCTGTCATTTTGCAGAAACTGTCATCTGAGTGCAAAATGAGCAAAGTGCCTGGCTTTGCCTCTTGGGGCCGAAGGTTGTCTTCTGAAACAAGCTTCAAATGGGGCTGAAGCTTCCTGGCTTCCTTTATGCCCAGATGAAGCTGCATGTGAGTTTTACTGGAGCATTGTGTCCTTGTGTCCTGTTTTATATGTTTAAAGGATATATGGCTATAACAGCCTGGCGTTGTCAATACACAGAACGATAATAGGGATAAATGCCATGTGGAATTACAGATCCGTTGTCCTCCAGGAACACTTGCAATTAAAGGGCCACCTGTTTAGCACTAAATAAAAAAAAAAAATCCACTGAAAAATACGCATAATTTTGAGATGTCCCTCTAAGAGTAAAAGGAAAAATAATACAAGTCCTGGTCTTACAAATGTCTTTGCCTGGCTCTGAAGGGAGCTGTGGGGAGTGTTCAGACTCATTGTAGCTTGTCATTTGTGCTTTCCAGTCCATCAAGGACTAATGGGGATAGTGGGGGCTGTTTAAGAAAATTATGTAAAACTTGATGTTTGGGTTTGCTCTGTCTCCCCAGAGCATCATCACAGTAAATAAGAGCTTTCCCTGTGGAGATGGATGCTAAGAGCAGTGATTTCCCCAAAATCTTGAGGAACACTACGTATCATTCACGCACCAGATGACATAAGTATGAGGATCCCTTTCCAGTTGTTCTCCGCTTCTGGGTTTGCTGGGCAGTGGTGTGAGTGGAAGGGAGAGAAACCTTGCAGGAGAGAAAGGCTGCTGCTACGGCACCTGGAAAGGCTTTGATCGGAAACGGACGTGGCAACACGGTGGTGATTTCTGGTGAAAGCTGTTCCAGGGGGATGGATTACCGCACCTCCTCCTCTCACGGTAGGAAAGATTGAAGGATGATATTGCATCCTCCCAGCTGGAGGCAGGGAAACCCTGCCTACTCCTTTTCTGGGGAGATATAACGGGNGCCCGTCTCCTCCGCCCCCGCTCCCCCTTTTAAATAGCGGCGGAGCCGCCGAGCGAGCCCAGCCCAGCCGAGGAGCGGAGCATGGGGCCGCGGGCGCTGTTCGCCCTCCTGGGGGCCGCCGCCCTGGCAGGTGAGGGGGGGCCAGGGAGCGGACCCCCCCGCCGGGAGAGAGCGGGGCGGAGGGGGGGCTGCCGGTGACACCCCTCCGAGCCCTTTCAGGAGCGAGTCAGGCGGAGCCCGCCGTCGCCCAGAGGGAGTAGCGAGTGAAAAGCCCCACCGGGCAAGGGGTGCTTGAGGCGGGGGGGAGAAATGGAGGGGTTCGCCTCTGAAGAGCGGTGGGGTGACGCCATCGGTGGGTATATGACGTCATGCCCGGCTCGCCCAGCGTCACCCCCCGGGTCACCGGCTTGCGAGGGTAGGGTGAAGAAGGGCAGGGGGTCGTAGCCCTTACGCTGTGCGGGGGCCGGGTGGGTGCTTTTGATTGATTTTGTCTGTGTCGGTTGGAGCGGGGCTGTGAGGTTTCTGCCGGCTGCTTCTGGGTACGGGGAGGGAAACGGAAAGTAGCAGGTCTGCAGCTTGAATTAACTGAAAATTTCTTTGGCATGCGGCCATAAATATTAAAGCCACACTGTGAAATGAAGATTAAGCTGGGGCTTTGTAGCATTTTATGCCTACAGCATCATTTCTTGAAAGAATCGGTGGTGGTCTGGGTTGAGTAATTCGGCTTTAAATGTGTTAGAGGTCTCAGCATGGAAACGCTTCTGGACTTGTACAGAAACTGTCATGAAGTTGATGAGCTGCAGGTGCCTTTATTGTAATCAAAGGAGATAGAGGGAGATGGGGGGAGAGACCCCAACCCAGAGAAGCTCACTAGACTCATTCCACAGACCCATGGGGGTTTCTTATTTTTCCCTATTTCTTCTATCAAACAGGTCAGGTACCTCCTTAGATCCTTTTTGGCTATCTTGCTTTCAAATGTCACCCAGAATCAATAAACTAAGGAGTTTGTTTGGGGCTGGAAATCAGCAAAACATTAACTTCAAGAACTTTCTAGTGCTCCATCTGCAAATCAGTATGCCAAAGTTTCCATAATCTTTCCTAGGAAGGGGGTTTGCTGACATTTTGATGAGCGATGGCACTGCAGTGAGTCACTGGTATTAATGAAACAAAGCCACACGGGGATTTCATCAAGGACCGATCAAAGATCTGTCCTGATCTTGAAGATGTGAGCAAAAAATGCCTGAATTTGTCCTGCATTTCTTATCCTTTTTTTTTTTTTCCCCTTGATCTTTAGCAGCTCTCAGCACTTCTGCAAAACTGTATAATCTGATGGGCAGATTTGGTTCAGGAAAGGAAAGCAGAGCCAGGGCTTTGCCTGTGGGTCTGTGCTCTGGTTGTCAGGCACAGGCAGGGGAAGAGTTTCCATCTTGGTGTGTGCTCTGACTGTGTTTCTGCTGTGAAACACTGCCCTTGAACTGTCTGCTGTGTTGCTGCAAGCCCAGGGGGTGGTTGATGGCTTCACCCCTCCTGAGCACACTTGGAGAGGAAGGCACAGGTGATGGCAAGCCATCTACAGCTTGCAGATGGCCCCCAGGGAGCTCTTGCCAGCTGGCAGGAGCTGGCATTGTTAACACTGGTGTAAAGTGGGACATGCTGGCATGGGCACTCCCCATGCAAGGCTTCCACTCTCAGTTCTGGCAGAGCAGCTGCCTCAATATATTATTTCAGCCTCTGGGATGGATTGGATGCTCATTTTGTTCCTTAGGGCAGGTTAATAGGATGTATGTCCAGTGCCATTTGCTTCTTCTGACATTGTTATGATAGCCTAATGCTTCCTCTCTGTCTGTGCGTGTCAGCTTTCATCATTAAGCCAGCGCTTGCTTAATGGTTATTAATCTACCAGTAAAACTCCTGGGAGAGGTGGGAGCATTGGAATGACAAGGCAAAGGCAGTGAGTACAACTTGACTTTATATTCCTGTGCTACTGACACACAGCGCTCAGGAGTCAGTTGGCATCTCTAATAGCAACAAACATTCAGAAGTTTGTCTGTTCTGTGCTTTATCACATCAACGGGGTGTAACCGCTGGCAGACGTGCGGTGACAGCATCACTAAAAGGACGGAATTGGATGTTTGCCCTTGTGCTTGCTGTGGTTCCTCATGGGCTGGAGGACCAGGGAGCCTTGCCAAGGAGAGGCAACGAAGAGGGTCGTCCCCTCTGCTGATGTGTAAGTGGTGCCTGTGGGCAGCTCATGCCGTTAAGAGCAGCATCTCCAAGCCCTGTGGGACTGGGAGAATGTCCTTTTCATGGATAACGCTGGTTTTAGTAGAAGCGGCATTGCTGCCCCTCTGCCCCAGGGTGTACGTACATCCCTGCCCTCGGTGCTCAGCTGGAGGATGCAAGCAGGGCAGACTGCAGCAGCATCAGTGCTGTGCAGTGTGGCTGCTATTTACATGTTAGGTTAGTAAATAAAGTCACCTAAAGCCTGCCTCAGCGCTGAATGCAAAAGCTGGAGGAGAGGGTTGGCTCTTGTATAGCAGCATCTCCCCCACACACCACCTGGAGGTCTGCGGAAATGGTGGGTAGGGATGCAGTGCTATTTTAGGGGAATCCCTTCTGTGCTATACTGGTGTGAGTTCCCTTCCCTTTTGGCAGTTGTACAGACAGAGAAGAGACAGGGACTGGAGGGAAGAGCACGTTCCTACATATGTGTTTGGGGAAGCAAAAACAGAGGACAGAAATATCAAGAGAGTACTATATTGTGTTTGGTTATTTGCGGAAGGGTGGCTAAGTGAAAAAGGCCATGATCTGGTTGATGTGAGCAATCCTGTTTTCCTGGGATTGATGTGAGCAATCCTGTTTTCCTGGGGTTGCAGAAAGCCCAGAGAATGCAGTGAACTATCCTTGAACAGCACGAGGGAGTAGCGACTTGGTAGATAAGATAAGCGGAACTGAGTCCGGCAAATTCCGTTAGACCCCTTCGCGTGAACAGCATCCTTGTACCAATCACATAATTGCTTTAGACTTGTGGACAAGTGTAGTGAACCAATTGCATAGATGTTGCTATCGTGTGCTCTGCTTGATTGTCTATATAAACTTTGTAAGTGTGTGAAATAAAGAAGAACGACTGTACTCAATATTGAGATTCCATCGTTACTCCGGGTCCGTATCCCACTCCGACAGTTATTTGCTGCTTTTCAGTGGTGCGGGGCTGCACGTTTCTCTCTGCTTTGTGGGGTGGTGTTAGTTTTCCTGATGCCGTAAGGCAAACTGACACCCATGGTCTCCATAACCTGCCTTGTGTCCATCATGTAGAGCAGATCTCCCCAGGCCCAGCCATAGCGCCGAGAGGGTGATGGGTGTATTTCAGACTATGCTGATGTGCGTAAGAACTTCAGGACTGCACCCCAAACTGTAGGTCTGTGTGCTGGGATTACAGACTGTGCCTGCCTCTGTAATCCATGATACAATAAGCCATTGCTTCTGTGTGCCCCTGTGTGGCGAGGGGACTCTCTGAGCTCCAGTTCTGCAGCTCTCAAGGTGGCTGAGAATTGACAGGGTTTATGGATAATGCACAGCAGCCAAGCTCGTTAACTGACCAGAGACATACTGCAACAGCGGTGGCAGAGTGAAGCAGTGTGGAGGGTTTGTTTGCAACAGTTTGTTTCCAAAAACAAATACCTTCGACCAGGTATGGTAGAACTGGTGCAAAGAGGTCTTAACTACCTCACACTTCCTTAGAAAAGAGAGAAATGGGTTGTGCCACTTCCTTACAGAGTACTTTTTTTCCAGTGGGATTTGATTAGGGTTTCTTTTCTTATTTCCAGGGGTGATAATGAACTAATTAGTAAATGGAAGTTTTCCTGTGCCTTTTGGGTCTATCCCTCTCCCCAGTAGCTGCCTCGTATCCAAGTTAGACAGGATTTCTCCAGTAGCATTGGGACAGCAGTTGCTTTAAAGCCCTGCAGAATGGTTTCTTATTGGGGAAGGGGGTGGGGGGCACCCAGAACCCCTTGCCAGAAGCTTAAACATTCTTGGGGTGCAAACAGGCCTTGCTTGTTTGGTGGTTAAAAGACAGGAAACAACTACAACTACATGAAGACCTGACTTGAAATAAATCTCCAGCCTTAGAATTTAAGCGCTGCTTCCTATTTTTTTGGTGTATATTCTTTTTGTGCTATTAATGTCAATGCGCTTCTTGTCTTGTGCCGGGCTGCAACTTTGCCTTGCTTTTCCATCCTGAATAAGACAAGATGTACTGTAGAATGTATCTAGTTTACCGACCCAAAGCTCAAGCCATCTTATCAGACTGATTTGACTGAAGACTCCTGTTGGTAATGCTTATTGGTAGGATTAGTGAGTCTGTAATAATTTTGTTTTCTTCTAGGTGTCAGTGCAGTTCCAGTGGAAAAAGACCAGATTGAAGAAATGGTGAGTAGCTGTCAGCCAGCACAGACTTCAGAAAATATCAGTCATGTGCTCTCGATGTTTTGCCTTTAAACTCTTGAGGGTAATGCTTTTTCTCCTAAGGGTAAACTTAAGAAACCATTGGTCATGTGTAACTGAGTCCCGTTGGTGTCAGAGTTACCTGCCTGTACTCTGGTGTATATGATGAAGATGGAAGGTGGCTCCCTGTGACAACATGGGACTTTGGAAGCCCTACGTTTTACAGCTGGATGAAAAATGATCTGAAATTTTATTTGATAGTACATGTTACTTGAGTGTAAAAAGTGAGATGGCAAATTTGAAAGAAGATGAAGTATCTGCAGTAACTTAAGTATGTAATGGACTTTCTAATGCAGTCCCCACATCGACTGCTTTGGAAAGAGATTTTTAACCTGTTTGATTAAATAAATGCCATTAACTTCTCTAAGGAGCTGTAACCTGACATCAGACCCTCTCCATGGGTTGAGAGTGTGATCATTTAGGTCAGTAAACACCTGGTAATAACTAAAAACAGAGGAGCTACGTTGGTGGTGGTTTGGGTTAGAGGAGGTTGTGTGACTTCCCAAAAGTCGTTTCCTCTCCTTCCAGAACACCACCCAGTTGAATGTTAAGAACTAAAAGAGGCAGGGCTTGCAGCTCACATACATGAGCAAACATGGAGCATCTCACTTGCAGAGGCTATAAAGGTGTTCTGGGATTGTTGGCGATTCAAGCAATGCTTCTGGTAACACCTTTGCGGCCTACAGGATGGGCCTCACCTTTTAAACATGTGGTGGTTTGGTTTTTGGGTTTTTTTTGGTAGGGTGCTGTTACCACATGTTGTTTTGTGCTCTCTTGTACTGAACAGGGTATTTAATATTTAAAAATGTACACCTATGCAAACAAAAGGGGAGATAAAACTAGCTAAGACTATTCTCTTACTGATATGGGATTGAGGAGCAGCGCTTGTTGCCCAAATGCACAGGAAGTTGTGGTAGAGCTAGGGATTACTCAAAAGTCATAAATGTTAGCCTGAACTCTAAGCCTAAACTGGCCTTCCTCAGTAACTGGATCAGAAATAGGGTTTCCATTTTTGCTGTGAGAATTTCTTCTCTTATTTTGTTTCTTCTAGGTAACACGGTGCATAGTGGAAGTGCTGTCCAATGTGCTCTCTAAGCCAAACACACCACCGATTAATCCTGAATGCAAAGAAATCCTGAAGGAGAGTAAGTACAACATTGTCTGAACTTGTGAAAGGAATTTTGGAGATGGTTTCTCTCTGGTGTTGGAGAACTGTTATTTCAGCCCGTGTGACTCTGGTGCCTTCAAACTTCAGTGTCAAAATCCCAGTTTCCATCCAGGCTGCCTGGCTCAAAGAGCCTGACCTGGTAGCTCTCAGGGGTTCTTGGCTGACAGGTGTGGTCCTCTGCTTAAGCTACTTGGAGAATCTGAGAAAAGCTCTTTTGGTAGTCTGAGGGGTCCACAAACATGACTGTGTCTGGCATCCCAGAGGGCAGGAACTGGCTTCAAACAGCCACCATTTAAATCAATCAGTCTCCTGCACCTGGTGGCAACTGAGTCCATGCCCAGCTCGCAAGAAGGAATCTCTGGCTCAGCCCAGAAACAATGAAGTTTGTGGGACTCACTGTGGAGGTCTGGAGATGCATGTTGAGAGCTGCCTGTGAGAGTGCTCATTCTGGGTAAGCTTGTTGCCACAGCATGGAGCTTTGCTGCCTGGGTGCCAAGGTATCAGCCTGTTCTGAGGTGTCAGCCTGTTGGCTCACTCCATTGCTGCCTGTGGCAACAGCCAGTTTTGCTGGACACTGCGCCAAACTGCAGAAAGGACATCTGGCTTTTCTGCTTAGTTATATTTATTTGATTACAGAACAATAAATAGGCTCTTGAATTTACCTGCCAGCAAGAAAGAATAATGAAACCCATCTGTCTCCTGCTTGTTTATAGCGAGACTAATGTGTGGCCCTAAAGCAGTCATCAGAAGAGGATGGGCTTGGGGCTTTGGGAATATATGGAAACTTTGGAAATATGTTTCTAGGAGATGCTGCCATCGGGCATTGATCTTTGTTTATGGCATTGTTAGTTTCAGGAAAAAAACAACTGTATATTTGCCATGTTTTGGAAAATTAAAAAACACTTACTGAAAGGAGAGGGTCAGGACAATGTTTTTGCCGTTAGACAGATCTCCTTCAAGAATAGCAGGTAATGAGAAGTTTTTCAGAAATAATGAGCTATTTTAAAATCTGTGCAGCTATTGTCTGCGCATTTTCAGGAATTGTGATCTGTTTCTGATGTTACTTAGACACAAGCAAAGCAGAAGTACTTCACAGAAATATACTGTTAACTTTGTGGTCAGAGTATAATTCCCATTTAGCATTTTGGAAATAGAGGAAGGAGCATGATTTGATTAAACATAACTATTGCAAAGTAACGGATTTCCTCCTTTCCTCCTTTCCTGTCAATTTAGAACTTTTAAAATTTGCTAAAAGCCCCAGGTATTTTTCAATAGCTTGAAAGAGATAGTTGCCTTTTTTTTTGTGAGTAAACATACAGATGGGTGAGGCCTGACTGACATTCAAAGAACTGAACACAACTCCAGATGCCATTGACTTTGGGAATGAGATTTAGTCTAATTCAATACCAAAAATGTGATCAGAAACAAAGAAAAAAGCCAAACAGGAAAATGTATTCTGGAAATTTCAGTGGAACTTTTTAAATGCCTAGTGAAATGAAAATTGGGCAATGCTTTTCCAGGAAAACATGCAAAATATTAAAAAATTACTGGGTTTAAAAGCAGAATTAAAAATAATTCTGTACAAATCTTCTTCCTACTTTGGGAAGCCAATTATCTGTTTAAACTGAAATAATGCTTCAGGGGAGAGTTGGATCACTTCATTATGCTGTTTTTGTTATTGCAGGTGGGAGAAATGACAAAGAGAGAAGCAAAAACAACCAGCTTGAAGTGAGGCATTTGAAAGGCCCAGCAGAGATTGAAAACCATCATCCCAGGAGTGTGGAGAAAGAACAAAGTCAGACAGAAGAGGAATCTAAAAAGTACATGAAAGGGAGTGACAAGGAGAAACTTGATCACCAGGAAGGTAAAAGCATTGAAGAGGAGGAGGAGGAGGAGGATGGACACCACTCATCTCTTCAAGAAGAGAGACTTCAGACAGAGGAAAAGAAACACCATCAGGAAATCAGAGGAGAGGAGGAGAAGAGCTACCAGAGTGAAGAAGACAGCAAAGAGAGCAGGCGTCATAATGAAGAGGCAGACCATGCTCTTCTCAACAAGAAATCCCGTTCTAGAGGCACAAGCACAGAGGAGTTCCCTGATGGGAGTGATCAGCACTCCATAGGCCACTGGCATCCGGAAGAGGGGATGCAGAGCCCTGACAAAAGAATTAATGAAGGTGAAGAGGGAGAGGGAGAGGAAGAAAGAAGTGAGAAATACCACCGTGAGTCCGAGGAACGTGATTTCTCCCATCAACGAGAGCATGAAGAATCTGATGAGAGTGAAGAAATGGAGGAAGAAAAGCAGCCTTACACACCCAAGGGTTATCATGGGACGCATAGAATGGGTGACTTCTCTGAAGAGAAGAGAGGCCGACTAGCTGAGGAGTCAAACACAGAGGAGGCTCGTCTCTGGGACAAAAGGAACCACCATCAGAAACATCATGAGGAGTCCGAGCAGCAGCATGAGGAGAAGAGTAGTTATCATGGGAAGCATGGGTCTGAAGAGGTGGAGGAGAAGAGACGTGCAGACCAGGGAAATGAGGAGTACAGAGAAAGGTGGCAGCAGAGCGAAGAGAGCAGCGAGGAGGAAAACAAGAAACATCACCACAGTGAAGAAAGTAATGAGAAATGGCATGAGGAGAGGAGATACCGTGATGGATCACATGAGGCAAGGAGCCGCCATTCTGAGGGAAGGACATACCTCAGAGAGGAAAGTAAAGAAGAGCTGGACAGGTATCTCAGTGGTGACAGTAAGGACAAGCAGCATCATGCTGGAGGAAGATACCGCTTGTGGGACAATGAAGGTGAAGGATCACAGAACGCATACACTCGAGAGCGCAAAGGGCAGGCCAGAAGACACTACAGCACTGAGGACAGTGTAGAGCAGCAGCGCTACCCTGGCAATAGTGAGGAGGAGGAAGTAGAAAAGAAGCATCTCAGCAGTAATCAGATGGAGAATGAAGAGGATAATATGGAGGAGGGAAGATACACAGAGAGGGAAGAGTATAGAAGCCATCTCCCTGCAGAGAGTGAGAAGAGAGCCGTGGCATCCTACAGCTCCTTCTACCCGCTGCTGTGGTGGAAAAGCCAGAACTTGGAGAAGAGGGACAGTGCAGGGGAGCAGCTTCTGGAGGGCAAAGAGGAAAGTAGGAGCCCCCTGAACGAGAGGAGTCTTTTCCCTGAATATAACGACTATGACTGGTGGGAGAAAAAGCAAATCCTAAGTGCTCTGAACCATGGACGCACTGAGAAGAGGAATCTTGGCAAAATGAACAGATACGATACGAAAAGGCAATACAACAAGATGGATCAGCTCGCAGAGCTTCTGAATTATAGGAAGAAATCAGCTGAATTCCCAGAGCTGTACAGTTCTGGAGAAGACGTGAAAAAACGTCATGTAATCAGGGCCGACAGAGGAGGCCTGCGCCAGAGGCCTCTGATGGAAGAGGAGGTACGTGTACAGGCCTTTCTCTGAACAGCCCGGGAGAGCACATTTCTAAGTCCATTCCCAAGGCAGCTGGGAAACTGTGTGGAAAAACGCAAACAAGATTAAGTCACACTGAGAGCCAGATCTCTGGTGATTCAAAAAATCTGCTTTCTTTGAATTAATTCAGTGGAACTACCCCAGGGCACGGTTTGTAGAATAAAGACAATGTGCCTTCTCGTTAGCTTTTTTGCCGCTGTAAGACAGGAAGAGAAAGGAGATTTTTCCTGCTGTGGGCTACCTCTTCTTCTAGGGTCTGACAGACTAATGAAATAAAGCTGCTTGTTGCAGCTGGAGCAGAGAGGTTATTAGGCAGCAGCACTTGATCTCTCAGGCTATTTAAAGTGTTCAGGTGAGCTCAGCTGGGCATTTAGAGTGAAAATCGGTTACACCTTGACTTGACTTCCCAGTTGTAATTGTGGAGAGGAACCTGGCTTGTGCCAGGAACCTGATTCCTCCTTGTAGTTCCCATTTATGTGAGTCCTTTTCTTGTTGGACTTCTTTCTGCTTCAGTGTCCAGGAAAACAGGGTCTACACCCATCAGTTGGGTGTTCCTCATGCCTGTCATTGTATCTATTGCACTGGGCTGGGAGCAGTGTAGGTTTAATACTAATTTATAGAGAGGTTAAACGGTGTTNAAGTGGAGGTATTCTTTTTGTTGCACACTATGCTTGCTGTGTCACAAGCCAGGAGCACCGGGATTGTGAGGCTGTAGCCTCTGAAGGGACTTGTCATCTGGGCAGGAGGGACTGCAGGGGATGGCAGCTGCAAGGTGGCAGGAGTTCACTACTAGACCATGGCATTTCAAAGTGAAAAAGATGAAGCTGTAATTCGGGCCAGCTCTCAGAATGAGTGTTTTGATACTTCCCCCCAGCCCTGATTTGGTTTAGAAGCAGAAAATTACACAAATTTCCAAAGTGTGCACCCCTCACCCCAGCAATCTGCCCAGAGACCAGTAAGCAGTAGGAGCTGTCTGCCTCTGAAATGATCTTTTGTCTCACATTTTCATGGAACAAAACACTTCCCAACATTACTTGATGCGTAAAATGCTCTTTATGTTTTCACAGGAAAAAGAACTGGAGAACCTGGCTGCTATGGATTTGGAGCTGCAGAAAATAGCTGAGAAGTTTAATGACAACAGGAAAGGCTGAAGGTGACCTGCTTTGGCATTTCAGAGTCAGGTGTAGCTGTACCCACAATACTTGCATTTTGTGGTAAATTCACTGCCACTGGATTGTTGTTTGCCCTAAAACGAGGAAATACTATTTAATGTCCACTGTAGCATAGTAATTTATACAGCTAAAAATGTCTTTAATTTGCTATTATGCTATTGAGAAGGGAATAGCATGAATTTTAGTATTATAACCTTTCATGCAAGGCAGATATTTTTAATATGCTTGTGAAAATACTTGTGTTAAGTGTTCTTCAGAAATATATTTGTCTGAATTTGAAATAATAAAAGCCATTGATCTTGGACCAAACTTCCTCCTTGCTTATTTGACTGATTGAGTTATTCCAAGTCAAGCTCTATCAGATGGAGAGATCAGGTGAAAAACATTGACTCGTTGTTCACCAATATTTCTTAGAAGTTACAAGGTGCCTCTCTGTGCCTTTTATTTGCCAGTTAGCAAGAACGTGAGAGGTAAGAAGAAATACTCATCATTCTGTCATTCCATGAAATTAATTTGGGTTGGAAGGGACCTTAAAGGCCATACAGTTCCAAACCCCTGCCCTGGGCAGGAACATGTCTCAAATAGACCGGGTTCCTCAAAGCCCCGTCCAACCTGGCCTCGAACACCTCCAAGGATGGGGCAGCCACAGCTTCTCTGGGCAACCTGGGCCAGGGTCTCACCACCCTCCCAGCAAAGAATTTCTTCCTAATGTCTAATGTAAATCTCCCCTCTTTCAGTTTTAAACTGTTCCCCCTCATCCTATTGCTCCCCTCCCTGATCAAGAGCCCCTGCCCAGCTTTTCTGGAGCCCCCTTTTCTCCAGCTTTCTGTTCTCCAGGATGAACACCCTCAACTCTCTCAGCCTGTACTCGCAGCAGAGGGGCTTCAGTCCCTGGAGCATCTCTGTGTCCCTCTGCTGGAATACATACCTAGGGTTCAATTTAATTTAATTTATGCAAATATGCTTTTTTCCAGACTTTCTGCCATGGCACTGTCTTCAGGTGCTTGTATCACACCACGTGCCAGAGAGAGGGGCCAGAGCATTCCACTGAGCCGTCTTACCAGTAAATGTGCAGGACCTGTCATCTCAGCTTAACCTATTTCATCCAGCTGCTCATTAAAACACAAATATATGCTCCAGTTAACTGCAAGGTACTATGAAATAGGCAGTGAGCTACTGATCCCTGAACTGTTTGTGCCTGTGCCTGGGAATTCTGGTGAGACCACTCAAATGCTTCATCTTGTTTGGTCAAGGTACATGATGATCAAATCCTGTCTCAAAAAAGCTGACAGTGTTGACTTCAGTAGGACCATATTTTCATTAGACTTCCAGCACCAGGAAGGAAAGTTAGAAATCGTGATTTTGTGATGGATAATATTAGAGCTTTTTTTAAACAACTCTCTGGTACAATTTATGTTAATTTGCATTATTCAAAGGCAGGTTGCATGCTTTTGGCATTGAAGCTGGGTGGTAGGACTTAAAAACAAGTGTTGGTGTATTGAAAGGTGCAAAGAGCAGCTGGAGCTCCTTTGTCACCCTCCTAGGCAAGAGGCTGGGCTGGGAGGAGCAGAGACAAGCATGGGCAGACACACATCCAGTGCCCTCACTTCCAGAGTTCAAAATAATCAAAGAAAGAAGCTGGACTCAACAGCCCACGTGACTATACAGCGGTATTCTTTATTGCAGCGTTGGGTCACACGGGGATTTTTCCTTAAGGTTCTCCCACTCGGCCACGATTTCAACAGGCTTATATTTACAAAAGTTTTGCATAATCATAGTTTTTCTGCAACATGATTAACATAAGTCCACCTTTCTTAGAACTAATTACATACTCAGGAGGTGAGTTTCGCCATGGTCTTTGCTGCCATTTATTGATCATTTTCAGGAACCACAGTCACTCGGGTGATTGTTAACTTCATCTGTGGTCGTAATTTCCTCTTCATCAGTTGTCCCCTAGATGAACTTGGGTTGTTCTGCTCCCTTTTCTTGCTGACTTGGTAGCTGGCCTTGCTCCGAATCGGTTTTCTCCCACCTTGTTGTCTTGAGTTTCCCTTATCTTGTCTTCCAGTTTTTCTTTTGACAAGCAAAACCAGTTACCCCATTGTCTAACAGTCACGCAGTAACTTTAGAATGTTGAGAGTCACACAACAACTTACAAGAGATAAGAAATGTATTAACTAATTTAGCAAGAGTCGCTAATAATCACAAGGCCCTTTATTTCAATAAACACTACTCTTTTCTGAGGGAAATGGCCCAGTTGAAGCTGTGGCGAGCGTTTTAAAAAGTACCTACAGCGTTTAATTCCAAAGCCGTTTGAATTCAGCCAGAGGTGGCTGTAACCAGCTGAGCCGGGCCTCTGGAGTGGTGCTGTCCCAGCCACAGTGCACTCACTGGTGCAGTGGAATGCGGCTTTTGCATCCAAGCCCCATTCTCAGCGCCTTCACGAAGGGCAGCTGCTGCCCAGCCTCCTGGACTGAACATTAGGGTTGCCCCAAGGCACGCACACCGCTGGTTCCGTACCCACTGCCTTCCCCATTCCCTGTCTGCACATCAGCGACCAAAATTAAACTACAGCACTTTGTTAAGTTTTACACTTCTGGAGACAGAAGTCCTTGGGCATCCTGCTCTGAGGCTCTCTCAGGTTCCCAAGCAGCGCTTTATTGAGCCCAAATCCAGGTACGCACCCACTGCCTGCCTTTTCTTCACCCCCCTTTTGGCTTTTATTAGAGATGCTTTTCATTACCGCCCTCGCTTTCAAATGCTGTTAAGGTCTTTCAGGATGCACTCCTTCCTCTCATTTGTTTTGTATTTTTCCCTAATTTGTCACATATTAATATGTAAAGGTTCCCTAGAATTTCAGGCAATCGTAACTTGCATTTCAGCAATGCTCCTCTCTTTATAGTCTTTAGTTCCATTTATTCATGTGTTTCAATAAAAATAGGAACACCGTTACATTGAGATGTGCTCTTCCACTGTTCTTGACTAATAATTCCATCCATTTGAAGCATCACTAATTGGAAATATTCTGCATGAATTATTTCTTGGTTTCTTACCACCTTTCATTGGTTTGCGCATTGTGGCACACTCAAAAGCTGGGGGCAGGATCCAGCACTGACGGTGCTGGTGAAATGAAGGCACTTTGGCTTTCAGCTAAAGTATTTGTTCAAGTGCTCCAATATTGTTTATTTCTCAAAACGGAAGCTTTTCATTATACAAATAAAATAGATTCTTTTTTTTCCTCCCCGAGTTATTATTTTTAGCACATTATAAATGATAAGAAGTAGGATGTAAAGCCTACATTGGTTGTTCACCCTCTCACTGTGGGCATTTTTCACACCTCTGTAGTGCTATAAACCTGATCGCTGTTACCTGCCAGCGCGAGGGCTGGGGCAGAGAAGCACCTGTGTTTGCTTTACAGGTAAGAAAACGGAGGCAAAAGATAGGTTTTGGGTATTAATCTCCTGCCTTATGTTGATTTAATAATTTTTTTTGCTTTTTTGTTGGTTTTTTTTTTTTTCTTTTTCCTCTTGCTGCTTCCGAAGTCCCAGTTTACCTTCAGGATGCACATGCAGACATACAGTAAAGGGAAAATGTGCCTTTCCTATCCCCCTTCTCACCAGTAATTCTTGAAAGGAGTTGAGAAATCCAGAATTTAAAAAAAGAAAAAAACAACCCACAACCAAACAACTTAGTGAAAAACAGACATCACCTTTCTGTTCCCAATGCACTGTACGGGAAAGTGAGGGTCAAAGCATGTTTTTTATAACCAGGTGGCTGTGGGATACAGAGACAGTGAAACCTAGAATCTCTCAATTTATGGGTTTTTCACATAAGGAAGAGAAGGAAAGAAAAGCTTTCAATAAAAATAGGGGAAAAAAAAAAAGATGGGACGTTTGCAGAAACAAGACAGAGGCAGATGAGAACATGAAGATATACCATACCTGCCCAACCAAGAGAAACCTTTAACCGCTTCCTTACACAAATTACAACCTCTTTTTTATTTAGTTTTGAGCTAAAAGTGTTATAACAGAGCATTATTCTTACCATCCTACAGAATTTTACAGCTTTATCAAGTCTGAAAGCTCCAGATTCCCATCGATGGAGGCAATGTACTGGCTCCATAAGCTCCTATCTGGGCCAAAAGCTCCCAGTGGGGGTTCAATGGGGCACAGTGAGAGAGCACATTCTCCTCCTGAAGCCCCTGCTGGACCTCTTTATTTCCAAAAGGAGGGAAAAGTAAGAAAATGAAAGTAAATCTCATTTGGAAAACATCCTGCCATTTAATTGAAAAGGCAAATGCAAAGTTAAAAAAGTAATTAAAAAAATACACACCATGGGAGATAAAACAGTAGAATAAATACATGTACACATAGCGGTTTTCAGAATAGTTGTATCTTAAAAACATGTAACAACTCTTAGGAAAATGACAGACAATACTAACAGACACATTCTGGTTAAGTATTTGGCATTTTAATTTACGCACATGAACTTTCTTTTCTATATTTATTCCAGGAAAACATTGGGTGATGCTGTAAAGTTTTGGTATTAGTACTCTCTTTTTATTGTTCCTTTGGAAAAAAAGTGTGTTATTTTTGCTGCTCACTCTGCTTCCTTAAATTACAGAACACAGCCAGGGTCTATGTCCAAAGAGGGCGCAGATCACGATGCAGAATGTTGTACCCTGAGGTTGCTCAGGGAAAAGGGGAAGCCGAGTGAGATGTGATGATTCAGACTCAACCTTTTAAAAAAAACCTATTTTATCATTCCCACTTTTGGCAGCAAACGAACAGAACACCTTCTCTGATGCCTCTTGATCTTCTCTTCCTTCTCAAGTGACTGTGCTTTCAGTGTGACGTTTGCTTCCAAGGGATTTGCTACTTACTCATTCTGATGATGGGAGCTGGTGAAGAGGAGACAGCCCTCCCCACTGGCAGTTCTGCTGAAAGCTATACAACAGGTACCACTGCTGTGCTGTCGAGAGCACCGAAAGTGTTTTGTTACTTTACCAACAGTGAGACTCCTGAGATCTAAAAACCAAATGAATTCTTCAAATGTTAACAATGAAGGTCTTGAACTTTGCATCTTTTAGATGATGGCTCTTCCATCTTCAGTGCTTCGAAATGACTGGAATCAGATTTGCCCTTATCCAGGACAACAGTTATACCGGACAGAAGGTACCCTCCACCGCCGCTCATTGTCAGCTTTGGATGGCTTCGATCTGGTAAGACCTTTAAAAAAACACAAACCCCAAAGCAAACAAAACCCCCAAACATCTGTAAAAACTCATTCTATATGACCACATCAAATTGTGTAATTTAAGCTTATAGTGCAAGATGTAATTTTTTTTTTTCCAGCCACCACAACAAACAGCCATTTGAAAAGTGTATTTATCTTTCAAGGGCCAAATAGCTGCATTCCAGAAAGCAGTTACAAAAACACATAAGACTACAGGCTACTGCCTCACTGAGTACTTCTTCCTGGCATTTCCAGCAGAAGTATAAAGTCAAGGTTTGGGACACATGAAAGTCTCAGGAATGTGTTCAGCACTGGTGTAGTCTGCCAGAAACCACAACTGGTCTAACAAAACAGCAGTCACTGGTCATTTCCATTCCATCACTATGGTCTTTATTGGCTACTCTTAGGCTAAGACACAGCACTGATCCATCACTTTCAGCTCCGTTACACTCTTCTGTAAAGGCTTTCTCCTCAGTTACGCTTCCTCCTTGCCCCGATGGCCACGGCAGAGTCTGAGCCATTGACCTGTTCCCAGGAGAGGGGGCAGTTTCGTTCCTGAACTCACCTCCCCACAGCAACCCTTGCCAAGCCCAAACCGTGGGAACATCTTTTATCCATCTCCTGATCACACCCAATTTGGTTGTCTCATCAATAGTCAGTAATCGCGGCCACCTAATGAAATCATCCCTCTGCAGAGGTACTGAGCAGCTCAGCAGTCAGATGTGCTTCTGCTTCCTGATAGCTGAGAGGCTACTCCATGTCTGCAAATTCCTTGTTCAAACCAAGTCAAGTCGAACTGACCGAGTCGGTCGGCAAGGCAGCGGCAGCACCGGCGATGAGACCTGAGGCAAGGCCGAGGTGAGGGTTGGATGGCGCTGTACAGAGCGGGGTGGCCGAGCTCAGGGACCCCTGACTCACAGCCCCAGCGAGAACCGGGAAGTCCGTGGCAACCAATCGGGTGCGGAGGGGGCGTGACCCGGAGCCACGCGGAGATGTAAAGGCGGGAAGAGCCAAGCCTCAGTGGGTTGGTCTTGACAGAGTGTGGCGGGTGAGTGTGAGGGGGAAGAACAAGGGGACAGCAGGCAAGGGTAGGAAGAAAACATCCAGGATGGTTCCCCGCGTGGTCTGTAGCCTCAGTCAAAACGGGTAAAGCAACCCAAACTGACCTGCTGCAGAGAGATGCAGCTGTCCAGGTGATGGGCTTGCATGGAATGAACGTCTGTCACTTGCAGGAGGACAGCAAAGGCAGTGCCCGTGTGTGCTGTGAGCAGGTACATCATCTGCTCAGCATGGTGGCTGAGCTTAAGGAGGAAGTGGAAAGGCTGAGGACTATGTGGGAATGTGAAAAGGAAATTGATTTGTGGAGCCACACCCTTCCATCCTTAGGGAGAAAGGAGCAGGGGGAGGCTCCATGAGAGAAAGAGGATTCCCTGCCTTCTTGTCACCAGGCAGAAGAGAAGAACTAGGAGAGGATGAGGGGGAGTGGAAGCGGGTACCTGCTTGGAGCAGCAGGAGAGTCCCCTCCAGACCTCCCCTGCCTAGTGCTTGTACAGAACAGATAGAGGCCTTTGGAGACAGAGGATGAGGTAATTGAAGATACTGATAAAGGCTTATCCAGGGAGTTGCTAAAGCAGTCAGCTCCATGCATTAAGATTGCCTCTGTGAAGAGAAAGAGGAAGGCAAGAGGTGGTTCCCTTCTGAGGGGAACTGAGGGTCCTATATGCAGGCTGGACCTTTCCCAAAGGAAGGTCTGCTGCCTTCCAGGAGCCCATGTTAGGGATATAACCAGGAAGCTTCCTGGCCTGATACAGCCCTCATATTATTACCCCCTTTTGATGATGAACCAGTGAGGAGAAGTCTGAGGGCAATGAAGAAAGATTTCAGAGCTTTGAGACAGCTAGTCAAGGGTTCAGGAGCACAAATCACGTTCTCCTCTGTTCTTCCAGTTTGCGGACCAATGAATGGATTGGTCAGGCAGGTCAAAAAGAAGATCAGGCAGATCAATGCATGGCTCCATAACTGGTGCTACCAGCAAGGCTTTGGGTTCTCAGACCATAGTTCGATTTACAGGACACCTCCTGAGAATGATGGGAAAATCCTATCCCGAAAGGGGAAACGGGTACTAGGCCAAGAGTTAGCAGGGCTCATGGACAGAGCTTTAAACCAGAAATGAAGGGAGAAGGCCCAATGGTAATGAACCTGGGGGGAAAGGGTCAAGGACAGGGGGGAAATCAGGAGCCCAGCTCAAGTGCATCTACACTAATGCATGTAGTATGGGCAACAAACAGGATGAGCTGGAAGCCATTGTGCAGCAGGACAACTATGATGTAGTTGCCATTACAGAAACGTGGTGGGATGACAGTCACCATTAGAATGATGAAATAAGTGGTATAAGCTCTTCAGAAGGAATAGGCAAGGAAGGAGAGGTGCGGGTGTGGATCTGTACATTAGGGAGTGTTTTGGCTGTATAGAGCTAGATTCCTGTGACAATAAAGTTGAGTGTTTTATGGGTAAGGATGAAGGGGAAGGCTAACAAGGGAGAGTTGGTGCTGGGAGTCTGCTATAGACCACCCAACCAGGACAAGGAGAGAGTTTGGTATCATTAGCGAACTTGCTGAGGATACACTCGGTCCCCTCATCCAAGTCACTGATGAATACGTTGAACAAGACTGTACTGAGAGACACCACCGGTTACAGGCTTCCAACTTGACCCTGGTCCATTAACTAATAGCCTGAGTCCTGTCACACAGCCAGTTCTCAGGCCACCTCACTGCTCCTTCATCTAGCCCACACTTCCTCAGTTTCCTAATGAAGATGTTGTTATGGGAGACAGTGTCAAAAGATGACATCTGCTGTTCTCCCCTCATCTAGCCATCCAGTTATAACATCATAGAAGGCTATTCGATTGGTAAGGAATCTGAAGATATAGAAGTCCATGGGACCTGATGAAATACATCCTGGAACCCTGAAGGAACTGGCTGATGTAGTTGCCAAGCAACTTTCCATAGTATTTGAGAAGCTGCAGCCGTCAGGTGAAGTCCCTGTGGACTCGAAGAAAGGAAACATCACACCCATTTTTAAAAAGGGTAGTAAGGAGGACCCTGGGAACTACCAACCTGTCAGCCTCACCTCTGTGCCTGGGAAGATCGTGGAACAGATCCTTCTAGATGCTATGCTTGGGCACATGGAGGACAGGGAGGTGATTCAGGACAGCCAGCATGGCTTTACTAGGGGCACGTCCAGCCTGACATCTCTCTTACATGACATTAGATGGTCCCTTCACCTCAGGCCAGCCACTACAGCAGAGCAACTATCACACCTGTCAGCCCGCTACACACACTTCAGCAAGTGTTTAAATAAAGTGCTTTGTAAGAAGAAATTGAAGTATTTCCATCTGCAGTTCTTGCAATGAAGCATTAAATCTCTCAGAGTATTTTTCCACTGCTTTCAGGTAAAACAAATGCATGAGCTTATACAGAGTTTCAGTCAATCCAAACCCCCTATTTTAGGGTGTTCTGCACCCCAGTGTTCATGCCGTTTGATGGCCACTTACTGTAATCCTTACCTGGTAGTTCCGTAGCCAGGTTTCCGACAGCTTTAGGTTAATAACACCGCCTCTTTCCCTCAGCTTCGTGTAACATTCTAATAATGGCTTAAAAAACCCAAGCAGTACGTTATACAGCAGAATAGTCTCAAACTGGAACTATAACAGCTGAAGTAACACACTGGATTTACCTCTTTATACTGGCAGTAGACAACAAAAGGTCTGGAAGGAGCAACAAACTCCAGTAAAGAAACCAGTAACGGAGTGGGGTGGAACTTGCTGGCTACAATTAGGCTGCAAAAGAAATTTCACACATTAGTTTTCTGCGTCTAGAACCTATTCATCAAGCGACATTTTCTCCTACTTAGCACAACGATCAATTATAGCTTAAATGTTGTAATCAGCATGTTTTCATGGCTCTAACAACTCCCCAAAAAGACAAAGAAATCACAATTTCCTAGTTGCATACTGAAGAGGGTAAAGCACTTGTGCCCTCAAGTGCAGTGTATTAAAGGCAATACTGACGTACTCACTGCACCTGTGTTGAGCTCCACAATTAATTCTTATGACCCAAGAATTTGTGCTGCTTTCTCTACCCTAAGACCATTGTCCAAATATTTCAATTTTGTGACTGTTAATTGTCACTTAGACTGTAACCTCAGTCATGATTCTTTAAACTGGTTAATCTTCATAAAATACATTTTTGTATTAAAAAATTACTATTCGAAGAGGACACAATCTCTTAGTGCAGACAACTGAAAATCTTTTTAAAAGAAATCATGTCCTGGCTAACTTAAAGCCTTCGTATTTTATTCTTCATCCTCATTTTAATATCACATTGTAACTCATATTTACAGATGCTTAAGACTGTCTATAGGTATTTGAGTTTTTAATAAAAAAAAAAAAACATTGCTAAACTATACTGCAAGAAATAGCTAAGATTCAATTAGTTAGTAAGTTGTACCTGTGCACAAAGAATGCGCTAATTAATCTAATTCTCTAGTACACAGTTACTATATGACCAGACCCATCAATTAACTAATGCTTGCTCTCCAGGGGATTGTACAGCACTAGAGATGTTGTCAAACTGACCTAACAAAAGGGAGGTAAAAATAGATGTTCATTTTTCTGAACACTCTAGAGATAAAGAGGTGACACAATTCCTTAACAATTGTTTCCATTTTGGTTTTCTGCTGGCCATGGCCTTATTTAACCCTAATTCCAAACTTCAAAAAATGTGTGCTCAGTAATGCACCAAGTAAGACCATAAAGAAAACAAGACCCCAGAGCGTGCTTCAGAAGGCATGGGGGGCCAGGAGCTCTGCCAGTCAACAGGAAGGGAAGCAAGAGAAGGCAGAGGCTGCCAAAAATCAAACCCTGTCCCCTCATATGGCAGCACATACTGTTCTCAGCAGGCAGCCCGGCCAGCCATGAAATTAGTGTAGTATGTGAGAGGGGAGGAGGAGGAGGGACAGGAAGGGCAGGGTATAGAGAGGGTTTGTGGTCTAATTCTGAACACATAGAGCATCTATAAACTGGTTTCCGCTTTCTTCGTATCAGAAAAAATGAATAGTCTATCTTAAACAGTCTGCTTTCTTCCCCCTCAAAGACCTGGGACAGACTTCAACTCTCATAAATGGAGCTGAACAAACAGGTCTAGTGGAAGGACTGGATTAGTACATAATGGCGGAGAAGACAGAAATTTTATTAAAATTCTATCTTCTACATTAAGTAGTAAATATTGTAAAATTCAGGACCTCAAGCAGTACTTCTGATGTCACTGCCCATCTTTACCTAATGACCATTTTTCAAATTTGGACAGTAAGCCCTAACCCTTCTCCCCACCATCAATGTCAAACAGCTTCTACCTGTCCTTTCCCCGTTTCTCTCTTGCAAAACAAACCCAAACCCTAACTTCCCTGCCTGCTTCTGCTCACGGGCCAAGGTTTTGTTAGTTTGAAGCACTTCTTTATTCCATGCCAGATTTTCCTGGCTTGGCAGCCTACATACCCTGCGGTTCTTGATCTAAACAAACAATGGGCTATAAAAAGCTAATGGCTAAAGAAAGGTGATCCTGACTGAGCCATCTGGGACAGGGACTTCAGGCAACCATGAACTTCTCTTCCTCCCCTACTCTCCACCACAGGAAGAATCAAGTGAAGTCAAAAATTAATTTTCACTTTGCCAGACCATGAGCAGACATTAATTATAACCATGGGCTCAGGCCTAATCTGCCACTGTTGAGGCAGCGTAACAGTCACCCAGAGGCACCACCAGCGGTGCTGTTGCTGCCACACAGATGGGCTGTACTTTCACAAACCTCCACTACGGCTTCATTGCTTCAGAAAACACAGAATGACCTGTTTCTGCATCTTTGTAGAAAAGGCTAATATTTAAATGTTTACCACTTAAATATTCTAAAAAAATGAATGAGCGCTAGTTAAAACATTTCATAACAATAATAAACCCAAAAATTATATACAAGCATTTAAATACAATCAATAAATGTGTATTAAAATTCATCCCAGCAGAATGGCTTCACTCCCAGTGAGTCAATATTCTTAGGAGGACAAAATGAATAGGAATGTTAGTGAATTAACTAAATCAATGTTACTTGACTAATTCAAATCACTTCAGCATTTGCTAAGAACAGCATGAAAAAGGCAGAGCCACCAAGTGCTATTACATGACTGTAGGGCTGAATTTCTAGGCTTATTGTATTTGGGTTACATGTCTGATATTGAATCTTCATGTCAAATTGTTCCTTGGGAACAACTCAGCCTGAGTAAAGCAGGTAAAATGAAGTTATGTGTTTCTTCCTGCCTGAAAAAGAAACAAGTTTCTAAAAACAAACCAACCAAACAAGTAAGCCTCCAAAACAACAAACTTAACTCCAATTTAATAAACTTAAAACCTCAGGTTCTACTTCGCTAATTAGAATCCTGTGATTTTTATTGGCAGTCATTCTGTATTAAATTCTACCAGGATTCTGTTTCTTTTTGGATGTAACATTTTTCATGGGCTTTTGTTTTGTTTGTTTGTTTGTTTTTTTTAATGTTTACTCATAGGTACTCAGGAAACCATGACTTTTAGATCGTGAAATTCCAAAAGATTTAACTAACAGCAAGTCTCAACTAGCTACGAACCAACCAAGACTGAAGATACACCTGGGTTAACGGCTTTTTCTTTAAGAAAAAACCTGGGGTATTTTAAAAATGAACCTTTTATTTGTTTTGAAAGGAATTATTTTCTGTAGATACATTTTCAAACAGATGACCTTTCTGATTCCAAATGAACTTACCCATCAGCATTTTTCTCTGTCAACAAAGCAGCAGCTTCTATTAGCTTTTTCCTTCTTTCCCATTGCTTTCTTTGCTTTTGCCGAACCTTTGAACAACAAAACAAATAGTTTGCACTTTAATTGGTAATTATATGTTGGATCACTATTGCATGGATTGAATTTTCATTTTTTGCATCTTAGATGGCTGAATGGAAGGCAAAAGGCAACTTCCAGTGTTCAGTTTTAACACCTGAGTAAGCTTTATTTCAGCATGTTTGATGCAGATGGCAGAATTCTATGTATATAGACATTGTAAAACCTGAGTAGCCACAATAAATGTTCTTACATTGTCTTTATTTTCTTTTTCTTTGTTCTCTTTAAATTCTTCATCTTCAGCATTCACGTCCATTGTGTCTTGCTCTTCTGTTTGGTTGATCTCCATAGCTGTTTCAGTAGTGGATTCCTCTTCTGTTTCCAGTAGTGAAGTCTGCTTCTCATCAGTCAGTCCATTGCTTTCTTCCTCCACCAGCATGTTCTCTTCAGAAGGCAGAGTCTCTGTAGAAAATGTCCCTGAGAGGAGACTATCCACTTTGCTGAGAGGAAATTCATGAAGATTATCAAAAAAAGGTTTAGGAAATCCAAAACAACTAGTAGCAGCTCTAACGGGTCCCCCTCCTGGATACATCTGAATAATGGATCCATATCCTGTGAGAGCAAAAGAATCAAGAACACATTAGACATCCAGGATTTCTCAGACCAATGAAATAGACATTTAAGAATGGGTAAGTAAGTTGCCTGCTCTTACTCTAATCTTATTCAAATTTAACAGCTGCTACAGTATGCCTCAAGGTTAAAAATCTTATTTAATTCACTTATTTAATTCCCTACACCTAAAAGTTGCTGAAACAAAAACAATTTATAACGTAACTGCCTGTGTGCTTCTCAGACACCAGACAGCTTATCTAGGTGCACAACACTACATCACACTTTCTACCTTTCCAGGCTTCAGGAATAGAACTGTCATCTCTGTTTGGTGTCTTTGAATGATTTACAATGAAACTAATTAACTGAGTCTGAGAAATGAAAAATAAGACAAACTTCTCTAGAGAGATGAAGATTTTCCCTCTGCAGAAGAGGACTGGGTTAGAAACCACTTGCCCAAACTAGACATCCATAAGTCCATGGGCCCTGATGAGATGCATCCGCAAGTGCTGAGGGAACTGGGGGATGTTACTGCTGGGTCACTCTCCATCATCTTTGAAAGGTCATGGAGAACAGAAGAGATGCCTGAGGACTGGAGAAAGGCAAATATCACTCTGGTCTACAAAAAGGGCAGGAAGGAGGACCCACGGAACCACAGGCCGACTAGTCTCACCTCTGTTCCTGGGAAAGTAATGTTGTGACTTGTTTTAGATGTCATCTCCAAACACTTTAAAGAACAGGAAATCATTGTAAGTGGTCAACAGAGATTTACCACAAATAAATCATACTTGACCAATCTGATAGTCTTCTATGATGGTATAACTGGATGGCTGGGTGAGGGGAGAGCAGCAGATGTCATCTACCTTGGCTTCAGCAAGGCTTTTGACACTGTCTCCCACAACATTCTCATTAGGAAACTGAGGAAGTGTGGGCTAGATGAGGGGGCAGTGAGGTGGCCTGAGAAGTGGCTGTATGACAGGACTCAGAGGGTTTTAATTAATGGAGCAGGGTCAAGTTGGAGGCCTGTAACCAGTGGTGTCCCCCAAGGGTCAATACTTGGTCCAGTCTTGCTCAATATATTCATCAATGACTGGGATGAGGGGACTGAGTATATCCTCAGCAAGTTTGCTGATGGTACCAAACTGGGAGGGCTGGCTGACACTCCAGAAGGCTGTGCCACCATCCAGCGTGACCCGGACAGGCTGGAGAGCTGGGCAGAGAAGGGCAAGTGTAGGGTCCTGCACCTGGGGAGGAAGAATGCCAGGCACCAATATAGTTAGGGGCGGACCTGCTGGAAAGCACTTCTGAGGAAAAGGATCTGGGGGTCCTCATAGATACCAAACTATCCATGAGCCAGCAATGTGCCCTTGTCACCAAGAGGGCCAATGGAATCCTGGGATGCACAGGGAAGAGTGTGGCCAGTAGGTCCGGGGAGGTCATTCTTCCCCTCTGCTCTGCACTGGTGAGGCCACAACTGGAATACTGCATCCAGTGCTGGGCTCCCCAGTTCAAGAGAGACAGGGAACTACTGGAGAGAGTCCAGCGTAGGGCAACAAAGATGATTAAGGGATTGGGGCATCTTCCTCATGAGGAAAGGCTGAGAGAGCTGGGACTCTTTAGTCTGGAGAAGAGAAGGCTGAGGGGAGACCTTATTAATGCTTTTAAGTATCTGAAGGGTGGGTTGAAGGAGGATGGAGCCGGACACTTGTCAGTAGTTCCCAGTGACAGGATGAAGGGCAATGGGCACAAGCTGGAACACGGGAAGTTCTACTTGAATGAAAGGAAAAAACTTTTTTATGGTGAGTGTGACAGAGTTCTGGAAGAGGCTGCCCAGGGAGGTTGTGAAGTCCCCTTCTCTGGAGACCTTCAAGACCCTGCTGGATGCAGTCCTCAGTGATGTGCTCTAGGCAATCCTGCTTTGGCAGGGGACCTGGACTAGAGTGATCTCTAGAGGTCCCTTCCAACTCTGACAATTCTGTGATTCTCAAGCAAATGTCATATACTACTTTTAAAATATATGTTTTGCAGAGGTTAAACCCCTGGTGCATTGAACACAAGGAATGACAACATTTTTGGTGCTGTGGGCTGTCTGAATTCCAGTGTTTTCTGCCATTTGCTTTCCTGAACTTCCCAAGTGCCTAGGAAGAAGCTGCACATGGGCTCCTTGCCACCTTTTCTGAATGCAGTATCATTATTCCGAGACAGAAACTAAACCAGATCTACATACAGTGATAGCAACTTTACACTTTATATTTTTTTTTTAATACTGAAAAATAAATCCAAATGAAATATATGAATTACAACTTTCTCCAATGGAATTACAAGTATCTCTTTGAATACCACAGACAGTAAAAATAGGTATAAAAAAAAAATCGAGAAAGTTTTTTTGAAGTGCTGTGTTTTAGAAGTATCACAGAGATGCTTATTTCTCAAGTTTCAAATAAGCATGAACCAAAAGCTACTGCATTACTGACCTCCCATTCGCTCCATAACTGCACCCAGAACGAGGCCTGCACATGTTTCCATTACAATCATCTTGTTGCCAGCACGGATGTTTCCCAGAGTCAGCATCTGAGCTAGGGTGTCATACCGCAAGTGGCTACAAGACAGGATTTTAGGAAATACCAAATTATCTTTCTTAGAGTTGTAATTACTGCATATCACATTTCCAAAGAAAACAGCAAAATCAGGATGCATATAATGAAGCGCACATCTCATGCTATGCCATATTTTCTAAATTTCAATTTTTTGATGTTCTAACAAGTCAGTTTTGTAAAGAAAAAATGGTATTTGAATGCATTTCCTAATCCAGTAATGTATCCTCAGTGATCTTCATCTGTTTTGCAGTAGCAGGCACCACCCAATCAAAATCTAACCCTACACAGAGCAGCACCTGCCCTGGGAAGACTCAGGGATGGTCAAGGAAATGACAAATAATCTTAATAGATAAATAAAGCCAAGTGAAGGAGACGGGGGAAAGAGAAGCAAAAAAGCTTGAGAAGCCTTAAATAACATTAATTTAAGGTTTTTTAAGTGTCAGCATCTTAGATCTACTTTTACTACTTTAAAAACAATAAATCAGTCCTTCTTAAACAATGTCTGTAATAATGTATCATTTAATTTAGGTTAGTGAAAATCAAACAGGGCTTTATCTCTGTCATCATTGCTCTCCCGCTTTCTACCGGCAGTGCTAACCACAGGCTTTTCTTTTGAATTCTGGAGACTTCTGATTGAACAAGATTTTGAATCCCTAACACATTAAAGGCAAAAATGCCTGCTTCTGGTAGGTGGCTTGTTATTTTGATTACTGAGCCAGAAACCAGAGATGATGCCACTGACCAAAACCATGCACCTCTGAAAATGCAGAGCCTCTGGCTACATTGGTAATTAGCAAGGCAGTGGTGGCAGAGAAATGGTAAAAGCTGATGCTGTATGCAAGAGTTTTCTCTTCACTGCAAGATCATATTGATTCACCCTCTAGATGACATTAGTTTTCATTAATTTAAAATCTTTCCATTACCAGGAAAAAAAGGAAGAAATGTGATGAGTATTATATACTCTGGTATAATACAGGTATTTTGAAAAATACTCAAACATCTTTGTTATAATTTGAAAAAAGGAACTAAATGAAAGCTTACCTAATTTTTCCAGGTTCCCTTGCATAATACATGGTTGAAAGGATGCGAGTGGATGGTTTCACAACTGTAATAGCTGCCTCGTATCTGTAAGAAACATAGTAATAGTCTCATTTCAAGCTCAACAAATTAGAGAATTACTAAGTATTTTCCACATTTTAAAATTAACTTACTTTTTTTTCTTCTTCTTTATATATTTGTCTTGAGCAAATTCTGTTTTGTCTCTGAATGTTGTACTGTTCTCTATTAACTGTTGAACTATCTCCTTGGAAAAGACAATTTATTTTCATTATAGCTGGTATTAATTTCTGATTCACTTCATACATAGTATTTATTTAAGCAAACACTAAAAATATGTCCTTCCAGTAGAAGCATGTATACCATTAACTTCTACTGACATTAATGGTGAAGTAAACATCCGTCAAACAACTTGAAGAGTGAGGCTCTACCCTGACTACATGTAGGAACTTAATCATACACTTTTGTCTCTAGGGTTTTTTTTTTATTACTACAGAAGAAATGGTACAACTTAAAATGCTTATCCTGGAAATAAGGTATTTTGTGGGGAAGGAGACTGGTGGGTGCCAGAACTAACTCATGAGAGGGCAAACCCCTACGGCCAGAAATGAAGAAAGAGCAGGATTGTTCATTTCATCATCAGCAAGCCTTCATCCCTTACTGTGAAGCCTCACCACCTACATATTCTTATCCCATGCTGAATGTGAATGAGACTACCCTGCTTTCTCTAAGTGAGTGGCTAATTTTAATTATCCGGTATTTAGAATGAAGCGGAGTTATATTTATTGCCAGTTACTATGGAACAACTCACATCTTTTCTGTCAGTCTAGTGTTCCCCATAGTAACATGGTGGCATGACAGTACCCTGGGAAGCTGTACAGGCAAAAGTATTTTACAAAACCAAACCAAAACAAGGAGCCCGATGTCGTATGCAATATTTACTTTAATCCAATTCCCTCTTTGGTTCTCTTGTCTTACTTAAGCATCTCTGTTTCCGAAGGCATTTTTTTTCCATGTTGTGCTATTCCTTCCCTTATACTTTGGATACCGATCAGACATCTCCCTTACCTCACCTAATTTCATCTGCCTCCCAAGTTGTGCTAGACTCCTGTACCAGATTGTTGTAGGATGTCAAAACTCTGTAGTGTTTACCATTTCCTACATCACTCCCCATGACGACTTCTCTTGCTACCTCCCAGGTTTTCCCTGAATTCCAGTTTTTGTTTCCTGGTCTCCTTTTTGTAACCTCTTCCCTTTGCCAACTCTTCTTCCTTGTGCTTTCAGGTTTAAGCTGGAAGGATCATTAAGGCCTCCAACAGAAAAAACCTTTCACTGCATGCCTGTAATACAAGAACAAATGCTGCATGGGCTAATTTGGTGGTATCAAGGCAGTTGAACTGCTAAAATTGTATGTTTCTATGAAATATGTATGAAGAGCAGCAGTATAACCTGGCCTCACAGGAGTTTGGAGAGGATGGTGGTGGGGAATGACAAAAGGAGTATTTTTCAATGTGGACACTGCATCTCCCATTGCAGTTTAGGAACCTGCTCCAAAATACAGTGGTGCAAGTACTTCTCACTTTCTACTGATATTTTTCAAGCTATTATTTCTTAAAGTCCTTCAAATACTTAAAATGCACTCTGCAATGCCCTGGGAATACACACCACTTGGTGTCTGCATCCTAACCTGAGAAGAATTTGGGAAGTGATGGGAAATGAAATCCCATTAACACTGAGGTGGGTTTATTTCAAATAACAATCATTTCTAAAGGGAACCTGCATCACAAAGTCATGCCATTCACAAACAGGAATTCAAATTTTACATTTATGGTAGAATAATATCTATTGCTGCTAACACAACAGGGCCTTTAATTAGAAGCCAGAGTTAACAAAGTAGGATACTTTAATAACCTAAAATAACAGTATGGTAGATGCACAGCACAGACATGCTGAGGACACACAGAAAAGTCATAGTGATCTTCTGCCACCGATAATGAGAACAAGCAGAAAATGTCAAAGTTATCAGACCGGTTAGTACATTCTTCACAAAGACATAACACCACAAGCAGCACAACCATGGAAACCATTCTGAACTCCTTGGACTCATCCATGATTAAGCAGGCAAAAGCAGAACAGCTGCTCTGAAGAGCAGCAGCAAACAGCAAGACGCAAAGAAGAGACAAACTTGATGTAAGCATGAGAAATTTCTTATTTTTATTAGAAAGGGTAAACCAAAGATGAGCGAGTCTTTTGCCTGGTAACAAGTGCAGAACAGAACTGGCTTCAATGGTTTATTAACACTTAAGATGGCCTCACTGTTTTTTCTGACAAAGTGTGGGGTGAAATCCAGTATCTTTGCTAACAGAACAGAACTCATCTCTTGAGAATATTCTTATCTTCTGAAATGCCAATATAAGACAGGCATCACATGTATTTGGTAGGTATCGCCTAGAGGCACATCCATTGTACATCTATTACATAGTGTTATTTGTTAATACAATGGTAGTTATCCATAATCCTTCCCTACATCTTTGGTGGTTTAATAATTGCATTATTTTAATATGTGTAATATAAAATCATTATTTTAAATGTTATAAACAAACAAAACTAAAAGATGATTATGCAAGTTTTATTTCCGTAATGGTTTTAGTTTTCTTTTCATCTGTTATGACTTCTGATCCTATAAAAATTCATATTTTACCCTCTATTGACAAAGTTGCCAACCTTACATGAAGTTTTTCTCTGAAAACAGATGTTTAGGAAAAACATGACCTGAGCAGAAGAACAAAGAAAAAGCACTGAAGTCTATGCACCAATAAAAAGAATAGCCTGTATCTAAAATATAACCATCAAGGTAACACAGAAATGACACCAAAACCTTATTTTTACCTGTCCTTTAATACCCTTGTCCTTCAAAGCCTTTATGTCATCATGAGTCAGTTTTTGAGACTTTCCATCGTCAACTATGTTACGATTATCTGTACCTGCTTCTTTTGTTTCTAAAGGAAAAGGATATAGATTTGTAAAATCTAGTTCTGAATATCTTTAAGTTGGAGAAACACATGATTTTAGTTTCACAGAAAGCAGACTTTTCAGGATTAAACCCACATGCTTCAGGGCTTTGCAACATATTGCCTAAGGAATTAATGAAATGTAGTATGTAAAATACACCTTAGTATATGTATTCACCCAAACTAAGGTTCAAATTTTTCCCATATTAAAAAGCTTTTTTGTTACAGGACTAGTGAAACAGCAGATCAAGATAAACCCATGCACTTTTGTGACAGAAAGAATGTAAGTGACGTTAACAAATGATTATTAGAAAGCTCTTCCATCATCTTTGGTATCGTCAAAGTAGCAAATTAACTGGAACTTTTTTTTCCAACCAGTCAATCCTCTGTCATACCTGTGTTAGTCTCTTCTACCTCTTGCTTTGGCTGGAGGTTTCCACCACTGGTTACTTCAAAGGTAGTTCCATAAGTATGTCCAATGGCATTATCCAGATAGAACCACTGCTTCTCAAAAATAATTTTTCTGAAATAATGAAAAAGTTAATGATATTAAACCCATTATTTTTTCTATGTCCGAAACCCGCAACAGTTGAAATTAAGCTATAGCTTCATATATGACATTTTTATGTATATCCTTGAAGAAAACCAGGACAAGCATAGAAATTGAAACCAGACACAAAACCACATTAAACTGAAACTGGTTAGGAAAACAACAAAGATTTTAAATCAAGCACACAGCAAGGGGTTTTTTTCAGTGCAAAAGAATTCTAAAATGGCAGAAAAAAATATAGCACTGGAATTACATACAGTATCATTTTTAGCAAGGAATCAAATGAATTTAAAGTACATTAAATCCAGGCTGGGTCATGCAGATTAGTGCAAAAAGGTGAGCATTTTGCAGAGCTCATTTGAAATAACATTTACCAAGACTATGAAGAAAACAGACAGCAGCATAGAGTGTCATGTAATCCTAGAAATGTTTAATAAAAAAACCACCACAAAAACCAAATCATTTTTCCTTTCATGTTGGTTGCACCAAGGGAAGTTTGAGTTTTCCCTTCTTCACACAGAAAAGGACCCACAATGCCTTGCACTTTTAGGCTGACCTACAAAGGTTTCCTGGCTGACCAGAGAAATACCAGTCTTGTCAAATGAAACAGGTACCAGTGTCTATGCCACACTCACACATGAATCGGAAGTTACTGATATGAGCTCTTACTATGTTGATTGTTCTCATCACTAATTCTGAAGCTAAGCAAAAAGGATGGGTTGTTACTTCCAGTTTTCTACTGATTGAGGTATGCAATTCATGCATATATTTTACATATGGTATTGTTTGCATCCCCAAATACAATCCCGAACTTAAATAAAGTATAACAATAAAAAGTTAACAGAGATATTTATTACCAATCCCTCTTAATAAAAATTAACAGCATTATACTTACTCATGTAAAGTCTGCCATCCCAGATTTTAGAAGACTAATAAATGACTTGAAATGACTGAGAAGAATTTAGATAGAAAAAATTACATGCACACAGTCAAAATTCATTTTGATGACCATTCTAAACAGAATATCCAAACATGGCTATTTTCACATGTTCTTGGAGTATGCTTACCCTCATCAGATTACAGAAAAGGAAAAATGAATGCAAAAGTTATTTAATTTCCTGTGACAACATTTAATCTGACTATTTGCTCCTTCTTTTATGATAGAGGTTTTAACAAAAACTGAAGAGGGACTTAACAAAAGGATCCTGGCAGTGCTCTAGAGGCTAAAAGAGTAACTACCTGATTTCCCTGCCAGATTCTGTTGGTGAATATTAAGCCTGTCAATGACCAGTACTCCCAAATTCCTAGGTCTGAGCTCCGCCATTTTTAAACCAGTCTCATTCAAGCATAATACCTTTAAACCTCCATGCTACCAAATCAGATGTCTGACCACATTATTCAACACTGACTTCTACATATTGGTCTATAAAATCGTCTGCTGCAAGGGGAAAAGCCCAGGCTGTGTCCACTGGTTACAGTATGTACTGTTGGGCTGCAGGTGCTTCTTGGTATGCCAGTTGGCTTAGGAAAAAGAAACAGGAGACTCTTCAGAGCATCCTCTCCAAAGGAGTAACTGCCCAAAAATGACAGTTAGCATGTTCCTACAGTCTAAAACAAAGAAAACTGAAGCCAATCCCTATTATTAACAACACAATGCCACATCTCGCAGAACCTACACACCACAGAGAGATAAAACAGGCTGAGTGAGTTGAGGGTGTTCAGCCTGGAGAAAGAAAAGGCTCCCGGGGAGACCTTACAGCCCCTTCCAGTCCCTGAAGGGGCTACAAGGAAAGCTGGGGAGTGACTCTTGCTCAGGGAGTGGAACAATAGAATGAGGGGTAAGGGTTTTAAACTAAAAGGGAGATTTAGATGAGATCTCAGGAAGAAATTCTTTGCTTTAAGTGGTGAGACGGTGGTTCAGGTTGCCCAGAAAAGCTGTGTCTGCCCCATCCCCATGGAAGTGTTCAAGGCCAGGTTGGACGGTTCTCTGAGCAACCTGGTCTGGTGGGAGGTGTCCCTGCCTAGGGCAGGGAGATGAGACTGGATGATCTTTAAGGTCCTTTCTAACTCTAACCATTCTCTAAGTATGATGAAGATACAAGTTGGAACCTGCACTCAACTTGGCAATGACAACATAAAATGCTCTTAAATGCTTTTCAAATGTTTACAAATAACGCAAGCGGTCTTCTGCGTTTAGGTCTGGGTTTTTTTTTTCGTCATAGCAACTGAGGTATCATTACAGTTTTTCAGCCTGCCTGCCACATCGGCCTAGCGAGGCCGGTATTTCCGACGAGCAGGGCAGGAACGCTGCGGATCGCGTTAGCCGCACCGGGACATCCCATCCCGCCCTTCCCCACACCTCCTTCTCTCAGACGCGGCCGCCTGACGACCGTTAAGGGCCGCCTGAGGAGCAAGCGCAAACCTCGACAGATAACGACAAACAGGATGAAGAAACCCCTCACCTCCGCCGTAGCACAGGCACCGCTTTGAAGACATCGTCTCGCTTCAGGACGGCGCAATCCCCCTCACAAATGCGCACGCCCGACCTCGACCCGGCTTCCATGGCTGCCTCAACTCCTGAGCCTCCGCTGCCGGAGGGGGGAAAGCAGTGCGCAGGCGCCGCCAGCCACTTGGCAGCTTTGTCATTGGCGGGAGAACTGCGTATACGGGAGAGCCGGCCAATAAGGGGTAGCTGGTCCCGCCTCCTTCTCCATGAGGATGCCCCCGGGATTGGCTGCGACGCTCGGAAGTGAAGGGACGGCGGCAAAATGGAAGGCTGAGGGGAGTGAGGGTGTCCTCTCTCTCTTTTCTGGGTTTTTTTCCTTCCAGCGCTTCAGGCGAATAACCTTGATTTAATTTTAAATATTATCTGGTAAAGTTATTGGGTTTTTTACCCCTGTTTGCCCTTGCGTCCCCAAAGCGAGATGAGCAGGGACCAGAGAGGCGGTAGGGGATGTGCCCGGTAGGTCTGGGCCCAGGGCTGGCGCGGCGGATGGCGAGGCGGATATCGAGGTGCAGGACAGAAAGGACAGTGGAGGAGAATGCCCGAACATGGTGAGCCAGTCCCTGTTTTCTGAAGCCTTAACGGTATTTTTTAGACTGATTTTTGCACTACATAATTGCTGGTGTTTGTCTCCCGGTGTTGTCCTTAAATAAAGATTCTTCGCCTGGTGTGCAGAACTCAATTAACACACTGAGATATTTGTTTCTATTACACTTCTGCAGAATTGGGTGCTGGGTATTTAACAGCAGCCCATACAGCACTTTGTTCTGACAGCTCAACACTTATGGGCTAAGATAAGTTAATGCTTATAAGATACATCTGATGGGTGAGCTACAGTTCCTTTATCATCCCTCATCATGCATATGCATTCAAGTTAATGTTTTAAGTGTTTGGGGAGATGCCCTTAATTAGCACGCTCATCATTTACAAGAGGATATGCAGTTTGATATAATAATCTCCTAGGACTCCTCTGAGGCACACTGTTATTTAGGTTCCATTCCAAAGACTGTACGTTTTGTCATCCTACGTTTACATCAGAGACAGGGAGTGCACTCTCTCCATGGGCCTGGTTCACTTTCAGTAAGGTCTCAAGATGGTAATTCTTCAACAATTCCATTTCTTGGATATATAAGTTTTGGTTAATTATTTCTACATGTAGTGCAGCTGCAAAAGGCCCAATAAAGTTTTAATTTGAGGAGTTCAGCTAAAGTTAAATCAAATTCTATTAGAATTTTATACAAGAGAATAAAACTTTCAAAGTTTCTGTATTCATATTTTTTTAATCCCCTTTTCATTTTTTTTTCCCCAGTAAAATCTCGACTAGTTCAATCAACGTTGGACCAGTTTATTCCCTATAAGGGCTGGAAACTTTATTTCTCTGAAGGTATTTTGGTAGACTGAGATTATACGTAGCAAGTATTTGATTTTTTTTTTTTTTTTTTCTAGATTTGTTACAAGTAGAGGGAGTAAGTTCAACAGAAAGTGTTTGAAATTCATATTTTTTATATAGAAACATGAATCCAATAGAGGTTTCAATCTTGTGGCACCCTGTTATCTCTGTGGTCTCCAGACCTTGGACAGGGATCTTGAATAGTATGATCTTTCTTGAACCTGTTTAATTAGCCCCAAAAAACCTGCAGTCTATTAAAGACTAGATAGCACCTGATCAAGAAAGCACTCTGCTGTGCTTTTCTTGATCCTGTGTGCTTGTCTTATGTCATCTTAGACAATGTTTTGGTTTGTAACACTTTTTAGAATAAAACTTTACCATGATACTGTAGAGATCCATCATCTTTCTCAGTTTTGCAATGCAGAAAAATAGTGGAAAAGAAATTGCTTGTTTGTGTTATTTGGTGAAATATAATTAATTACTAATGCAACATGTTTCTACTTAGCTTATGCTGACAAGTCTCCTTTTGTCCAGAAGACTCAAGCCTTTGAAAAGTTTTTTATGCAACGCATTGAGCTTTATGATAAGGTAAAAGCAAAACAGAACAACCTCTGCACCCAACCCAACTGTTGGTACAGTAATGTTACAGATTTTATGTATTTTCTCCATCAAAAATAGAGATGCAATGTTTGTGATGTGATTTGGATGTGTTGTGTTTATTATTTGAAGTGTATTTTGTAACTTAAAACAATTCACAGGATGAAATAGAAAGAAAAGGAAGTATTCTTGTGGATTATAAGGAGCTAATACAAGACAAAGATTTGACTAAATCAATACCAAATATATCTACTGAATTAAGGGACATGCCTCAGAAAATACTGCACTGTATGGGCCTGGCAATTCATCAGGTAAGTATGATATTCTAATACATAGAAACATAACCCTCACAAAGAATCAGCAGGGCTTAGAACTAATTTTCTTAGCACACCCAAATCTTTGTTTCCCTGTCTTACAGAAATGTACTGTTTATTCAGTACCCAAACTCTTCCATCCCTACAGCTCTTCTGTATGGCCTACAAAATCCTGTTTAAAAAATGCTTTGGTCTTAGTGCATTTTGCTCATTCATCATCAAAGTAAGTGATTAAAACTAAATGTAGTTATAACACTTACTTAAAAGGGAGTTCTCATTCCTGTTTTATTAATGTACTGTGAGTTCCATGTGCTGTGTCACCCCTTGTGCAACTGGTGGTTGAATGGTGAGCAGATTGAAGAACTCCAGGCTCTGTTCAATATCTCTAGAACTTCACTCCTGCTTGACAGACAAGTTCTCCAATGTTTGTGCTTTAGTCAAACTACCACACGTTGACCAGCATTAAAGATTATTGTATACATGTATACATTCTTTATTTTATTTTTTATTTTAGTTAAAGAAGCAACCACAACAAATGTGTTGATTTTTAGATTTTTAGATTATGTTAAAATGCAGCTTAAAACTGTTCAGAAGCAGAACACCACTGTTTCAGATGGGTCAGTGGACAGCGGAAGGCTCTTTAGATTTCAGGGTCTGCTAATCACATTTAATAAATATCAAACTTTTTGTTGCATGGATACTATGTTTGTGTTTACCTGTCTGTTCTGTCCAGGTGCTAACGAAGGACCTGGAAAGACACGCTGCAGAGCTGCAGGTGCAGGAAGGGTTACCGCTTGATGGCGAACCTATCATAAACGTGCCTCTCATTCATGCTAGGTAATGGAGGTTGAGCATTATGATTTATTCTGTTTTCAGGAGGATTATTTGTCGTCTAATGTTGTCTAATGATTGTCAGTGTGTGATGCTGACACTTACTTATTTTATTGAGAGATTTGGCTCTGAAGCTATTTCCAGAACAGTCTATATCCTGCTTTTATTCTACACCGTGACGAAATAGGGACTCTTGTTCTAAAGACAACATGAGGCCTGCACAACAACTGAAGAAAAGCTTATAAAGTGAAAAGTAACTTATAAGTAGAACAACTGCTCTGTGAAACGCGTGTTAATTTAAGTCAGAGAAATATATTTAAACTTCTGTTTACTGGAGGAGTTGGGAAAGCATTATGATCTAGCCTTATGTTAGCAAAAGGCTCATCTTCATGAAGTTGATGTGAAGGGTGTAGACCCAAATTCCATCAGGTGTATGAGTTGTAGTTCAGGTTCACACTTCTGAACTTAAAGTGGTGTATGAGGATATGTTATTTCATATTAGCTTAAATCTATTATATGATTACTGTTAGGAAAATCTCAAGAATCTTAATTCTAATCAATCAAGTTTTAACCTCAGCTGCTTCATTTCAAGTTACACTAATTCTGAACAAGCATGTACTTCCAATAACCGTAATTACTGTTATTTTTAAACTGTGACTTTGAGTTTTTAATGAAACAAGCACTTAGCACAGTTTTACTTTCATTTGTCGGAAGTAATGGCATCTCAGGCTTTACGAATCTGAGGGGGACTGGGAGTATAAGCCCTATTTGAGTTTGTTTTGTTATGAGGTGGGTTGTGGGTTTTTGTGTTTTTTCTGCTGGTGCTGGTTTGGTATGGGAAATCAGTATGTTTGGACATGGCAGTTGGATTTAATTTACAGGTTATCATGCTCTATATTTTTCATTCAGTTTTGCATTGTTATAAAACTGCACCCTCATAATTACACAGTAGAATGTGTTTAGGAAAAACCTGTAGTCAAAAAAAAGTATATACAAGCTCTCAAATTCTAAGAGACAGTTATGGACCATTATCCTGCAGAGGAAAGTATTCAATAAGTCAGCAAAGTATCATGCTTCCAAAATGATTCCGCAGCATGGGTGAGACTGAACAAAGAGATGGTGGTGTTCCGGGTCCTCAGCAGAGGGAGCAAGGAAAACCCTGGATTTCAGGAGCCAGATGCTTCTCACTGGAGCGCAGTGGCAGGACAAGGGGCATTGGGTACAAATTAAAACACTTAAAATTTCCATGTGAACACAAGAAAGTGCTATTTTGCTGTGAGAGAGATTGTGTGGTCTTTACCCGCAAACATATTCAAAACCCAACTGGACATGTACCTAGGTGACCTGCTGGGGCAAGAGGGTTGGACTAGACAGTCTCAAGAGGTCCATTCCATGATAAAAGATTCAGTTTATAGTTTGCTATTCTTAATTATTTGACACGGTATGCTTTGTTGTCATTAACAAGGTGCAGTGTGTTGTACTTGACAGGTTCTTATGTCATTGAAACACAGAACCTCACCCTTTTGGAGCATAGGCATAATAAATCTTTGATCTTTTTGTGTTGCAAGCCTAAATTCTGGTCTTAATCTGAAATAATGCAAAGAGATGGTTATAGATGACTATAAAATTTCTATTGTATCACTAGCCTTTATTGTTTACAGGAGGGAGGTGTGACTGCTTTTGTTTGCTTTTTGGTTTTTGGGGTTTTTTTTTCTGTTGTTCTGTATTTAAGTATGATAAGCTTTCAAAATGTTAATGCTTAACTTTTTTGTAGGGTGTACAACTATGAGCCACTAACTCAGCTGAAAAACGTTCGGGCCAACTGCTATGGGAAATATATTGCCTTACGTGGTACAGTTGTGCGTGTCAGTAACATTAAGCCCCTCTGCACTAAGCTGGCTTTTGTATGTGCCACGTGTGGAGACGTTCAGAGTGTGCCTTTACCTGATGGAAAGTACACTCTTCCAACTAAAGTAAGTTCAACCCGTTTAACTTCATACTTTTCCCTTAGCTCTAGTGATTTGACCGAAAGCAACATCACTAGTGTTAAAAAAGTAAAAATATCATCTTTAAAACCATGTTAAACAACTGACACATTAGAAAAAATTAATCTTAGCATGCAACTTGGTATTACCACATACCCTTATTTGAAAAAAAAATAAATTGTGTCCTGCTGAGGCAAAAGCAGTGTGTAGAAACTCCCTCAAATCTAGGAAAATAAAAAAAATCTCTTTTCATTTCCATTTCACTGGTATTGTTTAAAAAGCCTCCTGCACCTTGTTGCAGTGGCTTTCTATGCTTAGATATTGGGGAGGGGGGGGTAAGAGGTGTGGGTTTTGTTTAGAACAAAATGATGTTTTAATTTCAATTCTTTTTATCTGGATTTTAAAAGTCATTAGACAAGGGAAAGTTAATTTATGTTACCTAAAATGCTCAAGTGAAAAAATTATCTCCTCTGGAACATCTGCAAGTGTTAAAAAATAAAATACCAACTAAAGAAAAAACCCAATCAGCCTCCCCAGCAAACAAATAAACGAAACCACCGACATCTCACCTCCCCTCCCCCCCAACACACAAAAACTCACCCCAGTTCACCAAGGGGATCATACAGTTCAGCTGTATTTGCTCTAACTGTGAGTCAGGGCTCAGGTGTCTATGCTTGATGGCTCCTCATGAATTATGTATATGCTAATTTGTAGTCCTAATTTAACTAGCTTTTTTTCCTCGAATTATGTTACTGAATCACATTGCTTTGCTTTCTTATTTATTTTTAAACCAAGTAAGGCCAATTCCAAATTATGATTTTAAAAGATGTTGAAAATGAATTCGAATTACTGTTGTTACAGTGCCTTGTCCCTGAGTGCCGTGGCCGGTCCTTCACAGCGGACAGAAGCTCTCCTTTAACCACCACAGTGGACTGGCAGTCTGTTAAGTAAGCGTATCTTCCGCTCTGCACAAAAATACAATGCAACAGGGCAGTCAGAAAGTGACAGGATGGCTCATTCCATCCTATACTGTGTAATTTTAATAATCTTACTCGTTTGCAGCAAGCGCTCTTCCAAATTTGTGTTACCAAGTAGTTGTTTTATTCAAGTACTAGTATACTTTGTATATTAAACCTAGCCTGGAAATTCCTCCTACCCTGACTGAATTCTTTGAGAAATGTTCATTTTGTGCTCTTTGCAGCTTTCCTTGGTCATTTCTAATTACATATATTATTTAATGATTTCCGTTAATGATCTGTAAGTCAGTTAGAAAAGCCCTATTAAATTACATTGGTCAGCTGTGACAGTTGGTGTGCATGAAATGAAAGTAAACCTGAGGTTTAAAAGTCTTAGTTTGAAGTGATGTTGTGTCCCCCCATCCTTAAGTTACACTCAGTAGAAGGAAACAGAGCTGTGCCTGCCCATCCAGTGACTTCCTGTGTCTGATTAGCAAGTGGAAATGCCTAAAGTCTGAGACCCCTGACATTCCTACAGTATGCCCCACAGTATATGTTCAGAAGAGTTTGAGGCATTTCTTGTCTATCCCATTACCTTACTGCAGCAAGCTTGGAAAAAAACAGGACTCTGCTTACTTTTTCTTAGTTCTTGCATTCTGATACTAGAAGTTCATGTGTTCTGTATCAAAAGTCTTACTGTACCAAATGACATTTAAATAAGTTCTTCTTTATAAATGTTCTGTAATAAAAGTTATTTTAAAATTCATTAAAAAAAACAGTGCAGACATTCTTGTCAGCAGCTCTAGAGGGTGCTGTTTATTGCAGCTCTTAAGGAAATCTTGACTTTCAAGGAAAACTGTCAGAATTCGAAGTGTAGACCTGAAACTGGAACCTTAGAAAGAGCTTGTTAGTTGCTAACCTTTTACAACTATACAAAAAGCAAGCTACTGTTCTTGTTATGGTCTGAGAAATTTCTTGGGCTTTGCTAATATTAAAATGCCAATTAAACATTCATCAGGGCTATGATGTCTGACCTCTTAATTGTTGTGTATGAGGTCCATCTTATTTCACATATTGTAATTATTTCTACATGAACATGCTTATCGGTGCTAGAACATCTGAATTTCAACTTAGTTTATTTCTGGAGCTTATAGTTATCGTCTTTCTCGGTTTGATGCATGATGTATGTCCACTTATTAAAGTCTGAACTGAAAAAAGCCTGTTTCTCCAAATTCAGCATTGCTGTTCCTAGTATTTATCAGGGCACTTCTGCTGTCTCCCTTTTCCATTTGGAAAGGACTGGTTGGAAGCACACAGCTGTGGATCTTGTATGCTGTGATTTAATGGGAAATCATTGTGGCTTGCAGGGTGCAGGAGCTCATGTCAGATGATCAGCGGGAAGCTGGCCGAATCCCTCGCACTATCGAATGTGAACTCGTTCAAGATCTTGTGGACAGCTGTGTCCCGGGAGATATGGTCACAATTACAGGGATAGTTAAGGTGTGGAGCACTGAGGAAGGTAAAATACATTATCTGAGAACATCTTTTTGTAGTGATTACACAAGAACAACAATAGCCACCCCCCTTAATTTGAGCTCTCAAAGTTGTAAATGCACAAACTGTGTATTTCTTCAGGAGATCCCAAAGTTTTATAAGGAGGAATCATTCTTAAGAAGCCAAAAGCAGTGCTGTCCAAGAGGAGCACTGTAGTAGGTGTCCAAGAGGAGCACTGTAGTAGGTGTCCAAGAGGAACACCTACTGATAGAGAGGAGCTTTCGCAAACCGCCGCTGTGAACGTAACTATGGTCCTGAATCTGAAATGCCAGCCTGACACCTGATGTTTGAGGATGTCAGCTGACAGGAAAGCCACCTCTGGATCACTAATGGAAGGGAGACAACCTTACTTCCGAAAGTCTCTCTGAGAGGCTTCTTTTTTTTAATTTTTCTTCCCCAAAGTGAAGCTATAATAGAATATAATATAATATTGCAGAGAGCTGCAGTGCTGACCCTGTTCTCTGCTCAGCAATCACAGTAGAATACAGAAAATGGTGTGTTGTTAAGCTACATGTTTAATTCTTCTGCACTGTGGATATTTTTTTTCCCTGTAAGTATTGAGTGGAAACGCTTTTATATTCAACTTATATTGGACTGGAATGATGTAATAATTTAAAATTCCTGGAAAACTTTATTTATTCTGGGAGAAAATCCTCTTTTTTAGATACTCTCCAAATCCAGCAAAATATTTTATTGTGTACTTAATTCGAGGGAACCTAAACTTACTTACTTTTTAGCAATTTTTGAAAATGCAGGTGTTCACTTGCCTAAATATGAACATTTTGCATGTGACTGTACTTAATGTTTCCTAATTAACCTATGCCATTTGCATAAATAATATCAGTATTTAATGATATAAAAAGTATTCCTTCATCCTTTCTCAATTTTTTCTACTAGGAGCTTCTAAAAGTAAGAATGACAAGTGTATGTTCTTGTTGTACATTGAGGCAAATTCTGTCAGCAACAGTAAAGGACAAAAACCAAAGAATTTCGATGATGAGACTTTTCAAAGATCATTCATGGAGTTTTCCCTTAAAGACCTCTATGCTGTTCAAGAAATTCAAGCTGAGGAAAATCTGTTCAGGCTGATTGTGAAGTAAGTTGTGTCAGACCTGGAGCAGGTCTAGGATTAGAGTTCTGAGTGGGCATGACTGACATCAGACAGATGAACATGGGAGCTAATGTTAAAGATATGAAATGTCCAAGGCTCAGGCAACAGACACTACAGGGATTTAAACAATTTTATTGGGCAAGGGGCTCAGGAGGAAGTGAAAGTATTCCAGTGGGGATGTTAGGTCTCTGGGAGGGATTTAAGGATACCGGGAAGGTGGGGGTGTTTCAGTTCAACCCTGAGACAGAAAGCCACAGGTAAAAAGGGCAATTAATTAATTTTGCTCCTTGCTGAGCAAATTCATCTCTCAAGCACTATTTTGTTCTCTGCTCTAGTTTTCTACAGCAGAGGAAAGAGGTGCAAGAACTGAGCAGAGGGTGTGAAAGACCCTCATTCAGACTGAGAAGTGCTCTTGTAGCTGGGCTGTCCCTTAGGTCCTCCCAGTGGAGACAAAGAATGCAAAACAAGCACCTTTAAAGGGAGGATTACTTGATAAAGATGAGAATGGGTGTAGAAACCACTGGGAAACTGTGTTTCTGTGAACCCGAATGAAAGGCTTTTCTTATCATTTTGGGCATATCTGGTTATCTGAAAATGTCAAGAAACTTGATGGTGCTTTTACGTATAAACTGATTCTGCTAGAAATTCAGCAGTAACTAAACAGAGGACTTATATATTTATAAAAGTATTCTGTGGCAAGGGAGACAGAGCAAGTGATTGTTTAATAGTAAGTTCCTCTTATGTTACAGTGTTCTTTGTTTTTTCAGCTCTCTTTGTCCTGCAATCTATGGCCATGAGGTAAGTAATTGCTTGTGATTTCAATTGAAATGTTTATGCCACAGTAGACTCCTAAAGGATTAATAACACTTCTCTGGGGTAAGAGGAAGGGGTGGGGACTATTTACAGGTGACTCTGTGTCACATACCCTTAAGTTCAGCCATCCAGAAGGAAAGGGTTATTGCAGGCATTTCTAGGGAGCTGTCAGAATTGGTTACCAGGATCAAATGCTTATTAGTGTTGGTATGTCCCACTACAGATTGTAAAGGCAGGTTTGGCCCTCGCATTATTTGGAGGATGTCAGAAGTTTGTAGATGACAAGAACAGAATCCCCGTGCGAGGAGATCCACATGTTCTGGTCGTTGGAGATCCTGGATTAGGAAAAAGTCAAATGTTGCAAGTATGGGTTGAGTTATTTCTATTGTCTGGCTGTGTATTTCTCAAATTCCTTGCTAATTTGACTTCTTGTAAACATGGTAGGAGAGCTGTGCTAAGACCAATGGTTGCTTGAGCCTGGCTGGAGCTACCTTTTCACACAGGATGCCTCAAATATAGGATAGTACTCAGAGGGGGTCCCCGACTGTCCCCTCCAAGGAGCCTTGCAGGAAGGATCCAGCTTGTTAAAATGCTTACCAAAGCAGCTATACTTGGGCAGGTCTGTGAGCTTTTGAGCATAGGTATGTCCTGCCCTTAGAGAGGGTTTTTTTCACCAGCCCTTTTCCCTAGTAGGAAGTTTTACTCTTTCCTATCTTCATTTAGCTGTTCCATTGGCCAATAAGTGCACTCTTGGAACTAATGCAACTTTAAATACTGTATCCCTCACCTTCTGTGAGGTCTACTGCTGTTCTCTTACCCTATTTTACATGTTGCTAGCACACATCTTGGCTTTTGTGAAAGGGATCTGCTGCTGTGTTTCGATTTGAATCTTGTGGGCATTTCTGCATGACTGTGACAAAATCAGTTAGGAAAAATTTTTTTTAAACAAAATGGTTTTAAAGTTCCATGTCTTTTCCCACGGCTTCTGTGAAGTGAAAGGGGGACAAAGTTCACCTAGACCTGCAGCATAAGTGTGCAAGCATCTTTGCTAACGAATTATTATTTTATTTTCACTGTATGGAGACTACCATACAGTAGATGATATGTTTTTTGCATTGTTACTAAATTACAGAATGCCATTCAGGAAAAGCCAGTAATCTGTTCCTCAGGTAAGATCCATGGAGGAAACCATAGCTGTGTAGGAGCCAGGGTTTTCTCATTCGTTTGCTTGGGGTTTTTTATTCAATACTGAGTGCCTGTCACATATCTGGTACTGAACATACTAAATATGCTTTGGGTGCTCTCTTTTAAATAAAATAGAGGCACCTGCAACTAAAGAGATGTATTGGGAAAGCCCAGTTATAACTCTATTCCTGGCAAATTTAACTGCAACACATCTGTGTTCAAGCTTACCAGGCTTTGCTAGTTCATATTTCAACTAAGCTGCTTTCTGGATCTGGAGGCCTGGAGAAGACAAGGGCTGTCCTTTATGCCTTCGCTGTGGGTAGAACTGTGCATATTCCTCTGAAGCAGCTTGTGATGGGCTCTAGGACAAGATGTTTGTCTATTTAGACCTTGGGGTCTGAAGATAGAGAAATTATCTGTCGGCAGTTCCGTGGTGGATAGCATGTCCCTGGGCGTTTCAACGTACTTTGAAACTACGAGCCCAAGCTCCTAGTAGCTTTGATAGCACAGTAGGCGTTGCTGTGCTGCGAATATTGTGACCAAGTTATTCCTGCTCTTCCCATGACCAAAGTTTTGCAGAAGTATGTCTCTTGGAGTTGCATGGAGTTACAACTTTACTCTTGGGCCACGTTATTTAGAAAAAAACAAATTTGGGTTTACTTTTAATTGTTTCTCTAGAATAAGGCTCATTAGATTCTTTACCTTGGGGAGGGGAAAATTATTTATTTCTCTTCTAGGCAGTATGTAACGTTGCTCCTCGAGGTGTCTATGTTTGTGGCAATACTTCCACCAGCTCTGGCCTGACTGTTACACTGTCTAGAGATGGGGCTTCTGGAGATTTTGCCTTGGAAGCTGGTGCTTTAGTGCTTGGAGATCAAGGTAATACATGTAATGCTACAAGTCTTGTATGACTGTGTGGGGGAGGGTGGGATTGGGTGAGCTGCTGGGTCTAAGATTAACTACAGTGCTTGCATAAGTGGGGACTAAACATGTACATTTGAAGAATTATATTGGCTTTCCACACCTTGGGAAGTTCTGAGCTTCACCAGTGACTTCTCTGGAGGTGGTTCCTGCTTCCCTGCTTAGGATGTGAATGGAGCTGGAATTCTGCAATTAACACATTAGGTAAGGCTGGTATGTGAAAGAACTAGGATCTTCTTGAGAAAATTGTGGCTTAATGGCAGCTGCTGGACTTCTACTGTTTTTGAAAAATAGCTGGTTTATAGGATTTGTCATCTATTTCTATTTTTAAGAAGGTTTTGTTGTCATCTTAATGTGTAATCACAACACTGCTTCTGCAAACCAGAGCACATTCATAATGGTTCAGCCTTGGCACCATGAAGTAAAAATAAACTTTACTGCAGCTGAGACTTGGTCTGATGTCTGCTGCAGTCCCTAGGACTCTGGGTGGGACTCCTGATGTACCACTGGATTGTAGCATATGCTTGTCCATCAGTTAAATGTGTTTTCTAATAAGTCTTTGTCGGTTGTTACTTGCTTCCAGGAATTTGTGGAATAGATGAATTTGATAAGATGGGAAACCAGCATCAGGCTTTGTTGGAAGCCATGGAACAGCAAAGCATCAGCCTTGCCAAAGCTGGCATTGTTTGCAGTTTGCCAGCTCGGACGTCTATTATTGCTGCAGCAAACCCAGTTGGAGGACATTATAACAAAGCCAAAACAGTGTCTGAGAACTTAAAGTGAGCACTTGCTGAAATGCTGCTTACGTACCTCAAATTCAGGAGCAGGTGCTTCTGGTAGCCTTGTTGTTTGTGTATAATTGTTTGTAGTTTTGTGGAGTTTGAACACAAACTTAATGATTTTTTTTTTTTAGTTGCTTTTGAGAAAGAAATTGCTGTCCTGCTTTATTTTGAATTAATTTTTCCACTTCTCTTTGAGCACTGTGTGGTTCTGTTGTCTTTGCTCTAGAATGGGGAGTGCTTTACTGTCGAGATTTGATCTCGTTTTCATTCTGCTGGACACCCCAAACGAAGACCATGACCACTTGCTGTCTGAGCACGTGATGGCCATCCGAGCGGGAAAGCAGGCAGTGTGCAGCAGCGCTGTTGTGGCTCGGGCCAACACACAGGATCGCTCTGTTCTTGAAGTTGTTTCAGATCGACCACTGCTTGAAAGACTGAAGGTAGGTCTTATCCTGTGACTGTTGCTTTGCCCCTTCTCTTGTAGCTGACATTGTCCACTCTGTTGGAGCTGCTAAAGATGTGCCTCGAGCCATCTTCATCTCCACACAGAACAGAATTTATTAGCTGAGCTGGTTTTTTAGGGTTGCAATAGTGAGAAGATCCTTTGCTTGAGGCGCTCTAAAGCAAATTTCCTGTGTTATATTTCAATAGGGAGCTACAGAACTACACTGGGTGTAATAATTTGATATTATATGATGGGCTGTGAAGTACTGAATCTGAAGAAAGCCGCATGTAAACAAATCCTTGGGCATCTGCAACTCACGCCAGATTTGGGGATTATAGGAGAAGCAGCATTTTTCTTATAAAACAGAAGTGATCAGTTTGAGGGCTGATATTGTCAAATGCCAGGCCTTGGGAGCTAAATGCGTGCATTTTTGGAAATGGGATGTCAGCAGTGATGGTTTAATCTTCTTTAGAGATCTAACAGTTAGGAAATTGGATTTTCTCTTTTTGAGAAAGAATCCTTGATAGTTAAATCATATAAGGCACTTCTTATCGTTGCAAATAAGAAGCTTCACCTGCTCTTTCTGAAATGGACATGTGTGTTTAATTACATGTCTCAGCAGAGTGCATGTACTTCTATGTGTGCACAGTTCATATATGATGCACTAAAGCCCTTACAGTGAAGATTTTGCCAGATAAGGCATAGAAGATGAAAATTGTACGATTGAACTTGTGTTATATTGACAGACAGAAATCTAAGCTCTTTGTAATTGGGTTAGATCTTGCCAGGTGAAAACTTTGATGCCATTCCACACCAGCTGTTGAGGAAGTATGTTGGATATGCTCGGCAGTATGTTCACCCAACCTTATCTCCGGAAGCTGCTCAGGTCCTGCAGGATTTCTACCTGGAGCTCCGGAAACAGAACCAGGGAGCAGACAGCACTCCCATCACCACAAGGCAGCTGGAGTCACTCATTCGACTCACCGAGGTAAATACCACTTGTGATAATTCAAGGACTGAAAGCAAAGAGACTATTCTTAAACTCCTGTTGATATGCTATAACTTCTGACAGCTTATTCACTGCTAGCCTTTCTTTTTGTGCTTAAAAAAAAGCAGATTTCCAAATGCTTAAGAGCTACTGTTGCTTAAAGCCTCTTATGAAGTAAAACACCCTTGAGAGGGTGGAAAGAGAAAAAGTAGGTGCAGGCAGAGACAAGCTGCTGCCTATCTTGAACTTAAACTGCTCCTGTTTTCCCTAACACTATGCATTAATAACACTATTTGTTACCTGCTTCCCAAGAATGCTATTTGCTATTAAAAAGCAAATAAACTCCAAGCTGCAGCCTAATAATGTGAGTATGCAGGAAGTGACATTGAAAAGTTATCTTCTGCTAAATCCTGTTCCTTCTCTGCTCCTGAAATTTGTGCTTGTTGTAGAGTGATAGCAGCCTTTTGTCATGTCAGCTGTAATATATCTTTGCAATAACCTCTGTGGATTTTTTTGGTTTTGTTTTAAGGCACGATCAAGGCTGGAATTAAGGGAGAAATCTACTAAGGAAGATGCTGAGGATGTAATAGAAATAATGAAATATAGGTAATACACCCTGCTTTAAATAAAGCATCACAGTGCTATTCATTCAAAACTTTTTTTTTTTTAAATATAGAAATGGAAACAAGATGAAGAAATTATTTTCTTAAGTTTAGGTGCATGATGCCAATATTTGGATTTGTTAGCTCTTCTTCAAAACCTGACAGCAGCCCTAAGCTGAATACAATTGCTGAGGCCTTGGAGTTGTAGCACTGACATGGTGACGTGTCTCCCTGCACAGGAACTTAGACCTGAGGCACTGCCAAAAGTTTTTGGGTTTTTTCCCTGGTGTGATTACTCTCTGTTGTTGCAGTTGAACAATTTAAGTCTAAAAGGGATTTGGAGAGGTGCTTATTCCAGACTCTCTAAATAGTGACTTTCTTACTAGGGGATAGGTACCTGTGTGGCTTCTGAAAGCTTTCTCAAGCATTTATGTTTCAGGAAGCAAATTCACATCCTCTTGCTTTTACCTTCTGTTGATGTTTTTTTAGCATGCTGGGAACCTACTCAGATGAGTTTGGAAAACTGGACTTTGAACGTTCACAGCACGGGTCTGGGATGAGCAATCGGTCACAAGCAAAACGGTTTGTTTCTGCCCTTAACAGTATCGCAGAGAGAACTTACAACAACCTCTTTGACTTGCAACAGCTTCGACAGATTGCGAAGGAGCTGCAAATAAGAGTAAGTTTGGAAATCAAGCCTTTTCTTCAACACCAACAAACTGGAAAGCCAGTCAAAATTACTTACTGCAAAATGGAAAGTGGAGGAGGCCCATCTGTTGTGCCTCTCTGCACTGAACAGAAAGGAGCTGTGTTTGCTGCTCTTGGGCTGTGAACGCTCCTCCTGAGTAGCCTTTGTCTGTCAGCTGTACTGATCTGACAGCTGCCTGACAGGAGTAACTCCTTGCACAAGTACAGGATTGTTCTGCTTCTGAAGCTAGTCCTTAACAAGATTCTGCTTTTTTTCATACGAGGCAATTTTGGTTTCCATGTACTTTACTTCTTCTGGCTCCCCAGGGGACACACCTATTTTAATTTCCAAATTTAGACTGTTGTGGTGTCCATGTTCTATTTCTGCTTGGCCTCCTCTGGCCCAAATATGCCTTTTGGATTTTCATTCCTGCTTCCAGCATCCTAATATAGTAACTTGATAGGAACTTCTTGTAGGACAGTTGGCCACAAATGTGATTTATCCTGTAACTGATTTGCATTGTGTGCTTGTGGAGGGCTTCAGCCAGACACAAGTATCGATAGTCAATTGCACTTTTTGCTTCATCCTAAAAAAACACTTTAAATGCCAATTTAAAACGTCAAACTGGATTTCAGTGTCATGAGTGAAAAATAGCGATAAGGAATTTCTCTTTGTGGCACTTATTCTGGGCATTATTGCTGTTCTTTCTGTCACCTGGTTAGCCAAGTTTGGCCTGCTGGGGTGAGAGGCCTTCGGTTGCCAAACTTGTTCCAATCTTGACCGTACGTAAGACTGGATTTGCTGGGGATCCTGTCTGACAGAACATATTATTGTCAGCTCTTTCCTCACATGTTTATTTGTTCATGCAGCCACTAGTTATCTACAGCTAATTCAATTGATTCTAACTTTTCCTTTATAGATATTTTTTTTTTTTTGCCCATTAGAAGTTCTATACCTGCAACAAGTATTTGCAATTCAGTGAGAGTTGTAGAAATCAGACTTCTCTTTGGTACATACTTGTGTTTCAGAACTTAGATTTATACATTTGTAATTCTGCACACTTTCCGCACGTCATAAAGCGGAGAACACTTGTTCTTTGTAACACCACTGTAAATGCAAAAAGGCTGCATCTGACTATGCCACCTCCCAGTAGGGCAGCCATTTGCGAAGGAGACTGACCTATTCTTAGGTCACTTGATTTCCTTAAGTTCTTACAAACTGTTTATGTTGCGTTACATCAGATAAAACGTCATTCTTCCAATTTGATGCTTATTTTTGTTTGTCTCTTCCTAGGTATCCGATTTTGAAAGCTTTATTGGATCCCTAAATGATCAGGGTTATCTTTTGAAAAAAGGGTCAAGAGTTTATCAGCTTCAGACTATGTGAAAAGAGCCGCTGTGATGGACTTTCCTGAGACACACTGGTTACATCTGCAGCGGCCTGATGGACCTGGGGCAGGAAAGTGCGCAGGACAAGCTGATCCAGGGTATCGCTGTTCGACTCATCTTAGAGATGTGATGGCCCAAACCTGCCGGTCTCTGCACCTCTGTAAGACCAGCACGTACCTCAGCACCCCTGGGGAGTGTTGGTTTCATACTGACACTACCACAGTGCCACAGTAATGGATTTTACTTCTACTTACTGGTGTTGGACCCACAAATCTAAACCCAGACACCTTTCATGAGAAGATGAGGAGTTGCGTTTTTAGCATTGTAGTTCCTTTGAGCGATTTAAAGAATAGAAATGTTTCCCAAAAGGCTGGGAACCTTCAGGTTGAGACAACACAGTCTTGTACCTGTAAGAGGAGATACCTTATTGACACTGACATAATTTTCTGCTTTGCAGCTCTGTATTTATTGGTCTTTGCAGCTGAGATTGTATTTGAAATGCAAGTCAGAATTAAGAAAATATCCTTATTACAATATTTAATTTGTAAAACAAGAATTGGATTTTATTTATGTATTTCATTAAACTTTACGTATGAGAAATCTGTGATGCGTTCAAGAGCATTGTAGAGTGACAGTGAACACTGGTGTGGACAGTAACAGCCATTACAAAATACAGAACACAAACGTGTTACCTCTGTCTGTAATGCTGTTCCTGCCACAGAAGAATGTGTGTTCTGCAAGAGTAAAGTGCGGAATGTGTCCTGACTTTTATGAATCGTGGTCTAGTGCAATAAAATGGCCAAGGAGGAGCTTTCTGGGTAAGTATTAAAAACCAAACAACACCCCCCACCCCTCACAAAACAAAACAAAAATAATTCAAGACTGCATTGCTGATACTCCTGTTTTCCCCACTTTTATTTCTAAGGTATGATGACAAATATATTGCAAGACATGAAAATAAGTTTCATTATTTCTGCCTTTTTTAATTGACATAAGTATCTGCTCTACAATGTGGTTTCCACAGTAATTTTTGTATGAAAATACGGGCTTTCCAGGTTGGAAAGAACACACTAAACTGCTTGATGCTGCCTCAGTGTGAACCTACTTCAAAAGACTTGACACTGAAAACTAGTTTGACAGATTAAATGCTTAAGACGGAGCTAAGAAGTTATAGTTCTACATGTGAACTCTTCAGTGGCAGGCACTCTGCTCCCTCCAGATTTTATTTGCTCATTATACTAATGGTGGTTAATGGCTTTTTTTTTTTTTTTTTTAGTGTATGAATGGCATGAGTGTGCAGTGGTCATCAAATCATAGCATTGGTTTGGTTGGAAGGGGCCTTTAAGATCAAGTCTAGCTCTTAACCCAGCATTGCCAAGTTACCATACCACTCAGCTTTTAAAAACCTCCAGAGCCAGTTGACTCAACCACTTCCCTGGGCAGCCTCTTCCAATGCTTGACAACCCACGCAGTGAAGTTACTTTTCCTAAGATCCAATCTAAACCTCCCCTGGTGCAACTTGGGGCCAGTTTCTCTTGTCTCATCCCCTCTTCCTTGGGAGAAGAGACTGACACCCCTCCCAGCTACACCATACAACAACCATCCCTCCTTTCAGGGAGTTGTATGGAGCAAGGTCTCCCCTTGGCCTCCTTCTCTCCAGGCTGAACAACCCCAGCTCCCTCAGACGCTCCTCATAAGACTTGTGCTCCAGCCCCCTCACCACCTCCATTGCCCTTCTCTGGACTCAGTCCAGCCCCTCAATGTCCTTCTTGTTGTGAGGGGCCCAAAAGTGGACACAGCCCTTGAGGTGGGGCCTCACCAGTGCCCAGTACAGGACTGTCACTGCCCCAGTCCTGCTGGTCACACTGTTCCTGATGCAGGCCGGGATGCTGTTGGCTACCTTGGTCATCTGTCCCCAAGTGTCAGCATTTGGACAGTAGAGGAGCCACACCTTACACATCTGGGAGTTAATCCGTCATGAGGCAATCTCCTCTATCAGTGAAGGGGAAGTAGGTGCTGGCATTGCCAACAGATAAATGCAGCATTGGGGGTGGTTTGTTGTTTCTTGGGGTTTTATTTCTATGTAGAAGAAATCTCAGACTTCTACAATACAGCCAGGGTATAACGGGTAGAGGAGAGAATTGGAATTTTGGAAGCACGGTTGTAGCTCACCTCCCCTGCTCTGGAATCCTGAGTTCTGTGGGAAGGGACCTGTCCCCTGCTCAAGCAGGGTCAGCCCATGCCAGCTGCCTAGATCCACATCCAAGTGTGGTGTTGATGTTCATGGGGTTCCTGTCAACCCCCCCAAGGCTGTCAGGATCTTTCTGGGTGGCAGCACAACCCTCAGCTACTCCTGCGAACGTGCTGTCCCAGCATCCAGGCCACCAACATCTGCTCCACAGGGTTAAGATTAAAAAAGGAACTACAGCCAATTGATGTGGTGGAGGCATTAATAAATTAACAAAGTCAAACACGTTCTAGCTACTCTTTCTAGATTCTTTTGAACAGTGGTGGGAAAGGTAGACTTAAATAACCTGCATGAGATTCTTAGAGGTTGTTCTGTTTCTTTAAAAGCCTCCATTTGTTTTGCCAGTGTGACTCAAGCCGATTGAACACCTGGGGCTCAAGCCTTAGTTACCTGTGTGACGAACCCATGCCAGAAATCTGAAGAATAACACCTCTCAGTGTCAGGGAACACAGGTAGGAGCAGGCCTCGGAAGCAAATAAATGCTTGAACCTGGAAAAGTGAACCCCTTTCTCCTTCAGCTAAAGTAAACGTGGGCAAGGAACCAGCACCGAGAACAAGAGACTACTTATCCCGTCAGAGAAACTTCTTTTACGGTAAAGCAGACCTTCACCTTCCCCCGCGAAGAGCTTGTCAGAACACAACTACCAGCAACCAGCTCAGGAGAAGCGGGTGACCCCGGGCAGCCGCCCGCCATGGCACCATGGACGCCACCGCCTGCGTC
>VXBJ01000877.1:271807-293387 GCA_013400055.1 Nycticryphes semicollaris | reverse complement strand
GACCCCCCCGTTCCCCGGGAGCAGCGTGTGGCGGGGCGGTACGCCGAGCTGGTAGGTGACTGCGGGGAGAGGGGGCGTGATGGGGGTGGCGCTCGGTTTGTCGCCGTAGGAAACTGCCCCATCGCTGAGGCGAGGGAGATGGGTGCTGTGGCCCCGTGGGGGGAGCCCTTAGTAACCCTCGGGGCAGCCACAGCCCCTCGGGAAGCGGGTGTCATGCCCAAACTTGGATAAGAAAAAGGGCTTTGGGAGTCTTTGGGTGGCACCTTGAAGGCAAAGTTAATGTTTAGTCGTTGAAGGCCGCGTCGGTGTGTCTTGCGCAAACGGCAGGCTGCTTCCAAAGAACTTTCTGGCTATTTCAACTTGCAGGCTGTGTTTATCTTAATTCTATTACACGCCAGGTTAGGGTTTGCCTTCCAGCTCTGAAGTGTTTTGCTTTCTTGCTTTGCAGTATGAAAACCCCTGGACAATCCCAAATATACTGTCAATGGCAAGAATGTGTTTGGCACCAGTTTTAGGCTATTTGATTGTTGAAGAAAATTTCAATCTTGCACTAGGTGTCTTTGTTTTGGCTGGCGTAACGGATTTGGTATGTTTACATCAATTTGGAAATACCTTTGGGGGTGGTGTGGGTTACGGTGCTCCCATTGACATGCATTGAAAATTTAGACTCTGGTGGAGAATGGGAACCAATAAACAGATTAGTTTTTATATTCATTGTCTTCTAGAAATGCTATAAACATCCTTTGTGACATTGTGAAGGGAGCTCGCAGATGCCCGAAGGGGACTTAGTGCTGGTGGAGCACAGGGGATGTCAGGGTTCCCTGCCTTAGCCCCAGGTGGGCATTGTCCAGTCGGTGCTTATGCATCTAGTGGTCCGTTACCATGTGCCGATGTGCCCGGTGAACCCATCGTGACAATAATCGTGTGAATTTTAGAACATCAGTTACCTTTTTCTTTTTTTTTTTTTTCTTTTCCTAATTTTTATTTCTTTTTTTTTTTTTAATAATGAGAATGGAGTATGTTCAGAGGCTCCCACAATCTGGAATGCAGTGTGGAAAAAGCATGATGCAAATCTCAGCTAACAGGTGTCATATTTCATCGTAGTTAGCTGTATTACGTGCTGTCATTCATGAAATATCTCTGTAACACCAGCCTCTATATAAGCTACATTTATTCTTAGTTTTCTAACAGAGAAACGTTGAACTTTATCTTTCCTAGTTGGATGGATTTATTGCACGAAACTGGGCTAATCAGAAATCAGCTTTGGGAAGTGCTCTTGATCCTCTGGCTGATAAAATTCTCATCAGTGTGCTCTACGTAAGCCTTACTTGTGCGAATCTTATCCCAGGTGAGAAAATGCCATTACTTGCATGTACTACCTAACTAATTTGATGTGTAGTCGTATTTATTGTGTGTCTAGAAGGAAAACTATAGCTCGAAACTCTTGCTTTGTCACTTGCACTCTGCTATTTGCTTCTGTTAAATTCTTTAAAAAAACCCTTCACTCCTCTACCACAACAGACCTGCAAAACAAAAATTGTTACTGCCAATTTCAAATGGACTTTCTTTAAAGCAATAGTATTTGCGTAAAAAGCTTTCTCATACACTGGGTTGTTTTAAGAGTTTTAGAAGTCACCTTAAACATCTTCAGTTGTGGATAAATCTTGTTTGAAAGAAGTTGAAAGTGGTTATTTTTTTCTTGCTTCAAATTTTGTGCTCTTTTGATTTTGTTTTAATCGTGGACGTTATTTTTCACTAGATCCTGTTGGCTTGCTTTTTCAGTTTCACTTACTTCCATGATTATTCTGAGGGATGTAGCGCTCATTGCTGCTGTTTTTTATGTGCGATACAAAACTCTTTCTCCACCGGTAAGTGTATAGCATTGAACAAAATTGGATGAACATTTTGATTAAATCTTCTGTAGTTTTACAAGTATTAAAAAAAAGAAATTATGAATCAGCCTTTAAAAAAGTTCTAACCAAGAGATTTTAATCTTGAGACCTGGTGGTTGCTCAAAGCTTGAGGGATAGCCTAAGATGTAATGCTGTTCTTTTGCCAGATAGATTTGTAAGCAGAACATAAAATAGGTCTCATAAAGATGAGTCATACCTACAGACAACTTTTTTTCCCTGTGTATGATGTGTAATAAACCACATAAGAGCAGTAGCAGTATACTTCTTTAGTGCTGCAATCAAGTTTTCTGTATCGTGTGAAGAGGTATATAAAATTGAATATGCTGGAATTGCTTTTTTTTCTTCTCTTTTCTACCCCAACAGAGAACACTCAGTAGGTATTTTAACCCTTGTTATGCTACTGCCCAATTAAAACCAACATTCATTAGCAAGGTAAGAGTAGTAACTCATTACAAAAGCTAACTCCTTGGTACTTGGGGTGGTGTGTAGTTTGGAGGGAGGGGACTGTTTATTGCTGACTGTGGTTTCAAAATAGCGCCAACTAATTTGGAGGCATCTTGAATCACGGAATTGTCCGAGTTGAAAAGGACCTGTAGACATCACCTAGTCTAACTCCCCTGCTAAAGCAGGGTTGCCTAGAGCACATCACTCAGGAATGCAACTGTACTCTGCCAGAGCACGTGCTAATTTTGAGTGTGTAGGATGCATCGTTAAAAGAGGTTTCTGAATAAAATTTCTGTGTATAGACTAGTACTTAAGCCAGTAATCAGAGTGTCTGTTGGCATTCCAATGTATGTAGTACACACCCTCGTTTTGGTCACATTTCCTCTTTTGCTTTTATCAGATGAATACAGCGGTTCAGCTAATTTTAGTGGCGGCTTCTTTAGCAGCTCCTGTTTTCAATTATGTGGACAGCGTATATCTGCAGACATTATGGTAACTTCATCTCTGCTGTTTTTTCAGATAATTTAATGTTCTCCTAAAGAAATTGGTAATTGAGATTAATCTAATTATGTGGAACAAAAAAAACCCCAAACCCAAAAACCCAGTGCCCAGATGATACAATAGACCCATATGCCTGAATTTTTGAATGTTTCTTCTTAACTGACACAGTAGCTAGGTATTTAATGGTACTTAATTTACAACACAAGCAAAAAGAGTCCAATGAAACTAGTTAGATCCAGGAATAATAGCTAAGAAACAAGAATAATCTTGGTGTACACAGGCAAAGTGTAAATTCAGATTAGTAGAAAAGAAAGGAGTGGGCAGAAAGGTTGTGTGGATTCTTTGTTTATTCATGCTCTAAGTGTCCTTGAAAAAGCAACCTTGATATCAGTAAAAATAGAAGGGAAGTGTTTTCTTATTTTCGCTTCATATTGTACCTGCTGTGCTGAAATCTTCAGGTTTCTGAAGCCTCTTTGAAAAACACCTGAAGAAACTGGTGATTTTTGGTAGATGATGGGAGGGAAGGACGGAATGGAAACCAGCATACAGGACCGTACTTCCTTAAGTACCGGCTGCTCCTTTCGCTGCTGTTGTTGGAGCTCTGAGCTGTAGCCGAAGGCAGGTGTTACAAATGTAGTTACTTCTCCTGAGCAGTTAGGTATGAGTTCAGAACAAAGAGGATGAACAACAGATAGCAGAATTACTTGTGACTTAAGGTAGTGGGAAACCCAGTGTTTCTTGTCTTTTAGAAAAAAACCCACAAAACAAACTAACAAGCCAAACCCCAAAGCTTTTAAGGAACTAGGAACCTTGTTCTTTGTAGTCAGTGTGGTTTGTGGAAGTCAGTGCTGGAAAGCTAAGTCTAGAATTGAATCTATGAAAGCTCGCTTGCCTTGCTGCTTGTCTGGGACTCCGAGAGAGTTACCATGTTGTGAGTGATGGAGGAATGCTGGGTGTTACTGCCCAGGGTCCTCTGAAAACCTCAGACATGACCGGGGTGAGCCTGGGCACGTGTCCAGGGAGGGGCAGGGCTCTAGCCTGGGCTCACACCTGGATGGTGTCAGCCCCTGACATAGAGCAACACTGCTCATTGAGAGAGAGAGATGGTGATTACTCAGCTTCTCAGAAAGGAACAAAAGAGGCTGAAGCTGAAACTTGTGCTTTGGAACTTGGTAAAATGGTAAGTTCAAGCCTTGTGATTTTAACGCTCCCCTTTCATACTACTAAGGGATAGTTTCTCACATTGGTCAGTTCTCAAGCTGGTGAAAAATATATAGGGTACAAATACTGAAACGGATCTTCTCTCTTCCCTTTGCTAAAACAAGTGCTAATATTGTAAAAATTTGGCCTAGTACGCAGTTACACTGAAGCATGCTACGTAGCAGTTCCTTTGTTTATCTAATCCTCTGCTTAGTACTGAATTTCGGCATAGAAACTGCAGACTGCATTTCTGTATGACGTGTTTCTTGGCTGGATAGTGATAATTAGGGAAGACGCTTAAAAATAAAACCTTTGCTTATCAGTCTTTTGGACTCAAACGACTTACTGGAACTATTTTCCCTGAAGGTGCATCACAGCTTTCACGACAGTGACGTCTGCCTACAGCTATTACCACTATGGCCGAAAAACGGTTCAGGTGATAAATAACAAATGAAGTTGTTCCCTGAAGGGCCGGCTCTTGGCTCTGGGCTGGGCCGCCCAGAGGGGCCCTAACGCAACCCGGTTTTGGATCAAGAGCTCTGTGTTTTTTCCGCTTAAACCATGGATGGCATCACAATGAAGTGAAGTTTGAACATGTACTGTGTATATATAGAAAGAGACTTTTCAATGTATTTTTAATTTGTTTAAAAATAAGGTTGTTTATGAAAAGAAATAAATAATATTCTTAAAGATGCAGGTCAGTGGTTGCTGCCATGTGCATTCTGATTAATTTTGTACTGGTTTTGAAGTCAAAGTACACTTTTCACCAGCTTTTTTGCTGTCTTCACACAAGACACTAAGGAGGTTGAGATCTGAGAAGAAAAAGCGATTATAAGAACAAAATTGTCTTTGTACTTCAACCTAAGTCAGTAAACCAGTGTTGCTCGTTAGGTCTTAATGACATACTTGAACTTACAGCAGAAGGAAGCATATCGTGGAGGAACCGCATCTTCAGAAATGTGAAGCAGAGTGACAGGAATATTGTACAGAATTGTTCAGAATATTTAATTGTGATGCAGATGAGCCAGGAAGAGATAAATGCTCTGCTCCCTTTTCTCTTTAATTGTGAGCAATGGTGACCTGTACTCGCCAGAGAGGAGTTTGTGGTCTCGGAGGGCTCAGCTGCAGGGTTGCCTTAACAAAATCTGATGGCACATATTGAAAGAAACTCCTGTATCTCCAGATTCTTTAATGCTTCAAAAGATGCTGTTTAATCTAAACACCATGGGAGGAAAAGGATATTTTAAATATTGTCCAAATGAATGGAGAGAGTGGAAGGAACTTTCCTGCCTGCTCTCTGCTTACAGAAGGATGCAGAATGAAGATCTGGGCAGAACGGACACTGTGTTGATCACAAACTTATCTTTTCTATTTTCAAGCCATGTGGTATTTCTTGTACGTAGTAAAAAGTGCAACTATGAACAGCTTAAATGGCGGAAATGGGGTGGTAAATGATGCTACTGTGTTACTAGCAGAAGAAAATTTGCTGCAGCCATCTATCTCGGGAGCACACAGTCTTTTGTGACTGTATATGCTTGTATAGTCAAAGCATTTTAATACTTTTTTTTATATTTAAACTTGTATAGAATGGTGCTCAGAGAGAAAGGTTGATTTTTAGTAGTACCTTTTCCTTAACTGCCCCCGTGTTTTGTGGTCTACCCTGCATCTTACAGTGAAGGGCAGAGAGCAAAGCCTGGGGACGTTTCCTTAAAATACCCGCGTATTTGGTAAAATGGAGTGCTTTTTCTCGAAGAAAGCAGCAATTTGTTGTACCTAGTTAAGTGGTTGCTCTTTGGGACTGGTTAATGGGAAAGGGCTTGGGTGGGGAGGGGGTTTTGTGTATTTTTTTGTTTGTTTTTTTTAGTCACGGGCACCTTGGAAACGTGAAATGCTCGGGGAGGGGAAGAACGCTTGTTAATTGTCCGGGTAATGAGTTAAATGTAGGGGCCTCGGTGTTTGTGTTCAATAAAACCCGCCTGGGTGGCAGAGCTACCGGTGGTTCCAGCTGTGTGTGGGCAGCAGACGTGTGTGGGCGCGGCGCGGCGAGGCGAAGACTGTCCCGTCGCGGCCGCCGTAGCAGGGGGCGGTGCCGGGCGGTGCTTCCGCCCCCTCTTGGCGATGGCGGCCCCGGAGCCGTCGCCGGCCGATGGGTCAAAGCCGCTGAGCGGGCTCCTCAGCGGCATCGCCCAGGCTGCCTACCACGGCAAGGCCGGCATCACGGAGGAGCTGCTGCGCGGACAGCTCTACCCTGAGGCGGCGCCGGAGGAGTTCCGCGTCCTGCGAGCCAAGATGGGCGGCCTGCTGCAGGTGAGGGGCTTGGGAGGGTCCTGGTGGAGGTCGGGGTCTTCCCCGCCCGGGAGCGGGAGCCCCTTAGCGAGGGGTAGGGGAGTATTCGGGGTTTGCCGCTACTGGGGCAAAGCTGCGCCCGTCGGCAGCGCCCAGACCGCTCTGCAGGGTTGGACACTTGCGCCGTGGATTTTGCGGACGTTTTTGAGGGGGGAAAAAAATGAATTGGAATGTATTAGGCATTTACGATATCCAGGTTTGGCTGGACAATTTGTCATGCCCAATTTCCCCGTACCTACCTCTTTATAGCATCTTTCCCCCTTTGCTAAAGTGTCCTTTTTACACGCACGTAAAGAGATGCTGCGAGGGCTGGAGCCCTGCTGCTGTGAGGACAGGCTGAAAGAGTTGAGGGAGGTTCAACCTGGAGAAAAGGAGGCTCTGAGGGGACCTTACAGCCCCTTCCAGACCCTAAAGGGGCTGTAGGAAAGCTGGGGAGGGACTCTTGATCAGGGAGAGGAGCCATAGGATGAGGGATAATGGTTCAAAACTGAAAGAGGGGAGATGTAGATGAGATCTGTGGAAGAAATTCTTTGCTGTGAGGGTGGTGAGACTGACCAGAGTTGCTCAGAGAAGCTGTGGCTGCCCCATCCCTGGAGGTGTTCAAGACCAGGCTGGACACAGGGCTTTGAGCAACCTGGTCTGGTGGGATGTGTCCCTGCCCCCAGGACAGGGAGTTGGAACTAGATGGACTTCAGGGTCCCTTCCAACCCAAACAGTTCTATGATTCTGTGCCTGAGGACAGCTGCCCTGTTGGGCTGAATGGTTGGGTCTGCTCTGGGTTCTGCTAGATGCAGTGTACCACTCAAGAAATACGGTTTTGCCAGAATCTTCAGTCTTACCCCTTTCTCCCCATCTGCTTCTACTGCTTCTTATCTTCTGACAACTACAGCTCTTTCTTGGCCACTCTGTGAGCTGACGGGTTTCTGTTGGATTATTGAATGATTAGTCAAAGGGAGAGAAAAAGCCCCAACAAAACTGCAAAGTTCCTGAGTTTAAATAGTTTCATGACAAAAATCTGATGAGCATCAGGGATGATTAAAGGAGGTGTTTGGGACTACATAGCCAGGAGCAAAGTTCAGCTGGAGGCAAGATGTGCTCTCTCTTCAGTAGCACGCTCTTCTGCTGGCATGTGGAAGTAGAGTGAAATCAATGGCTGTTGATGTACTGAGCAGTGAACTAATGTGAGGATCAGTGTCTGAATCCATGGCTAAAAGCCATAAATTTTTTGAGTTCTACATGACATTTTCACTGAAAAAAGATGGCTTTCTGCTGTACAGCATTCTTTTAGAAAATAATTCTCCCTACATTCCCTGTACTCCCCATGTAGTCTGGCTGCTATTTCAACACTTTGCTGTAGGTTCTTGTTCAACTCTTGGTTTGCTTTTCAGTTTCGTTCTTTAAATATGCCTAACCCAAATTTTACTGTGGTACTCATTCTCCCCTGTTCTGATAGTAATTTTTCAGACCTGATGGTTATATCCTTCCTCCCCTCCCCCCGTTTTCTGTTTTTCTTGGCTTTTTTTCTCTGAGGTGCGATTGACTCACCTCTGAGAGGTATGTCAGATAACACATGGAACACAGCTAATACTTTTCTAGTTCGTTCAATGCAGCACTGCAGTATAGTAACTTCAGATAAATAATAACTTCATATGAATAATCTCCAAGCTCTCTGTAGGCTGTGGTTTTGTTTGCAGGAATGGGTAGCTCCTTGGTCATCACAGCGGTGTGACAGTTGCTCAGCCAGCCTGAGGTGTCTGAGGCCAGAAGAAAACATAGTGGTACATCCAGAGGAAATAGCTAGAGAAACTTAGGTAGGCAGATGTAGGTGACAGATTTGGGACTTGATGAGGATCCTGTCAGTCATTTTCTGCTTTTATGAAGGGTCAATTGTTTCTTTAATGATCAGATTCATATGATGCCCTGAAAAGCCTGGAACGAAAGCTGACTCAAAGATTAATTCTGGCAGGACTTAAGACTCTCTGGTTTTGTCTGGTTTTTTTCCCCCTTCTCTCTCAAATACAACTGTTGTTCAAGCACTGTTGAGGTGTCATATTCTGGACATAATGTTAATTTAGGCCCCGGAAAATACAGATGATTAAAATTATTGATTATTTATGCACTGTTATAACATAGACATGTAGCTCAGGAGGATGGTGGTGAGTTGGGGAGAGAATGTCACGTTCCCTTTGTGCTATTTTGAGAACCAAACTGGTAATAACTGTGGTCTTTGAGGTCAGGCCTTCCAATGTGAATTAGCACCTCACTATTGTCAGGTGTGTCTTGTGGTCTTCATGGACAGCGCTCTGCTCATCTCCAGACAGACAAGATTCCTGGGAAATAAACAAAGTTTATGCAGTTCAACACACTTTAAAGATGGAGTTTTGAGCTAAGCAATATACAAAGTACTTTGTACAGATACAACTTTATATCAATTTTTGGGGTGCTTATTTCTAGTGGTTGACCTAAAAGTAGTAGCGTTTAAGTTCTGTGGATAATTTCAGGTTCTCTGTTATAGAGCATCCTAAAAAATGCCTTGACTTTCTGGTCATTTTGAGGGTCCTCTCTCTTTCACACCTCCCAGTGTGGGAAGGAAGGGTTGTTATTAGTTGTACTTTGCAAGCAGGAAGGTTTAAACTTACTTTCCTTTCTCTCCATCCACCTAGTGGAAAACTCCATTGTCTGAAGCCATCAGACAGAGACATGATGTGAGCTGTTTCCTTCTGTTTGGATGGCAGGGCGATGGTGAAGGAAAAGTCACCTTGGCCTGACAGGTTTCTTAACTAAGTCTCTAAGCAGCTGAGAAATGCACAACACGCACATGGGTACTTCAGAGAGGTGTCTGGAATACTTTAAGTATCCCTGTGAATTTAAATATGGGGCATCTTTTGTGCAATGTTGTTATGTGCTGATAATGACAAATTTCAGAAGTGTTCTTCTGTGCTTACAACATCTTGGTTAACTTCTTGGACACACATCATGGATGTGAGCAAGCTCTGCTTGAAGATCTGTGTTGTCCCTGGCTTGTGAATTGTCACATGAATTTCTGAGCAAATGTATTCCAGTCTTAATATCACGGTGATATCTAATTCATTGTGAAAAATCTGCCTGATTAAAGTGTTAACAACAATATTTGTTACCTTTTTGTGGTTTTGTTTTTTTCCTTCCTCCTCTGGGTGGTGGAGGAAGGGGAGCAAACACCAGAATAGCAACAGAAAGTCAGAGGAGTTGTTTATGCAGCCATTTTCCTCATGTGCAGTGATTTGCACCTGAAGTTCAGAAGATGGGTAACTTTTACGTCTCTATTGATGATGGTACCTAACCGCACCAAATACTTTCTTTTGGGAGGAGGCCATATTATTTAGTTTCAAATACCTTGTTTAGAAGCCCAGGTCCTTTGAATGGTGAATATAGAAGATATTAGATGTCTTACAAAGTCAACAGAAGACAGTATAAGGAATGTAAGCACCTAATGCTTACATGCCTCGTTACTTTCTCTTGAGGACTTCTTTTTTCTCTGATGCCGATCTTGATGGTTAGCAGCTGAGAGATTTGTTGCCCTTGTGACTTAATTGCTGTAGTACTTCACATCTTCTTAAATACTAAAACTGGATCAGTACTGTAAATCAACCACTGGCTTGTATTAGAGCTGCATACAAATAAGGTGAAGGACTTTCCTGAACCCTCCTGCATTCCACCTGTGCAGAGCGTAGCACCTCTGAACAAACAGTACGGAGGTGAATAATGGCCACAAAAGTGTATCATGCTTTCTGCAGCAGTAAGTATTTAAAAGTTTCTTTTCCCCTGGTTTGTGCATAGGGTAGTTCTGGCTTTGCATCTATAAACGTTGTTGTGATGATCTACTTCTTCCAGCCATTTCCTTTCCTGCCCATTGGTCTGATGAATGTGCCTGAATCGTCTGACCTCTTCCTAAAATGCCAAATTTCTTTTCTGGAGAAACCACATTAACTTATTACACTTTAAAAAAAAAAAAAAAATCACATATATTTTCTTGTGTGGAATAACCTGGAAGGTAGAACAAAGACCTAGGAAGACTAGCCCTGGAGAATGGTACCCTTTCAGTGTCCTGGTAATTGATTTTTACCCTCTACCATCATATACTTTGCAGCCCCCTGACCCACAAGGTTTCAAAACATCAAGAAACTGAGGGAGATCAGCTCTTGCAGATTCTCACCCCCAGCTTGTTTTATTTTTCAAAGACTTTTTCATCCTGATTAAGATACTGTATTTGTCTTCTCCTTACATATATTTAATTTATTGTGTTATTTCCACTGGTAATAAAAAGCTACTTTACATGTGGAGTAATTCCACTGTTTTCCTCTTGGTGGCAGTAGGCCATTTGATGTATCAAATGTGATTATTTGCTGCTGTGTTGGAAGCATCCTGGTTCTGTCTTCTGCTGCAGAACAAACCATACCTTGGCTAGACGACAATAAAAATGTCAGTGTGAGGTGTCTAAATATTTTATTATATTTGATTTATAAGTATTTATTTTCACAAATACTGAGGGTGTCACCATCTGTAATAAATACGCTGGTATATCATCGACAAAATATCAATCGGACTCTCTGTATGTAATATGTGGGAGCCAAGAGTTTGATATCCAACATACGAGGTGCACCTAAACTCTCTGTATACACTTCATAACATCCACCAGCCCTCTTCATTTGGTGGTTTTCATTAGGAAGCATGCTGATATTTCTACCAGACTTCTGTAATGACTGTGCTGTTTCATTTCTGTTTTCAGCTGAGAGGCTGCTGGTACTGTCATTATTTGGCTCTCCTGTGCCACTGACATGCACGTAAATCCCCTCTAGAAACTGTTTCTGTCTTGTGAAATGCCCAGCTGTTTCAAGCAACTGCTCCTCTTTGTGCCCTTGGAGGAAATCTGTTGAATGAGAAACCTATTGATCAAAATCTGAGGCTTATGGGGGAAGAAGACTAAGTGCTACTATCAGCTAAAATCAGTTGGTGTGTAAAGTGCTCTGGAGTGGCACCAGCGAGCTGTGGGTGCTTGGGAGGCTGATCAGTGCCATTAACATGTGTTGTCCCTAACTAAGAACTCTCCTGCTGGGGACTGTGGTCCTTTCCCTGTGTAACTGGGACCCCCTAGAGAGGGGGTCCCAAAGCATCACTGCTCCTACTGGAGAAAGAAACTATTGGATCTTCAGAGCAGGCATCTGTCCTTAGGGGAAAAGTCAGAGCAGAAAACCAGACCTAGAGTTTGCTCAGTTGTGGAGGATAAAAGGCCCTTGCATCTTCTTAAGCAGGATTTCAGCTCACAATTACTGGTGGAAAATAAATGATTTCTTGCATTTTCTAACAAGGGAATAGAGGTGTCATTCTTCCTGCTCCCCAGATAACTTGTGATTCCTTAAGTGGGTAAACTCTGAGGAGTGAACTCTGGAGCGCTTTGCTGTTGTCCCTTTTTCTGCAAAGCTGAGAAGCAGAACAGCCTCAGTCCAGAGACTGAGATCAAATTGTTTGGGAAGAGTGGACAGGAGAGGCTGCTTGCTCTCTGCCATTCAGCATTGCCATTGCACCTGCATGTGCTAACTAAAAAGAAAACTCAGTAAGCATGCTTGTTCTTCTCAAGTCAGGGGAAGGAAACAAGTTGCTTGGAAAGCCATAGCAACAAGTACTGTGTCCATATGAGGCACTTTCTACCCAAAAATGCAACCTATGAGGTGTTGTACTTTTCACTCCAACAAATGACTGTGCCTATTGTGAAGAATTGCATTTGCTATTGGACTAGGGGAAAATGTATTTACAATGACTTTGCACAGAATTTCAGGAGAGAGGGAATGTTTACAGTGTTGTTATTGCACATACATAAGAAAATTATTATCTTCATTGTTTGCCTGGAACAACTTTTTTTTTTTTTCTTAATTTAGTGTAACATCACTATTATATAGCTCACTATTCTGAACTCAGCTCGACTGTCGCCTCTGCAGTGTCTGGAGTTGCAGCATACATTTTCTTAGTATGAAAAGCCTAGAGTTATTGTGACTTTCCCTCCCACCCCCCATTCCAGCATCGTCTTAGGAGGATAGAAAATTGAATGTTTGCTTGAACTTAACACCTGCCATATTGCAGTGATGAAAATGTTGACAGATAGCATTCTTATTAGGGTTTGCAATATGAGTTGTTTTAGGTATGTGTATGTGCAGTCAGTTCAAATGAGGATTGCTGCAACTGGCAGTTATTCCTACAACATAAACCAGAGGGGAAAAATTCTTCAAAAGAATGAATTGGAGAGGAAGGTTGACAGCAGGGTGTGCCACGGTTGACGACCATTGACAGGAGTGGTAAGATCAGTGCTTCACTGCCTACAGCAGCAATTTATTGCTTGTATGTGTCAGCTGGAAAGAACAATGTTCTGGCATCATTCTGGATTTTTTTAATACTTCTGTTCCTGTGATATCTCTAGTTGCAAAACTTGGTGTTCGTACTGTTAAAAGTCTTTCATATTTGCTATACTGTTTTCATTGCTGTTACTATTACTGACAAGAGGTTTAGAAGGCGGTGATACCACTGGTTGCTGCGGGATGTGGAGGTGATGGAATTGGGCTGTAATTTAAAGGCTGGGGTGTGAGCAAGGAATCTGCACTTACACATCAGAAAGTCTTCCCAGTGCTAGGCAGCTGCAAGTGCAAATCCCGAAGGCAGGCAGAAAGAGGAGGGCTCCCACCATTATAATTTTGTTCATTTAATTAGCAGTATTTTCTGTAGCTCAAGTGTTAGATAGAGGTAACAGGTTATTACCTAGGGGTCTTGGATCAGCCTCATTTTCATCTGAGACTGTAAAGTGCCAAATGCTGTAATGGTGCCACTTCAGTGAAAATGGTGTGGCTTACCTTACATTTAATGGTTTAATTGACCTTTTGTGTCATACTCTTTTTTTTTCTTATGTTCTTATCTATGGAAAAGCATTAAATTAAGGGAAGTCATCAGACCTGCGTCATTGATGTGTCACAGGTGTGGTAAGCTCTGTATTGCCCAAAGGAGAAGCAAGTCTCTCTCTGTGTTTTTCCTCAATTACAGTGTTGATTATATCTCTGCAGGTAGAGATCTAGTTGCTTTGTCGCAGTTGAGGAGGTGGGGGCTGTCCAATCTGTCCTATCTAGAGCAGGCAGGTCAGTACCGGCTTTTCTTGTTTATATTGACTCTGCATTACATCTTACTTTCAGTAGATCATTTTAAAACTCTGCTAATTCTCTGTTAATGGGCTTCCAGAACAGCTGCTGAGGAAGTTGGATTCTGTGGTGGTCCTGATGGTTCATATGCTGTTGATTTTCCTTTTCCCATCCAAATGTATGGTTCAGTTTGTTGCATTCTTATAACTTCTGCCAGAAAGTAGTATATTCATCATAAAGAACAGCAGCAAGTTTTGGATGCACCCTTTATTTCACAGAATGATAGGGGTTGGAAGGGACCTTTGGAGAGATACTGGCAGAGACCCAGTCCAGCCCCCTGCCAGAGCAGTGTCACCTGGAGTAGGTTGGACAGGAATGTGTCTAGGTGAGTCTGAATATCTCCAGAGGACACTCCATCATCTCTCTGGGCAGCCTCTTTCAGGGCTCTGCCACCCTCACAGGAAAAGTGTTTTTCTTGTATTCAGATGGAATTTCACGTGTTCCAGTTTCTGCCTGTTGCCCCTTGTCCTGTCACTGGGCATCACTGAGAAGAGTGTGGCCCCATCCTCTTGCCACCTGCCCTTCAGATACTGCTCAGCATTGATGAGGTCCCCCCTCAGCCTTCTCCAGGCAGAACAGCCATAGGTCTCTCAATCTTTCCTCAGCAAAGAGATCATCTTCGTAGCCTCCACTGTACCCTCTCCAGCAGCTCCCTGTCCTCCTTGAATTGGGGAGCCCAGAAGTGGACACAGGTGCTCCAGATGCAGTCCCACTAGGGCAGAGCAGAGAGGAAGGATAACCTTCCTCAACCTGCTGGCTGTGTTCTTTTCGATGCCCTCCAGGTTGCCATTGGCCTTCTTGGCCACACGGGCATATTGCTGGCTCCTGGGCAACTTGTTGTCCACCAGGACTCCCAGGTTCCTCTCTGCAGGGCTGCTTTCCAGCAGGTTGACTCCTAACCTGTACTGGTGCGTGGGGTTATTCTTCCCCAGGTGCAGGATCCTACACTTGCCCTTGTTGAACTTCATTGGGTTCCTCTTCGCCCAACTCTCCAGCCTGTCCAGGTCTCACTGGAAGGTGGCACAGCCTTCTGGTGTGTCAGCCATACCTCCCCCTTCTGTGTCATCAGTGAACATGCTGAGGGTGTGCCGTTATGTTAATTATTAATGTATTAGTGTTATCTAACATATTAATGTTAATTGATATGTTGAATAAGACTCTCTTTTTTTCCAAACCCCCTACCCCCAGATATGATTACAGTAAGTTATATAGATACATGTATGTGTGCTTAATGTTGTGTATATGCACACACGCATGCACAGAAAGGCAATTATATTGATTATGTCCAGTCTGATCCCTGTAGTGTTTCTCTTGACCTTAACAAGAGTCTACTTGGATTGAAGTCTAGAGAGTCAGATCTTGCTTTTGAAGTTCATTATTACAAATTAAGTGCTTCTACTGTACTTAATTAGCATTCATCAAACACATGCTGTATGGAGTGTATTTGAAAAGGGAGACTCTTTTAAGCTTTACATGTAGTTTCCTGCCTTTATATTAGTAACACTAATGCTCCGTTCTAAATTCCCCAAGGTGGGAGTAAATGCTGAAGAGGGTAATAATGTTCACTGCCATCATCTCAGCACTGGTGATTTTCTGGACCAGTATGAGTTAACAGAATCATAGAACGGTTTGGGTTGGAAGGCCTGAAAGATCATCCAGTTCCACCTCCCTGCCCTGGGCAGGGATACCTCCCACTAGACCAGGTTGCTCAAAGCCTTGTCCAACCCGGTGTTGAACACCTCCAGGGATGGGACAGCCACAGCTTCTCTGGGCAACCTGGGCCAGCGCCTCACAACTGAGAGTTGTATTTCCTCCCTTTCTCATAGGCCATATTTAAAGACAACTTGAGCTTTCTTGTCTTCAGTTTGATGCATAAAGAAGGACTAAAAGGAATGGAAAGGCTCTACACTGAAATTATGTTATTTATTATGTGATACATTTAAAATTGTGTCTGTTACAACTGGTTGGAAGGAAGATCAGTGCTTGCTTGCTCTGGGAGAGTGCTGATGTTGGAAATGAAGTAAAAATTCTTACTCCAGCTTTGCCAGTCTCACATGAGGCTGCCACACAGCTGAGCAGGTAATGGATTTCTTTCTTCAAATATACGTATATTTTTTCATTGCAAGTAAAGATTAATCATATTAGGAAAAAAGACTAGTCAATGGATCCTTCACACTAGGATGATCGCAATCTCCTCTACTGACAGATGCATCCTCATTTCACAGAAAGTTCAGAAGGACAATAGAGAACAGAAAGAACTGTTAATGTATTCCATAGCCATCACCCTATCAAAGTTGCAGACCTGGGGCATTCACTTGAGCCACTGGAATTTACAGTCAGTGCAGGAAAGGGAAGTTTGTAAGTCAACCTTTTTACAAGCCGAACCTCTCAAATTTTTCATTCCCAGGGTGCTTAGCACATAAAGCTATGGTGCTGCAACTGTTACGTTAAGTCTCTGGCAACTTGAGCTGATGTCTGAATGGCCACTCTGGTTCCCTGTGAGCCTCCCTGAGCAGGGAGGGTTGGCTGCAACTTATTGAGAGAGCTCCAAGATCGCCCCTAGGCTTTAGGACAAGGTGAAGGACAGGGGCCTGTTGGGGCAGGGCCGGAGAAGGCCACGGAGATGCTGCAAGGTCTGGAGTCCCTCTGCTGTGAGGACAGGCTGAGAGAGTTAGGAGCATTCAGCCTGGAGAGAAGAGAAGGCTCCAGGGAGAGCTTAGAGCCCCATCCAGTCCCTAAAGGGGCTCCATAAAAACTTGGGAAGGACCCTTGATCAGGAAGAGGAGCCATAGGGTGAGGGGGGGTGGTTTTAAACTGAAAGAGAGGAGGTACAGAGGACATCTCAGGAAGAAATTTTTTGCTGTGAGGGTGGTGAGATCCTGGCCCAGGTTGCCCAGAGAAGCTGTGGCTGCCTCATCCCTGGAGGTGTTCAAGGCCAGGATGGACAGGGCTTTGAGCAACCTGGTCTGGTGGGAGGCGTCCCTGCCTAGGGCAGGGGGTTGGAAGTAGATCATCCCTTCCAACCCAAACAGTTCTATGAAGCGAGTGGCTTTCTTTAAAGGTATAGCTTAAAATATCCCTTTTTTTTTTGCATTTTGTATTTGTCATTATAAATATATGTTTTTGCATGATAACTTTAAACAGGATTTAATATATCAAGTAAGTCAGAACTGACTGGAATGCAGATGGCCTTCATTGTGAAGGATTAGTAGTTCATTGCTGTGAAAACCAATTTGGTTTTTTAGTTTGGGGCATTTTTGTTACGTAGTCTGAAAACTCGACGCATAAGCACAGTGAGCTTTCTATAATTGTCTTCCATTGTATGTGGTAGTCTCATACAAAGCAACTAGATTTTTACAAATTGTATGACGGCACCAAAACGTCCTATGCTTCTTTTAGCCGCCCTGTGATTTAAAATTGGACTCTTTGTGAGAAGCATATGGGATTTACTTTTCACTTAGTTTTCAGTGCCTGAGCACCTGCTTATAGTTGGTAGCCCAAGGTCTAACTTGGAGTATTCCATCCCTTATAGAGTTGATAGTTTTACAGTTGTATTAAAGCCTGTGGTTCTGTCCACCTTCATAGCTCCTTGTGGACTTTGCTATCTGTTTATCAGCTGTCCTTAAGGGCTGTGTGTTTCATTTCTAAAGGTGATGGCAGTCTTGGAATATGCCTATCCTCCCTCTAATTCTTTGGCATCTTCTGTATTTACCTCTTAAAAATACTGGTTTATGTGTGATTCCACGTAAGTAAAAATAGGTTACAACAGAATCGCACTGAAAGAAGACATAAAATATACTCTGCAGAGCAAATGTGAAATAATAGCCAGCTTGTCCAGACAATTTCTAGACTTTAAGTGTGTGTGCAGTTATTTTTTTAAATATTTTTGTAGTTATCATCTTAATATATTTCTGAAAGCTTGCTTTTCATATTTCTCTCTCCCCGTTAACAATACAAAGTGGCAATACAAATATAGTTTGAGTGAAATTATTATTATTTTTTTTTCCAAATAAGGTTAGATTTTTTTTCTGGTTGAGATGTTTGGGATCTCTGCCAAAAGATTTCTACCTCAGCGTGGTAAGTGGTGTTTTTTTTCTCCTTTGCTGTCTCTATAAACCGTGATGCCAGGATTATGAAACATGTTGTGACGATACATGCAGACGCTGCAGTAGTATCTGTGTAAGAGGCAAGTAAGGAACAGACTTTTTTTACTTCTTGCCTGACATTTACACATGGCTTTGTTGTCTCTCTTCAGACTGTCGCATCAGACGTGCTGTTCTTTTTTTACTCTCTTAGCCAATTCTGTGTCAAATGTAGTTTATATTCTGTTCTAACAAGCTGTTTGTATTAGTAGCCTTTAGTTTCACATGGTCAAATATGGTACAAATATTTTCTGCATTTGAATTAGTTATGACTTATTTTGCATTTCTCATTAAACTGGCTTCTTACCTTTTTTTGAAGTGAACAAAATATTCCTAACTCCATTTATCTGTAGCAGAATAAATAACACGTGTGGGGACGTGTCAGGGGAGACTTGTGCCAACAAACTCATCAGAAAACCTGATGACTTGGACAGTTCTCCCCGTAGATGTCTTGGTCAGAAGCCTAACCTGATAGAAATCGAGACACCCCTCTTGGGTCATTAAAGTAGTCATTAGTATTTAATGTATGTGATTCTATTGGAGAACACTTTCAGATTGATGTTTTGGATGTTTCATTAAGCTTTTAGTTTTTTTTGTTGTTTTTTTTTTCCCAAAAAACATTTATTAGATTTAGTTGTAAGAATGTTTTTGATGCAGCAAATTGTGCTTAAATCTGTATGGGAAAGTGAGGTGATGATTATGGGAGGTGAGGTGATGATTATGGGAGGTGTCCCTGCCCATGGCAGGCGGGGTTGGAGGTCCCTTCCAATGTGAACCTTTCTGTAATTTCCTCTGAGCTCCCCAACTTGTGCTTTGCTCCTAATCAAGTGTTTTCTAGTAGCAGGGCATGAGCAGGGACCTTCCCAGGGCAGTTGTGATTACCAGGGTGAAGATTTTGACCTGCTGCTCCTTCTTCCTCGTTGAAGGCTCAGCTGTTAACAACCACTGTGGCTATCAGTGGGTTGGAGAATGTGTTTTCTATTTCATTCAGCTGACAGGACGGAAAACCATCTTATCCATGCCAAAACGCAGACCTGCTGGCTGGTACCTGAGACTGGGAGCTTCCCTCTCACCCATCAGACCTGTCAGTGGGTAACACGACTTGTCAAAATGGGTGATGAATGACCAGATGGTAAAGCACTCTTGCTTGCTTCCCTTGAAACTGTATATAGTCTGTAAACTTCTTTACTTGCTGATCTCTTTGCTGCTGTGAAATAGGCTCTGGGGAGACAATATAGTGGCCTTCCAATACATAAAGTGGGCCTACAGGAGAGATGTGGAGGGACTTTCATCAGGGAGTAGAATGACAGGACAAGAGGTAACAGTTTTAAACTGAAAGAGAGGAGGTACAGAGGACATCTCAGGAAGTTTAGACTAGATATTAGGAAGAAATGCTTTGCTGTGAGGGTGGTGAGACCCTGGCCCATGTTGCCACGAGAAGCTGCGGCTGCCCCGTCTGTGGAGGTGTTCAAGGCCAGGTTGGATGGGGCTTTGAGCAGCCTGGTCTAGTGGGAGCTATCCCTGCCCAGGGCAGGGGGTGGAACAAGATGATCTTTAAGGTCCCTTCCAACCCAAACTATTCTGTAATTCTATTCTATCAAATGTGTCTGTGGGCTGATGGGCCACAGCAGCGACAGGCTGTGGTGTGAGCCCGGTTTAGGAGTGCAGGAAGCCTTCTCCTTCCAGGCAGGAGTATATAACTGTGGCTGTTGGCCAGCCTGGTACAGACAATAGACAATGGTGCTGTGAAAGGAAGGAAAGTAGAGCCCTGAGCCAGAGTTTGGCTCCAAATCTGAGTCTATGGCAAGACATCTTAACAGTTGAGGGGTGTGACTCATGTATTCCCTCTTGTTTGCTGCTGGAGCATCTGTGCTTTCCTGTAGAGAAACCTGCTGTCCAGCTGTAAACTAGGGGGAAAATTATCTGAGTTAATTATTAACTTTTAAGAGGGAAACAATCAAGGCACTCGATTGAGTAAAAGTGAAAATTAAGTCATGATGCTAGTTCTGGTTTTTGTGCTTGGTTCATAACAGAAGAGATTTGCTCTTTGCCTGATTTCACCAACAGGATTGCAGCCTGCAGAGGGCTGCAATAAGCTCTGCTGATGTCTGCACCCAGGTCAGGGCTGCAACTTTTTTTTTTTTTTTTTTTCACACGCCTTCAAATTATGAACTGCTCCAACTTCTATTTTTAGTTTTCCTAAGTGAAACAAGATTAAACGGAAAGCAGTAGTCCACGGCAGCAAGTCATTTTCCCAGAATGATTGTAGAAACCCGATAAACACAGTTCTCATTTACTTTTTATTGTAAGAGAACAGAGGAGCAGAAAAAAACACTGACCACGTGGTCTCTTAAGGGAACAACAGGTCATATCACCAGTTCTGGGATTGCCACCTTATTTCTCTCTCTCTCTCTTTTCCTGCTTTTACTCCTTCCCTTGAATTTATTTTTTTTATTTACCATCTGGTATTTATTCTGCCCTAGCTGGATTTCTGTCTTTTATTTTCCTCTCTGTCTTTAGCAATCCTGCATTAAATGGCTTCCATCTGTTGAGAGATCTTATTTCTGAATCCAGCTCCTTCAGGAGGACTGAAGAAGAAACCGTTTTAGACTGAAAAACATAACCTATGAAGATGCAGACGTTGTCAAATAAAACAACTTGCTTCTAACAAAGCGTAGGTGAGGCAAAATATGTGTGTACACATTCATTTGGAAAAGGTTGAACCTGTCAAACTTGTCTGCAACATGGCTGCATGTTTATGAACTACTGGAAATGTGATATTTCTTTGCCTCCACCCCAAGTGGTGAAATGCCTTCTAAACAAGAGCAAAGAATTTGTCTCAAGTGGGGAGAAAACTGATAGCAAAGCTTGGGAATTTTTTCACTGTAATTCAGTTGAGTACAAGCTGGATAGACAATTTATATATATTTATATTTTTTATCTTGCTATTTGACCCTCCTAGTTGCAATTATATCTGCTATTAATAGACCATTTACTTTTTTTTTTCAGTCCCCTGCTTTATTTCCCTTCTGCCTGTCCAACGCCTATCTGTCTCTGAGAAGTGCCTTTTTTTGTATACATCTCTTCCTCTTTCTATTTTAAACAATCTAAGTAGTTTGGAAACTATTATTCAAGAAGTGGGTGGTGCTCTTTTTTGTTTGTTTGTTTTTTTAATGTTTATTACTTAAAATCCAAGCTTTTAGTATCTATTTGTAATCTGAGTATGCGTGGTTTGGAGGTCTAGCTATGACTAACAATATTAGTGGTTGGACTTGTGCTGTTTGGTTTTTTTGGTTTATTCTTGTTCTGTAAGTGCTATAAAGCCTAGACAGAGTCTTTAAGTAGGTCCAGACAGTGTAATCCGTAATGATTCTCAATTTCTCAATTTTCCTTCAGCTAAGGATGTTTTTTTTTTTTTTTGATGGGACTGGGGAGCCACTGTACTTCCACACACGTTTTTGAGTTCAGCACGGCAGGTTTGGAGAAAAAAAAAAATGTGGTCACTTCAGATGCTTTTAAAAACTAATGCTGAGATCTCTTTTTGTATTCAATTGTAAGCTAGGCCAAAAATAGCCGTGTATCTACTCCCTGTTATTGAACTCTGTGTTCAAATGAAAAAGTAATTTTAGCAGAGAACTTTGGGTTTGGTGAACTTGTATGCAAAAAATAAGACGGGGATTTGCAGGGTTTTTGCTTAGAATCATAGGATCATAGAATTGTCCAGGTTGGAAGAGACCTTTGAGATCATCTAGTCCATCCATCAACCCAACTCTGATAAAAAAATTAACAACCCATCACTAAACCATGTCACTGAACACTA
>VXBJ01000877.1:191621-271526 GCA_013400055.1 Nycticryphes semicollaris | reverse complement strand
TCATCCCATTGGCCTCGGCCCATCGATCCAGCCTGTCCAGATCTCTCTGCAAAGCCTTTCTACCCTCCAGCAGGTCGACACTCCCACCTAGCTTAGTGTCATCTGCGAACTTACTGAGGGTTCACTTGATCCCCTTGTCCAGATCATTGATAAAGATGTTAAAGAGGACCAGCTCCGATACCGAGCCCTGTGGGGCACCACTCATGACCGGCTGCCAACTGGATGTAACTCCATTCACCACCACATTCTGTGCTCAGTCCTCCAGCAGAGAGTATTCCCATTCAAGCCAGTTTCTCCAGGAGGATACTGTGGGAGTCTGTATCAAAGGCCTTACTAAAGTCCAGGTAAACAACTTAGTGCTTGGTGGGAACCTTGGTGGAGAATATCAAAGGCCTTGTCAAGAAGCCTGGAAGGGATACACTGAGAAGAGTTTTATCTTTCCTGTGCACATTTGACAAGTCTGGGTGGAATCAAGCATAATATGACTAGAACTGTAGGAAGGATGTAATTTTGCCTGACACTTCATGATGCATACACATTTTTCCCATCTGTTGTAGCTGTTAAGTAGGTTTTTTTGTTGTTGCTGTGTGTTGTGAGTCCTCTGGTCCAAGAAGAACACTTGATGAAAATCAGAAAAACTCACAAATATTTACAAGTCTACTGAATGTCTGCTGACCTGGTTAATGTTTCCTTGGCAATGAATCAAAGGGTTTTACAGACTGGAATAAGAAATAGGTGTTGCAGAAGATCTATTACATGCTAGAAAAAAAATATTAAACTACAGGCTTTTAAACAATATATACATTATTATACTCCAAATGAATGACAGTTACCTCTTTTCTCTTAGCAAAGAGTTTAATTTCACTTTTAACTGTATATTACAGCTCAATAAGAAGCAAACTGAAATAATACTGAGATATAATATAAAACTTGAATAAAATTCATGTGATCTCCCACAGATTAGATGAGACTTAAAGGTTAGTTAAAATCTTTCTACTTTGGTGTAGAAGGACTAAATGTATTGTTAAGGTCACTTGTGATTTCTGACTTAGGAAATTTTGGGGCTGTAGAGGCCTTTAGCTTTGGGTTTTCTTCCGAAATATGGATTACCATTTTCAAGTGCAGACAAGCAGGCTGTTGCGTCTAATTTTATCTTAATTCCAATTCTCAGGAGAGCTTTTGGCCTCTAATAAGCAGTGTTTGTGAGGCATGACCTACAAACTAGTTGAAAACCTCCACTGTCTCCAGAAACGTGGGAAAGTCTACTAGAGGACTATCCAAGGAACATCTATGGGAACAGCTCATTTGTTACTGGGCTGGATAGCTCAGCAGCCCCTGGGAGAGAATCGGGTTAGTACGTACTTACACAGGAGGCCCCAGAAGCCACAGCCACAGATGTTCTCATAGTCCTCCTCTCTGGAGCTACTATTTGCAGAAGAATGTGCTGAGCTAACTCAAACAGCATAGTGTCTCTGGGACCTGCCTGTGCTGCTGAGCCAAAAGGAGATGGGAGCTCCTTCTCTTCCACCTGGGGCTTTCCTAGGGTTGCCTTTCTTTTTAAATAAATAGGAAGAAGCTACACACCCCAGAGCAGGCACCCACTGTTTGCCTGAAACGCAGTAAAGGCTTTCTTCTACGTGTAAGTGAAAGAAGTGCATGGCATCTTGATGTTATAGGAGTTGGCTTTTGTGTGAGGAAAGTGTTTTGGCTGAGCCGGGTCCCTTGGCACATTCTTCCTACCTGCAGCTGGTCCCCGCCCTCTGTGTGGGTCCTCCAAGAGACTGACAAATGGGTTTTGAAGTTACATGTCTAAAGCAACCCTGTTACAGGAGTAGCCTCTCACCCTCTCCTCCCCTAAACCTGAAGAGACAAGGTTCAGGGCACTGAATTGTTTGTTTCTCTGAGCCTGCGTTTTCTTTGTGCTACAGGCTGGCAGCAGCCTGCGATGTTGAGGGTCAGCTGGAGAAAATGCCTCCGCATGCTGGCATGGCCAGCCCTTGGAGCACTGCCATAAGGGTTGACAACTAATGTTTTGTTTCTGGAAATGAAGTGTGTTCTTTTTTTCCCCCAGTAGGTTTTTCCAGTTGTTGTTTCTTACTAGTATTGCATGCTTGTCAGGCTTTATTTATCAGAAGAGGTAATGAATTTAAGTCTGTTTTCCTGTTCTGTGTACCAAGGCACATGTCTAATGGATCTAATTAAGCCAATACAAAGCTCTCCAGATTATCAAATACTGTTCCATTAAGGAAATAGTATTTGAAGTCATATTTTTATTGGCTGAATTAAATTTGAAGACGCAGTCAGTATGTGTTGAAGTTGAACAGAAGGAGAAGTCAGTATGACCAAAACTGTTTCATGTTGTTGAAAAGCATCTGCCCAGCCCCTGGAAAGAAAGGTGGAGCCAGTTGTGGAGGGTAGGATTTGCATGCTGTATTAAAGCTGTGCTTCCTAGGCGGGGGGGGGGGGGAAAGGTGTATTTCAACAAATCTCAAAATATACAATGTGAGGAAATTTTTACTATCTAGTGTCATTCTCTCACAGTGAGACTCAAGTTTCAAAAATAAGCTCTTCTTAGTCTCTTGAGTTATGGTAATGTAAATTACTGGCATAGAGCAGCTATGATTTTATACATTCTTAGGAAACTTTTCTACTTTTTGTTAGTTAAAAGTTTTTATGTTGAAATAGTAATTCATTTGTGATTACCAATAAAAGCTGGAATTAGGTCCTACATAACTTTCTTCCTTGGTGTCATACTTTTAACAGAGCACTTGCTGACCTGCTGTGGAAATGTGTACAGACTGAACAGTCTGTAAATAAAGGCGGCTGCGATTATGTATCGCAAAGAATACTTGTCAAGGACTGCAAAAAAGATGAGGTGGGAAATGACAAAGGCGGGATCTCCACGTACACAGACTCAGCTCAGAGCATAAAGTCAGTATAATACAACACCGTGTGCCTCTGGCAGTTCAGTGGCTCAAGCTGGTGCAGGAGATCCTGCACTCTGAGGTCCGTAGTATTTGGCCTAAGTATTTGGCATTAGTAAGACCTATCTCTTTTGAACCAATGCAAACAGGGATGCAGCTGTAGGAGCTGATGGATAAAATAGATTTTGACACCTTTAAGGCCTGAGAATTTTCCAGTAATGGTGATGAAATGTGTGTGTGTTGTTTATTCAGCCAGTGAAACCACATTTGTCCCCGTTGTGGGAGCTGGACAACACCTGGTAATGGTACTGATGCTTGTAAAGGATCATCTGAAGCTCTGAGGGTTTAAAAGAGTACCTATAATCAGATATGTTTTATCTGCCTTTAGTTATAAGTGTAGAAGAACCACTCATGTTTTAACTTTAAATATCCTTAGAAATATCAGTGAGGCTTATTCACTATAATTTGATACTCTACGTAATAAATGAGCATTGTTAAAATAATGTAAAGAACTATTTGTAATGCTGAGCAGAATATGACTGAAAACTTAATTCACCAAAATTTATAATATTGACTCAAGCTTTAAAAAAGTCTGAAATGTAACTGGTTATTCGTATGAGCAATGGAGTAGAACTGCACTTGTTTTAAAAATTAGTTGTGTAGGTGTTTGTACAGCAAAGGAGATGGAAAAGCAGCGGAGACCTTAATTGTTCTCTCATTCTTTGTAACTTAGATGACAATGAAATGTTCCCAAGTTGAGATGAAAAAGAATATTAAAATGAGTTGCTGTTCTCCTGCGACTTGAAAACATTTATAGCTAGTGGGTTTAGTAGGAATTTCAAAGAAAATATGACTTCATGAATATCTTCATGGACCTATGCTTAGGTATAACTAATTGATGGCTTGTACCTGCTTCCAATTACAATGTACATAGTTTTTCTCCTTATAAAGGTCTAGTTTGGTATTCCCCATGCTGAGAGAGATTCTAGTCTGAATGGACTATATCAGTATATTATTTAAAGCATGCATTATCTGATAAAAATTCCACCAAAATACAGCCTTGTTGTTACCTTCTGGTTTCTTAGCTGTGTACATGTACACAGCTGCATAAAGTGATGTGTTGTGGGTATGTGTGCGCACCTCTGAGACAGATAGATGTAAATAATAGCTAATTAGGATACAAGTTTTCCTTCCTCTGTTTTATGTGATAGCATTTGGGTAGTAAACTCTATCAGGCTGCTTATAATACACAAACGTACAGAGTTTTCAAGTGTCGCTCATACTGGATCTTAACTAATTGTCAGTCTGTTGATAATCTTTGCCAAACAGGCAAGTTTAACTGTCCTGTGCAAATCCTAGTAATATTGTTTTGTTTTCCTTATGCGTAAAATGGCAAGCCTGGTTGTAAGCTCCTCTTTCAGTTATACTTTGAAATCAGATTTATATCACGTGTCACGCACAGTAAGGAACTTTGTGTGTGTGGTTTTTACCAGCTCAGCGAAGCCCCGCTGGAGATACTGCTGCATCCTGCAAAAAGGGTTGTTGTGAAGGGGGTGAGGTTGAAAGAAACCCCTAAGAATTAAAAATGTGAAATATTTCAAGGTTATAAAATCAAACCGAGAACAGAGTGACCTGGTTATATGATGCACTGAATCTGCATTAGGTTCACGTTTAATGCAGATTAGATGTTTCTCCATAACACCTTTGCCTCATTCAGTGCAGAGGATGCAGTTCATGTTCTTGGTTCCTGTGCAGGACTAAAACAGAAGGCAGTTTTCTGCACAGCTGAATGGAGGAGAAAGTCTGCATCTCAGCTTGGTCATGGTCTTGACGGGGCTGACACAAGGTGCTGGGTTCTGGAGTTACTTCTTCACCTCTATTGTTCCCCATCCTCTCAGAAACCAACCCAGAAGGTATACAGAAGTGATGGCTGGTATCTCACAACAGGCACAGAGATCCCCACACAGATGTAGTGATATGAGAAATACTAAATCCGAAAATATTTCGCACTGCTGTTTGTAGACAGTCCTGTTTGTGCAAGACGTGGATGTAGGAAAGGACTGTAAGTCTAAATAGCTTTTCTTTTGAAAATGAAAAAAAGTGCTTTTTTCATTTACAGCATAATTACATATTACAGGAGAATAACCTCTTAGCTTAAATATCTTCATGATAAAAGGAAACAGTATATACAGATACAATTAATGCCCTATAGAAAAGACAGAGCAGTGCACTTGCCATCTCAAATTTTATAATAAATTGCCAGATGCTCCTATTAAGCTGGATCCCTGGTACAGCTGAGTGGTTGCTTCACATGGGTTACCGTTGCTGTTCTCCATCGCGTACCAGATGGCAGCTAATCCGTGGTGAGAGCTAGGGAAGGCAGTGCTGCCTTTTCTGAAAAACACTCTATGCTGGATGGTAAAAGGCAGCGCAGCCATTGCAGATCACGAGTTGTTTACTGGGGTTTTTCTGTGTGTGTTTTTCTGGTTTGCTCCATCAGGTCCATGTCCTTCCTATCTTGAGGGCTCCAGACCTGTACAGAGTACTCCAGGTGAGGTCTTGCCAGAGCAAAGTGGCAGAATCACCTCTCTGGATCTGCTGGCAACTCATCTTTTGATGCAGCCCAGGATGCGATTGGCCTTCTGGGCTGTGAGTGTATACTGCCGGCTCATGTCCAGCTTCTCATCCAGTCCCTGTCCTCAGGGCTGCTTTCTAATACCTCATCCCCTAGTCAGTATTGATAGTGAGGACTGTTCTGGCCCAGGTGCAGAACCCTGCACCTGCTCTTGCTGAACTTCATGAGGTTCACCTGGGCCCACATCTCCAGCCTGTTGAGGTCCCTCTGGATGACATCCCATCCCTCTGGTGCATTGACAGCACCACACAGCTTAGTGTCATCTGCAAACTTGCTGATGGTGGACTCAATCCCTCTGTTTATGTTGTTGATAAAAATGTTAAACAGTACTGGTCCCAGCACGGACCCTTGAGGGACACCACTTGTCACTGCACTCCATCTGGAAATTTTTCCATTCAGTACCACCCTCTGGATGTGACCACCCAGAAAATTCCTTACTCACTGAACAGTCCACCCATCAAATCTGTATCCTTCCAGTTTGGTGACCAGAATGTTGTGGGGGGACTGTGTCAAAAGCCTTACAGAGGTCCAGATAGATCACATCCATAGGTTGTCCCTTATTTACTGACATAGTCACCCTATCATAGAAGGCCACTAGGTTACTCCTTTCAAAGCAGCAAGTCTGCTGCTGCTTTCTGGTGCTTCTGTGATAGGCAAACTCTTTGTTTGGCCTAGTTATTGTGATTTTGGTTTGGGTTTCTTTAACCTGCTGTTTTATTTTAGACTAGTCGTGATATGACTGAGATAGCATACTTTGACATCTGTCTAGTGTAGAGGGAGGCAGCAGAACCTGCTCGTTGCTTGCCCTGCTGGCAGTTTTAGTCCACGGCCAACGGAATGGGGGAAGCAGGAGGTCTTGCATCATCGGTGAGCTCCTGCAGCACCCACCCATTGCTTTTTAGAGAAGCGATACTTGATTTTGCAGACAAACAGTGTGAAGAGCACACTGTACGTCTGGCCAAAAGCCACACAGTGTCACCCCCTTGGTTAACAAGAGTGAGACCGTTACTGGCCTGAACAACTAAAGTATGGCAGTAGGAATTCCATGTCAAAGGAAATTAAACTGGACTGAACTCACATCTGTGTGTGCTTGGGTGGGGGCATGTTCATTTAGGATAAGCTGCCGCCATTATGGGTGAGAAAAAAGCAAAAGGGTCTGTTTGAAACCGTGACCGGGAAACTTCACCGCAGTTCAGTTTCATCTCTCCATCTCCCGTCCTCCCCTCTCTTCACCGCCGTATCTGCCAGTCATTGCCAGTTTGGCAATGCAAATTTAAGGCTGTACGATTATGACCTTTGGAAAAATAGGTAGAAAACCTGGATATCTATTATTAAAGGGGTTTGGGAAGAATAATTTCCGTTGCTGTGCAGGGAGGAGGAGTAAATGGTTCCTTACACTTTCTTGCAAAAGGCAAACACAGCATTTAGCCTGAGAGCCTGCTGGTGCTCCAGAGGAAGCTATGGTTGCACTTTCAAGGACAGTTTTGCACTTTCCCGTGGAAGATGCCCACTTTTGCTGCCTTGGCCAGTGCTGCCCACCCGGCCTGGCCTGTGCAGCATTGCAGTTTGGATTTCCTGCCTGCAGTGTGGAGATAATCTATGAAGTTGTGGGTGTTGCAGACAGGTGGGATGTCTCCTCGCTTGCTTCAGCCTTAGGGGCACACCAACTACCCCCAAGACTTGTCAGAACACCAGTGTCGTGCCAGACCCCTGACCCAGCTCCCAGTAGACCAGCAGCGACCAGTTAGGTGGGCATGGGCCATACTGGCAGGCAGGCAGTAAGAAGCCTCCTCATTATCCTGTACCAGACCTGTGTTCTCAAAGGCACTCCCAGTTTCCATATCGTTGTTACCAATCCGTTACGTGTAGATGTGTGGGGGCAGGAATCTGGGATAAGTTGTAGACACTTGAGTTTTAATCAAAGTTTTTTGTAACCCAGCTTTGTTTTCATAAAGCCTTTAAAATCTGATATTTGTAAAACCCTAAAGATGCGACCTCCTTGTAGACTGTTCAGCATAGGCTGCTACAAAGAATTTTTGAGCAAGCTTTCTGTTTTTTGTCTCATATTTTCCCTGTAGGCAATTGCTTCAGCGGACATGGATTTGAATCAGCTGGAGGCTTTTCTCACTGCCCAAACCAAAAAACAAGGTGGCATCACAGCTGATCAAGCTGCAGTCATTGCAAAATTCTGGAAGAACCACCGAATAAAGATCCATGAGAGCCTGGTCAATCAAAGCTGTTGGGATAATGCCTTGAAAAACATGAACTGGCGAGTGGATCTGAAGTCACAGTCAAGACACATTGATCAGATAAACACTCCTGTTGCAATAGTTGAAATGGAATTGGGAAAAAATGGGCAGGTAAGCTTTCTTTTGCAAAACATAAACCTGGTTTGGCTACATGTGTGTTGAGATGTTTTACCTAGTGCTGAACTCACTGCATCAAAATGAAGTTAGTGGATTTTTCACCACTGGGCCCTTAATGTACTTGTCCTTGTGGTCCATCTTTGGACACAAAGATACATTCTGGGTGGCGAATGCAATTTTTGCTTATCTTATGTATTCTTGTATGTATTGACTCCTCTCTTTACGTTAAGCTTGGAAAATCTGCGGACATAAAATCAGTCACACTAGCAATTATATGAAGATTGGATTTGTATTCTGTGCACTGTGAAATCAATTTTTTTTTTTTCTGTAATCAAATACTAAAATTAGGTAATATCTGCAAAGGAGAAGCTAAAAAACAGTAAAGTTCACAAATTATGATGATCGAGCAACCCTTACACTTTAGGACAAATGAGGGGAAAGGCTTCCCTTTATTTTACATAACACCTATTTTCACGTTACAAGTACATCTTCATTACCAGTCACATTATGCAATCTGGTCTTATCTGCCTGAAAGAGATATATAGCTCCATCAGCGTTGAACACTGCATTTAATCTTTATATAATTCATAAGAATGTACAACTGAAGGCACAGCTTCTCATCTTCATTTTTTCTTTTTCTGACAGAAAATGTGTTTCAGTTTGGTATCTTTTTCCTTTGTAGTGAGTTAGCCAATCTTAAAAACTTATTTCTTCATAGTAGCATGCACACACCCGGAGTATACCTATGTGAACTGAATTAATTGTAACTGTGTTGACTATACCAAGGCCAGAATGAAAGTACTAGTGAATTGTGATCCGGTTGAGAAGGAAGCTATTCTGTTAGTCCACTTTTCCTCTCGGTCTTTGAAAGCTGACCCATCCACCAGTACCCTCTCTGCCTTCTACTCGTGTGTCTCCACAGTGACCGCTATGATAATGGTGTGTGGTTGTAGGTTTTTTCCTAGCCTCAAAAAAGTGGAGTTTCCTGCTCAGGATCTTCAGATTCGAAATAATCACTAATTCTATTAGTAACAAATGGAAGATGTTTAAATAATAATAATAAAGTTACAGTGAGTACATTAGAATGAGTATATTAGTGAGCAAATGGGGAAAAATACCTGTGTTCATTAAATGAAAATAAATCCTTAACTTGGAACCACTGTTGTATTTTATGAGGAAATTATGTAGTTAGTGACTCTTGTTTTTTACTCTAGTAATGGATTATTACAATAACATCAATCAGCAAGTACATTTATATTTTTTCTGCGGTGTATTCCCATGGCTGAGGCAGGGGAGGTGGTGAAGCCCCAGGACTGAAATAGCAGCAAGTGCATTGCTGTTAAGAGTTCCTCCCACCCTCAGCCTCTTTCCATGGGTGTTTGGGGACCTCCTGGAAAGGCGGTGGCAGAGACTTTACTGTTGGAGGTTGAACAAGTCCTTCTTGCATGCTGGATCCAGCTCACAAAATTAAACCCGTCATGTTTTATAGCCTTGGTGAGTATTTTTACTTTATTTTTAGCGCATTATATCTGTTCCAGATACAAAGTTTTGTAATACATCAAATATGCATACACTGGTACCTTTCTGAAACTTAACAGAGAGAATATTTCTTCTAAAAGATTGTCAGTCTCGGTCATAGATATGATTTGACGAACACTGAACCTCTCTTGTATTTATAGAAGAAAACTGACTGATTATTCAGGAGTAAATTATTCAGAACAGAGTGTTTTTATTTGGACAGCTGATAACAGAGGAATATACAAATGCATTGATGTGTAAGGAATTGACATTAATATTTCACGTGTTTCAACAGAAGTAAGGAAATGCTCTGTAGAAAATGTACCTTTTCAGCTTTAAAGTCACTCTGATTCCCCTCTGTTCTTTGGACTAGATGTGCATCTCTGCCCAGCAGAAGGCCAGGCTGTTTGGTGGAGTGTCTGCTCCTTTTGCTTCAATCAGTACCCGCTCTTTCTGCTTTCCATTTTTGAATTGTAATCAGTCAATTCTTTCAGAACAGAAAGACTGTATGTGTAAGACCTAATATGGCTAGAAACGGGGAATTTGAAGTGACTCGTTCATAAATGCCAGTAGAGCAAGGTTATTTCAAGTTTCATTAATGTTTTCTGATGGAAGAGAGATGTTTCTGGGTTTGAGAATGCATTACAACTTGCATGCATTAATTCTTACTATCCTTGGCCTTACTGGTAATAGAGGAAGCCAAACCCTTTCCTCAAAGTGCTCTTAAAAACACTTCTAATGAGAACACTCGGAAATAGTGGTGCTCCAAACTTTGGAAGGTTTGGTTCAGGATTTGTAACTTGCAGTTTGAGCTGTTCTTCAGAAAAGATTTTATAGTGATATTTAACATTTCCTCTTTGCTGGCGATGTAGTCTAGATGAACCTGCTAGCCATGACTCCACTCTGATTGAAAGCCCATTTTCTTTAACAATGTGACTAAAGATAAAATCCTAGTGTTGCACTTTAGCCTGCCTTTATCTTCCTCGGTGATATTCAGTGCCCATCACTGCCAGTCCATTCTCTCCTTTTGAACAGCCCAGCTTTTCTTGCGCACAATGATTTTATCCTCCTGTATCTTTATACCGTGCTGGCTTCCTCTGAAAACACCTTTATCTCCCTACCTCCTTCTTTATGTTATTTTTAACCTCGTTCTCCCTCTCTGAGCATTGCTGCAAAGTTCTTTTGGCATGAAGCTGCAAGTGGAGAGGGATCTGCGGGGAGGGACAGGGAGTGAGCTGGAGAGTGGCCCTTCTCCTGCCCTTCCTGCATCGACGCTGTTCCGTATGGTGAACACTCGCTGCCCTGAGCTTACCTGCAGGTTGCAGCCACAGATTTATATCCCACCTTGTCATTAATGGAAAATAAATGCATTGATCTTGCACTGTGGCTTTGCATTAAGATATGTTTAAACTTGTTTGATGGACTTTATTATCTTATTCTCCTAATGACATGTACCTCTGCCCTGGGGCTGTATTCTTCCTACTAGCATTCTGGGCTGGTTTGCCTGTAAGTTTTACTTTTTTGCAGCGTTACATATTTTGCAGTTTAATATCTGAGACTGATCAAATGCTAGCAATTATCCTGAGTATTTACCTTGGGTTTTATGCTTGAACTTATTTACTGAGTGGCTATTTTCATGTGCTTTTTTTTTTTTTTTTCCTAGTGTTTAAGATACCGGTAGTCCATGTAATAGCACTTAGCATCCCACAAAATTCCAAGCAAAGCATGTTTTATGAGCAAAGAGTATTTCCTGCCTTAATTTAACATAAAGTCTGGGATTCTGCAGAATTCCTCCCAGAAAGAACTGAGGAAATTGCATCAGTATTATGGATTAAGTGTGTTTTTTCCCAAAACACTGTATATCTTTTCTTTCCTTTTTCTAAAAACATCCCTGACAGAGGTGTCATAAAACTCAGTTAATACTATGTGGTAGGTAAATACTAATTGTATATAGTAAATACTAAAAGCCACAGTGTAAGCTAAGAAAGTAGGATCTTTTGGGATTTTTTTGAAATTTAAGAGCAAAGAGCAGCCTCTCATTCCATATAATTTTTCGGAAGTCTGAAATCACCAGGGATGTGTATCTTCATATAAAACAAATATCTTTCTTTAAAGGGTGGGAAAGCATTAGTAATAAACTTTTGAGCCATTGAAAATCTAGTATTTGCTACTTCTGACTATATTTTGATTTAAACTCTCTCCAGTGAGATAAATACCTTCTGATTAAAGGACTCACTGGATGAAGTGTTCCTTTCCCAGTGCAAGAACTTACCCGATACTGGAAAAATAAGAATTGTCAGCTAACAGTTTACAGTATGTCACATCTGCTCTCTGCTAATGGTTGGGTCCAGACCCTGCTAATTCAGAGCAAATAATAATAATAATAGTTCAGCTAATAATTCTGCGGTCAGGTGCAGAAAGAATTCATAGTGACCATAGACGGTTGTCACGTGCCTTGCGTAGGAGGTAAAATGCCACCAGAATTTTGAAGGTCTGGAGCCTGAAATTTCATCAGCTTCTACTTTGTATGACTATGATGTGTATTGGTCTGGGAAGGAGTGGAGTAGGTCTCAAAGTAAGCTTTTGGGGGATCAGAATGGTTTCGTGTATATTCTACACAAATTTAGGTTGAAGTTTGTATCGCCCATACTATAAACAAACAATAAGCAGAATTCACACACATTGACAAATATTAAAATGGAACACGCTTTCTCAGTGTAATAAAAAAATCTGAGGATTTAGCTTCTATAAATCTCATTACCTTGCCAGGATTGCAGGTTGAGTGACGCTGAGGATCTGTTGGTGTATTGCGCATTTTTGTAAGCAGGGTTCTCTAGTTTCCCTGGGCTGTGGTTATCTCTAGCAATAGCATTCACCACTGGAAAAAGGTCAGATCATGGAAATGTCGTAAGTAGACCCCTGCTATAGGGAGGAGAGATTATGGCTGCGCTTGCTTGTGCCTCTGTGTGATGCCAGGTCAGGCTGCTTCAGAGCTGTCTCTGAAAATAATTTCAGATAATGGACTTCCAGTCCTTTTAATGTAGGATCTAGTCTGAAAAGACAGACTGCCTTTTGTAAGGTATCAGTGTGGGCAAAGCAATGCTTGGGGAGATGAAAAGTGGTTCTAGCTACCCCAACCAAAATAACGGCAGCCTGGCCTGCAAAGGGGAAGGACAAACAACCATCAAAACATTTTGTCTTTCCTGCCTTAATCCATTCTAATCTTTGTAGTTATTACCATTATCAGAAATGTTGTTCTGGTCAAAAATGGGAAAGCACAGGCATTTAGAAGCTGAATCAGTCAACTTAACCACAATACTTTTATGTGATTAAAAAAGATAAAACATGATAAGTAGAAGTTAGTGGGGGGAGAAAAAATCACCTTTGTGGCTGAGCTGAATGTAATTCACTTGAGCTTTTGTTCACCTTGGAAACTCATGGGCTGGAGGGAACAGTTACATAAGGCTGTACAGTGCAAAAGCAAATAAAAACCAGAGAGGGCAACAGGTCACTCGGCACAGAGAGAACTGGAACACAGTTGACTGACTTAACTCAGTTATTTCCTTAATCCTCTGCATGGCACTCTCAGGAATCCTTTGCTTTGACAATTCAATTTTTGTCACCTTCTCCTGAAAGCAAAGTGAAATTTGGGCAACAAGAAGAGAACCTTGTTATTTGTGGCCATTGGGATTTTTAAGTGTAATACAGTACGGAGATAAGAGCCTTAAATTGAGACATTAGATAAATAACTCCTTGACTTGAATTGTGATTTTTTTTTTTCACCATATTTGACAATATTTTGATGTATACCTCATTTGTTCATCCTGTACAAAGCAAGGGTATTCTACAGTTAGTGATGCTAACAGTTTCTATTCTTGTTTATCTGTGCTGTGTATATAAGCATACCACCACATGTGCATACGTGCATACACATACTCCTTGTCAAATCCTTTTACTCCAGAACTGGATTTACTGAAGTAGTTAAATAGAAAAATTTAAGTGAGACATATTTTTTTTTTTTTTAATTGTAGCCAAGCTCAGGGTATTATGGGGTGAATTACTCCAGTCTTGTTCAACATATTCATCAATGACCGGGATGAGGGGACTGAGTGTATCCTCAGCAAGTTCACTGATGATACCAAACTGGGAGGGCTGGCTGACACTCCAGAGGGCTGTGCCACCCTCTGGCATGACCTGGACAGGCTGGAGAGCTGGGCAAAGAAGAACCTGAATGAGGTTCAACAAGGGCAAGTGTAGGGTCCTGCACCTGGGGAGGAAGAATGTCAGGCACCAATATAGGTTAGGGGTACACCTGCTGGAAAACACTTCTGAGGAGAAGGTTCGGGGGTCCTGGTATATAGCAAACTATGAGCCAGCAATGTGCTCTTGTCACCAAGAGGGCCAATGGAATCCTGGGATGCACAGGGAAGAGTGTGGCCAGTAGGGCCAGGGAGGTCATTCTTCCCCTCTGCTCTGCACTGGTGAGGCCACAACTGGAATACTGCATCTGGTTCTGGGCTCCCCAGTTCAAGAGAGACGGGGAACTACTGGAGAGAGTCCAGCGTAGGGCAGCAAAGACGATTAAGGGATTGGGGCATCTTCCTCATGAGGAAAGGCTGAGAGAGATGGGACTCTTTAGCCTGGAGAAGGCTTATTAATGCTTGTAAGTATCTGAAGGGTGGGTTGAAGGAGGATGGAGCCGGACTCTTTTCAGGGGTTCCCAGTGAGGACCAATGGGCATAAATTGGAACATGGGAAATTCCATCTGAACACAAGGAAAAACTTTCCTGTAAGAGTGACAGAGCCCTGGAACAGGCTTCCCGAGGAGGTTGTAGAGTCCCCTTCTCTGGAGACCTTCAAGACCCTCATGGATGCAGTCCTGAGTAATGTGCCTTAGGGAATCCTGCTTTCGCAAGGGAGATGGACTAGATCTCTAGAGGTCCCTTCCAACCCTGACAATTCCGTGATTCTGTGATAATTCTGGATTCATTGGAGGTGAGCTGTATGAAGATAGATGTTTTTGTAAGGATGCATATTTACTGCCTTTCATCTGCCTAAATTCAGATTCAGTCCTAGGCCCTTGAAATTTTTCACCTTCTCAGAAAATTGAGGTTTTGGACATTATGACAGGGAACGTACCATCTGTTATGTATCTCCTATGATCAAGTATTTTGCAATCTAACATCAATCTGGCATGCTCATGCAGCAATGAAAAGTCACATAGCTTTGATGAAACACCCTCCAGAACTGTCTCCTCCAGCCTTGGGATACAGATTGCAATGGGGCTGGGTTCAACAGAACTGTCTGTTGAAAATTATCTCCAGCAGATGCATTTCATAACTCACACCTTTTTCTGGAATTGGTGCTACACATCAGTGAGTCAGAAGAACCTGTTCTTCCTTCTTGTTCTGATCATCCATGTGTTATCCCCATCTACTCTTGACTTTTCTGGAAGTCCTCACCCTTACCAGCTCACTTGCTTCCAGAAGTGGTTGGTAGACTTTTGGAACCTACCTGTAGGTCACACCTCTTTATCCTTATCCTGGCTGCCCTACTGAAGGTGTTTCTGTAACTTTCCAAGCTTTTCTTAGCTATTCCTGCAGCACTGGGGTAGGTTACCCTGGGAGTTTGCAGCGTTGAGCCTCATCCGAGGTTCTGCCATCCTCAGAGCTTGCTGCCTGGCCTGGGTGCTGCTGGAGAGTAGAGGAGCAGCTCTGTCTTCCCCACATCTACCAACCAGCTGGAGATTCAACGTTGCTGTGGCAAAACCGAGCTTTATTTGAGACAAAACGTAGTGTAAGGCTTGGAAATGTGAAGCTTTAATGTGCGAAGTGGAAGGTCTTTGGAGAGGTGAGAGAAAACTGAAATGGAAAAGGCAGATAAAAAATGCTGCTGTTTCTCCTTGTACTTGTACCAAGGCTGGTGTGGGAGGCAGAAGGGCCCACGCTTGGGGTCTGTTGGCTGTTGTGTTGCCAGCTGTTGAGGACCCAAGGAGAGCATCTGCTGGTGTCAGGCCTCCTAGGTGTACATATATGAGTTAGAGATGTCTTTTAACACTGCCCACATTTTGTAAAACTAGCAGCTTGTAGTTTAGGTGTGAAACTGAGTATGTTCTAGTGAGATAATTTATCTTGGGATAAATCCCAGAATAAATGTATTTTATGAAATGTAATTACCCAAGGAAGGGGAGCATGGTTGAATGACCAAAAATTGCAATCTCCACTAGCTTCTTTTTAATAAAAGTAAAACATTGTGTTTTATTTTTTTAAAAAAATAAATGCATTTAAAACTGGCATTTCTTTGCTGGAGAGTCTATATACAACAAATCAAAACTGACCTCTTTGCATCGTAGCTCTGATGTTTGGCCATCTGCATTCTTCTGAGGTCTTGGATGTTGACATTAGCAAATAATTTGTTCTTAGAAAACTCGGGAAGAAAAAGGAGTTGTTATAAACATAAGTGCCCACTGCTTTGGCCGACAAAACATCTTGTTTTTACAGGCCTGGCCTGGCCAAGTACATTTAAAACTGTTGTTTTGCCAATTGGGCAGCCTTCCCACTCTTGACAACATGCCACATTGCTGCTGAAAAGCGCTTTGGAGATCCTTCCAGCTTTGTCATGGTCTCTCTTGAGATCCCTGAATATTAGTATTCGGGGGTGTAAATAAGAAGATATTCTTAATTAATTTATTTTAATTAGGAAGAACTGCTCAGGAGAGGGTATCAAGATACAACAGTGGAAAGCTGGCATATAACTGGGGAGAAACACTTGTAACTTCCATCTTTCTTTGCTGCTTAATCATTTGGATAATCTTTATTTCTGTGTTAAATTTATAAGTACTCTTTATAAAAGCTGGACTCCAACTTTCACTGTGCAAGAACTGATCGAACAAAAATAATCCAACACAGTCCACAGCAGCAAAGCAAAATCACTGCAAACTGTGCCATTAAATAAACTCTGTGTTTCTCTGTTTTTTGAGGGAAGAGCAAACCTGTGTCATCCCTTAGAGCAGCTTGTATGGTAACTGCCAGCAGCTTTGTTTTTTCTTCACAAATTGAATTTCCACGTGAGGAGCGGTTCTGCTAATACATTAGGCAGCAGAAGGCATGGGCAAAAGGAGAACACAATTTGTAGGCAGTTCCCAGTATAATCTTTTTGTTGAGGAGATACCTTTTCTAGTTTCTGGCAAGCTGTAGCTTTCCATCCTTCTAGCACTTCTACTCATATGTCTCATTCTAGTTAAAAACAAAAATGAGATAAACATTACTGTTTTTTCCTTCATTTTCTTATTGTTCTGTTTAAAAATCTCTGACTGAGGGATTTCACTGGCAGCAGCTGGAATTTGCTGATGTGCAAAACTGTCCTTGGCAATCCACTGAGGTATTACAAGCTCCCTGAACAGAAATGTCATTAATCAACATGTGAAATGCTTGGAACACCAGCACTGTGTCTGTATAGGAGCAGACACTTAGTGCTGTGTCAGGGGCTGTTGCTGCTGTCAGCAGTACCTGGGGACTTCTAGATGCCATCAAAGACATTCTGGGAGATGCTCATGTCCCTTCCCAAGGGAGTGAATTAAGACTGTAGGAAACAAGGCTCTTTTTGCAGATACAAGCTTCCATGCTGTGTAGGTCAGGTTGTCAGCAACTGGTGGGAGTTTGCACCCAAGAAGCTCAGACATTTCATCTGCATTTGCAGGTTCACTTTATAGAATCATAGGATGGTTCAGGTTGGGAGGGACCTTAAAGATCATCAAGTTCCAACCCCCTGTCCTAGGCAGGGACACCTCCCACCAGAGCAGGTTGATCAAAACCCCATACAACCTGGCCTTGAACATGTCCAGGGATGGGATGGCAGCCGCAGCTTCTCTGGGCAACCTGGGCCAGGGTCTCACCGCCTTCACAGCAAAGAATTGCTCCCTGAGATCTCATCTCTATTTCCCCTCTTTCAGTGTAAAACCATTCCCCCTCACCCTATGCCTCCCCTCCCTGATCAAGAGTCCCTCCCCAGCTTTCCTGAATCCTCTTTAGGGACTGGAAGGGGCTCTAAGGTCTCCCTGGAGTCTTGTCTTCAGGCTGAACACCCCCAACTCAGGCTTTCTACAACAGAGGGGTTCCAGCCCTCACATCATCTCCATGGCCTTCTCTGCCCCACTCCAACAGGTCCATGTCCTTCTGATGTTGGTGGCCCCACACCTGGAGGCAACAGTGGGCGTGGGGGGTGTCTCACCAGAGCAGAGCGGAGGGGCAGAATCTTCCCCCTTGCCCTGCTGGCCACACTGCTGGGGATGCAGCCCAGGATGAGGTTGGCTTTCTGGGCTGCTAGCGCACATTGCTGGCTCATCTTGAACTTCTCACCCACCAACACTCCCAAGTCCTTCTCCTCAGGTCTGCTCTTAGTCCACTTACCTCTACATTAAATGGATTTGTCTTACAGGTGCACTGTAGGACACTGGCCTCTGCTTTGTCATGTCCAAAACACTAACTGAGGGGCAGGCAGTAAATAGAACTGACACAGAAAATCACACGTAGGCCTTAGATGGGAATTTTGGGTTACAGGTCTTTTTCTTGCAGTGATGTGGCCTTAAAGATTTCCTGGGCTTTGCTACTTGTTCTCACCATTGTGCTGCCCCAGTAGTTACACATTTACGCAACTGAAATTCAAAATTGGCTGAATCCAAATTAATTTTTTTTGTTCTGTCCCTACTCTTTTTGTTTTTTTTCCCAAATTATTTTTAGTCTGGGTCAATTTGTTGAAGGGACAGTGTGAGGGCTAAATTGAGGAAAAGAAGCTGAGAACTCTGCCATGCTATTACAGAATGCTCTTTTAAACATAGGTGTTGAAATGATCACCCATTTTGAATCCTGGCTAGTGGTCTCTGGAACGTGAGAAGTAAAGCAGCTTTCCTTGAGTGTGAAGGATAACCATTCCAAAGTGCAAGCTTTTCTTTAAAGAATGGAGGAGGAATGGAAGGTGAGAGGCATGGTTGCTGGGTGACTTCAGTATTGTAGACTTAATTTGGCAAAGTGTGGGAAAGTTGTCTGATTTGGAAAAGATATAAAATAGTATCTGGAGGTGGGAACCTGGTAAGATGCAAGAACATAGGAATCTTGGTATTTTAGCGATATTAGTATTCTTTGTTTCTACAATATTTCTGAGCTATGTACATTCATGATAGTCATTTAATGGGAAACTTGGCTCAAGTATGTCGTGGTTTCAGCTGGGATGGTGTTGACTTTCTTACCAGCAGCTGATTTAGTGCTAGGTTTGGCTTTGGGGTGAGAAATACATTTGATAGGGCAATGGTGAGCTTGGTTGTTGCTGAGCTCTCAAAGCCTTTTTGGCTCCTCACACAGCCCTGTCAGTGATGGGCTGGGGGGGCACAAGGGGCTGGGAGGGGACACAGCCAGGACAGCTGACCCCAACTGGCCAAAGGGCTATTCCATGCTCTATGGCGTCATGTTCAGCACATACAGCAGGGAGGAGGAAGGAAAGACATTTGAAGTGATGGTGTTTGTCTTCCTAAATCACCATTCCACATGATGGAGCCCTGCTCTCCCTAGGATGGCTGATCATCTCCCTGCCCACAGGAAGTAGTGAATGAATTGCTTGTTTTGCTTTGCAGGCTTGTGCAGCTTTTGTTCTAACTGTTAAACTGACTTTCTCAGCCCATGAGTTTTTTCTCATTTTTATTCTCATCGGAACTGGTGTCAGTGAGCGAGTAGCTGCTTGGTCCTAGTTGCTGGCTGGGGTTAAACTATAACAGAATCACAGAATCATAGAATGGCAGAGGTTGGAAGGGACTTCTGGAGATCGTCTAATCCAACCCCCAACCAAAGCAGGTCCAAATGGAGCAGGTTGCATAGGAACATGTCCAGGTGGGTTTTGAATGTCTCCAGAGAAGGAGACTCTACCACCTCTCTGGGCAGCCTGTTCCAGGGCTCTGCTACCCGCACAGGAAAGACGTTCCTCCTCATGTGTAGATGGAACTTCTTATGTTCAAGTTTGTGCCCATTTCCTCTTGTCCTGTGACTGAGCATCACTGAAAAAAGAGTGGCCCCATCCTCCTGCCACCCATCCTTTCAATATTTATAAGCATTGATGAGATCCCCCCCCTCAGTCTTCTCCAGACTAAAAAGAGCCAAGTCCCTCAGCATTTCCTCATCAGAGGGATGTTCTAGTCCCCTCATCATCTTATCTTGAATCCGTAATACTTGTCCAGTGTTAGGTGGGAAATATAGAAGCTGAGATGCCTGGGGTGATGGTGGAAGCCTGAGAACAGCGAAGGGTAGAGCTGAACAGTGAGCGGATCCTGGCTTAGTCGCAGCTTTAACAAGTAAACTGGGTTTGTTGGGGATATTTTTCATTCAATGGCTACAAGAAGTTGATTGCTGTCAACAATTTCGGCATCAAAATAGCTTTCACTGTTTTCTTGAGTGCTTCTGTTTGGCTCTTTGCCCCCTTTTTGCTCATTTTGAAAATATTACCAAGGCAATGTGATGAAGCATCAGCTTCCCTGCTTTTCTGTGAAAGGAGGAGATAATTGGCGGTGCTTCTGGTTGTCCTATATACTGCCTTAAAAGTTGAAGAAATAACTACTGTGAACATCATTCCAAGAGCAAGTCCTTTTCATTTAGAGGTAGATTCTCATTTTAGCTTATAAAAGATACAAAACAACCCTTTGATTAAGGAACTGCTCTAAGATGTAATTTTGCATAGACCTTGATGCAAGTGGTAGTTTTTCTGTCCTGCATTCAAATTGTCAGTTGCAAAACTCCATGAAGATAATCAGACATGCAAATTTTCGATATATTTTTAGTTTAACTTGCTGATGTATATTCATTAATATGTTAATAAGACAAGGAAGGCATAATTTAAATTGCATATGCTTAATTTGGTTAATAAATGCTTGAAATATGGTCCCACTTTTAAAAGTAACCAAAGAAATTATGCCACTTTTTAAGAAAAGAAATCCTGAAATCACAAGGAGAGTTTAAGCCTTGTGTTCTAATGGAAAGGCCAAGTTTCTGGTGCTTTTTACCCTGACCCTGCACAACCAAAGGACCTCTGCTGAATTTTAGTCCTCCTTGTATGCATCTTCACATTCCTAATGATTTAGTTGTAATCAGTGGTGCCAGCGAAGACCTGGTGAAGATTGTGGCATTGTAATATGAGTTCCCAGACTATATTAGGTGGTGTTAAATTGGCATATACAAGATGGAAAGAACAAAGTTTCCTTGTGTTCAAATATGGCTGAACTTCACCAATGCAAATCAGGAACGTGGTCACCCTATATTTAGTTTTCAGTGGCCTAACAAATGAGGTAGTCACAAATTACTACTGGAATTAGAATAGATTCTCCAACAACTTCTGAACCTTGGTTGAACATGCAAAGCTGCTATGATACCTATTTCTTTAAACCTCAAAGTGGTATTTGAATGCTTACAAGCAATAAACTTTAAAGTCAATTGATTCTGTCTCTGTCGAATAGCTCTCAAAAGTGGAGCTGCGCTTTAAGAACTATTAAAAAATATCATTCCATTTAACCTGTAAATATGCCACAGGACTGGAGAAAATGAGTTTGATAATGGCTTTTTTTTTTAAGACTTGAGCCTGGAAGGCAGCATCTTAAAAGAACTTGGCATTGAGGAGAGTCTCTACTGTCTCCAGTTACACTGGCGCGACTTATTTGGTCTGAAGTAATGAGGCGTGACAGATCACGAGTGCAGTGCATCATGTTCAGAACCAATAACCCCTTTCAGAAAATTACATTTCTGCTCTAAGCAGTCATTTTGAGTTATCTGCAGCTAATTTTAAACTGCCTGCTTTTATGGGAATGGAGCGGTTGCATTTCCCAGTAAATATCACCATGATGCTCAGAGACGGCTATATACTGTGACTGTCTGGGAAAAAGCTAGAGTCTGATCAAACTTACTTAATTAGATTCGAATCTGGTGCTGCCTACAGATATCTTGATTATATGATGGGAACAAACATGACACTCGGCAGAATTGACTTTTTGATACCTACTGCTGTGAGGATGTGAAAAAGAGCTGTTGATTCACTTGCTCTCTCTGGAGGTGCAGGTATTGACAATGGCATCTTCCCTTCTTGTTTCTCTTCTTATTGACCCTTTCCACTAGAAAAGATAATGATTGAATCCAGTCAACTTCTGTGTGTAGTAAAACATGCTTTTGTTGGGTTTGGGTTTTTTTTCGTTGCTGTGCTGTGGTGTTCAGGTCACCACCACTGAAGTTTGAGCAATGAGCCATGTCTGCATCCAGCCCGTCACCCAGGGCTCACCACGCAGCACGGGAGAAACCCAGGCTGTTGGAGGGAGTGGGAAATCTGGTCCAGTTCAGGTGTCTGCCTTGGGGTAGTCCCTCAAAGAATCTGCTCCCAGGGATGGACACTGAGGTGCTGAAGTGAGTCCAGAGAGCAGCAATAGAGCTGGTGAGGGATCTGGAGCACAAGTCTTGTGAGGAGCGGCTGAGGTAGCTGAGGATATTCAGCCTGGAGAAAAGGAAGCTGAGGGCAGACCTTCTCACTCTCTACAGCTCCCTGAAAGGAGGGTGTAGCAAGGCAGGGGTTGGTCTCTTCTCCCAAGGAACAGGTGATGGGACAAGAGGAAATGGCCTCAAGTTGTGCCAGAAGAGGCTTAGGGTGGATGTTAAGAAAAATTTATTCACTGCAAGGGTTGTCAAGCACTGGAAAAGGATGCCTAGGGAAGTGGTGGAGTCACCATCCCTGGAGGTATTTCAAAGACATGCAGGTGTGGTGCTGAGGGACATAGGTTAGTAGTGTTTTTTGTCAGTGTTAGGTTAACAGTTGGAGTCAATGATCTTAAAGGTCTTTTCCAACCAAAACAGTTCTATGATTCTATGACTCCAAAGGAAAGTGTTACTAGCTCAGTTTGGGCTTAGCAACCACTCTTCTCAGATGAACAGTATGGATAAAAGCTTGTTACTTATTTCAGCTCAGGGCAGATCAGGCAAACTGTCTCAGCCTTCATTTTCTAGGAAGCAAAAACAGAAGAGGAAGATGGCTCCTCCACTTACACTGGGGGAAGAATGGTCAAGTGAATAACAAAGAAGTGCAGGCTGCTGAGTGACAGAGACCTGACTTTCCATTAAATCAAAACTCCTGGGGTAAAATTAATGCAAGATATAAATGAAAAGATAAAGAAGCCCTCTTTAAATGTGAGTTTCTCTTCTAAAAGTCATATTAAACGAGCATTAAGTTTGCAGAGCAGAAGTACTTACAGGTTCAAACGTGCCACATGCTGTGTGTGATAGCTGATGGTGCTGGTAAGTAGTGATCCGAGAGCACTGCAGTACTATCATGGTCTAGATGTGCTATGTGACCTACCTGCTCTGGGTCATATCACCTTCCTCTGCAAACACACTGGGTCCAACTTCATGGGTGCCAGGGCAGAATGAACAGAAGACAGACAATAGACCTAGCTGAGAGCAAGAATTGGAAAGACAGATGACAAACAGGACCGGTTCCAAGGACTCTCTTGGCGGGGGTGTGAATTAAAAACAGAGGCTTGTTGTTCCAGGCACAGAGCTTGGAGATCAAAAAGGTTCACTCACTGCTGAAGGACACTGTTCCCCAGAGCTGCTGGGGGAGAGCTTAGCTTGAGGGACGTGTGGAGTTTGATGGTGCTGCCACATCCCAGGGGCTTTGGGGCTGTCAGGGGGATGTTGCCTTGCCATAATCCTCATGCAAAGCTACTTGGTAAGAAAACTGCACTTACCAATCTTTGTGTTTTATTCTAAACTACCAACTGCTCTGCACAGGCAGTACTTTTTTTTCAAAGAGCTTTGGACATTGATTTTCTCAGTCATTGCTTTTTGGGAGGTGTCAGAGGTGTGATGCTGTGCTTCAAGCCTACAACACAACCTCCTTCCTTCTCCCCCTTCTTGTGCATTCCTTGCCACCTCCTGTTTGTATGACAATGTGTAGAGCTCTCTGCAAGCTCTTCTGGTTCCCAGGAGATATTTCATCTCATACTTTTCTCTTGGAACAGCTGGAGTGCTGAGTATTGCAAGCACTTTTACGTGCAGATGGGGTGTGAGAAATTTGCCTTCAGCCAGGCATTTGTAGGTGATGTCCAGTGTTTGCCATGCTGTGAGTCAGCCTGGCTTGGGACCTGCCATCCTGAGAAGTGACAGCAGTGTCCCACAACCCTCCCTCAGTTCAGAGGCTTTCTCTTTTACGCAGGGACTTGTCACCAGGGCTCTCCCTTTGCCATCACACTGCCTTCCCCATTTGGCACCATTCCCTGCTTGAGCGCAGCTCCTCTGCACCCTCCTTTCTTTTCTGCCCTTCACTTGGCTCTGGCTGTGTGTTTGTTTTCTCTCCCACACAGTTTCTCTTTCATTCACTACCCAGAATAATAAGGAGTTTGTTGAAAGGGTGCTGCTAAGTAATTTGTCTTCTTCATTCATTCTCTCCTTTATTTATTCAACATTTGTTTTCAGTGTGCATTGAATACAAAATTATGAGTTTTGTTGTGGTTTGTTTTAATAGCATTTATTGTCTTGAAGGCTCCTGTGCAAACACTCTTACTCCTGTAAAAATCTCATAAATAAATAGTTATAATCAGGTATGATGGCATTATAACTCCCATTTTGAGGATACAGTCTGAGAGCAGAGAACACAAGTGCAAAGATTTCCACTAATTCTATTGTCCAGTTTGAAAAACCCTCAACCCGCATTCGCAGAGTGCTGAGCCTTGGTGGAACATCCATTTCTGACTATGCCCCCACAGCTGCGACAGATGTTGGTCGTTCTGCAAACCAGGTGCCTGAGACTAAGCCCAGAGAAAGCAGGGAACACATAGCAAGTGACCACCTGGAGAAACGCAGTAGCACTGCCTGCCACAGAGTTTGGCTGGAAAATAGTCTTGGATCTTGACATGGCAGCCTGTGTTATAGCACATATGCAAAAGAGCAGAGGGTTATTTAAGGTTGCCTGGCAACTGTAATTCTGATGTTTTCTGTATTTTGATCATTTGTCCTTGTAGTGCTTGTGTTCTTTAATACACTTTTTAAGAAAGGGGTGAGAAAGAGTTTCTTAAGATTACGCATGCAGAAAATCCTGGTTTGGACCTCCTGTATGCACACAAGAACATCTACCTGTGGGCAAATAAGTTTACTAATGGCTGCATGCAAATAAAGGCAGAACACTCATGATATTCATAAGCCACTGGAGAAAATACCAGTGGGATGGTACCAGCCAAAGAAAACCTGAGAGGGATGTATGTTGGAGCAGAATGTGAATACCTCCCCACCCAAAACCTGAGAAATGGCTTTTAGAGTTCCTCCTTTCTTTCCCCATTGTTAGAAGCTGAGTCAAATGCTGCTGTTTATCTGAAGTGGTTTGCCCAGAGACTTGTGCTCCATGAGAGTGTGTGTATTATCCAGGCTCATCCTTTTCTTGTTGTCTACCTTTTTCCAAATTTTCAAGTGTGAAGCAATAGCATATTATACATGGTTAAAACATACAGTGATATTGTACGCTCTCTGGTCAACAGGGTGAATCTCAGGCTTAGCTAAGGGAGCAGAAAATCTAAATTATACTGGTGTAATACACCTGTGCTTGTGGAAAGCTGAGCCTGCCCAGCTGCGACTGAAGTAAACCCTAGGCAGGGCTGCCTTTTTTTCTTAGCCAAAGAGGTTACTTTGCTAGGCTGGAAAGCCAGGCAGGGAGCGTGTTATAAACGAACCAGTGTCGGGCAGTGTTTGCCTGAGGAAGCGTCTGTCTTCTTTGATAGGGGAGAAAGTTTGTTTGTTTTGGAATGTCTGTAGAAGATCATTCAATATGCGGCACGTCAATGTGCAGGATTTGCTTTTAAGATATGCTGCTGCTTTTCTAAATTATAGGCCATTGCTTGAAGAGTGCCCGGGCATCAGTCCTGAGATGCAGATCACCTCTTGGCAGCGGCAACGTACTGCTCGCTGTGTTTGAGCCTTCCCCTTTCTTCCTTGCCTTTCTACTCTGGTTCTACTTTCATTTCTTCTGCTTCTCCTCTTTTTCCTTCTGCCCCCGCAGCCTCAGGGTCTTGCTCTGCCTCTTCCCCCCCACTTTTTATTCTCTTGACTTCCTCCTTGCTCTCAGACTTGGTTCTTCATTTCATTTCAGCAGAGCTGCCTGTTTTTTTCCCTTGATCAGAGCTGTGCAGCGCAGCAGGGCCCTGAGCTGTCCCAGGGAAAAGCTTCCCATGACCATGAGAAAGCACAGAGGCTCTGCTGGGGAAGGCCCAGGCTTGCAAGGTGTCTCCACATACTATCTCTCTCTGTTTCTGTACTGGGACCAATGCTGTGATACGAAACAGCATATTTTTCTTGCTCTGTGGCAAAGCTTATTTTTCTCGGAAGCTGTGAATAGATTGTGTTCTTGGGGCTGTATGTGGTTTGGTGGTGTTTTTTTTAAAGCAATGTATGAAACCTTCTTTTGAAGCTGCGCATCAAACTCCTTGTCTGTAGTTCTTCTGTGAATTTAGTGAACTGCCGTATCAAAGTCAAGCTTTAAAAACAAGGATGGAGCATATAGGAGTTACTTAGCACCTGCATGTTCTAAAGTATTCTAACTAATATGATTTATGTGGTAAGTTTATGTAGCTGAGCTGTAAAATTTTGTTCACGATGATGATTATGCCAAGAATCAGCTTTGCTAGTTGAGATACAACTCAGGCTTATTTATCCTGGAGACTTGATTAGCCCATGCAGAGGGCAGCTTAAAAGTAAGCATATTTGCTTTTTAAATGAGCTGCAGTTGCCATAAAGGTGTGTATGCAAACTGCTCTCAATTAAACTTGTACAATCAGATTGTACAAATGATACTGCAAGTTAATGCTCCAATATGCGGCTCTAGGGCACGGAAGGATGCTGGTTCTTCTTTCTGATGGTTTTCCTCCTTTGGACTATTGGATCAAGTGGCAATCTCATCTTTAAGCAAGATGCCATCAAAGGGTTTAATAGTTTTATCAAGAGAATCAATTGTGCATGCATTGGATGAAATCTTCAGATGTCTCATTAAATGTCAGCAAACCGAAAGGTTGTCATCTCTTCCCTCTCTCCCCCTTATTTTATCTGTCAACTATTTGTAGCCTGCACAAAAGTTTTCCTCTTTAGACCTTTACTTTTGAGTTGGACTTACTTGTAAGGAAATTCCGAGGACTGGAGATCACCATATATGAACAAACGGGTCCATTTATTTAGAGAAGACTAGCTCTGTATGTTGCATACAGAAATAGATATTTTATTTTCTTTTCCTTTTGCCAGTGGTAAACACACTTCACATGATGGCCATTGTTAATGCAAGAGCCTAGCATCTTGTTGACACTCAATGATATTTTTGATGGAGGCAAGTGTTGAGTCACTGAATGTGACTTTTTGTGCTGAAAACAACACGTTCAAATCTCTTACACTTGAAAATACGAAGATACATCTGTAGTATCTCCCTCCTCTATATAAACACATCTTTATCAGTGAGGCTTGTGTTTAGACTTTACGCTTGACTGGTACTAATTAGAGACAAACTAGGTGGAAAGCACAAGTCAGGTGTTGGGGAAAAGACGTGGCTTTTTTGAGTGAAAGGGAAGTGCTTTACATGTACAATCTGTATTCCTGGGTAAGCAGGAGGACTTCTTCATGTCCTTCCAGGGTATTTTGGGTTATTAAAGTGGTAGCGTAAGAACCTAAACAGAAAAAATGTGTCTTACAATTATGAGTGTGTTGCATCCCCAGAGTTGTTGCCTTCATGCATGGTGAGTGCTGCTCTGCGCCCATGGGCAGAAAAAGTCATGCTTTACAAAGCTAATGGTGTATCTCCATAACCCTGCTAAATTTTGAATATGATTTGGTTTCATATGCAGCCTGCCATTTGCATAACCATCTGGGTACAACAAACCACTTGGGCTTTTCCTGCTCTTGCTTTGTCTCCTCTTCCTTCTTCACTGAAATTCTCACTCTGATCTGAGTCATTGCAATGTGTTTGGGACTTTTCTAACTCGCCCCCTCCCAAATATACATGCCTGTGGACTTTTATCTTTTTTGAAATTTGTTTGTGTTCGAACTCAGAGGGCTGCTTCCTTGCTGTATGGAGGTGTGGCAGGAGCAAAGTATCCTCTGGAGATACCCAGGAGTATTCTTCTGAGGTTTCTGCAAGGCTAGAAACCTGTTTATTTCAAGGGAAATCCAGTAATCCCTAGAAATAACTGCAGAGGTCTACATTACTGACATTAGTACCAATGTTATCTATGTTCCCCTTGATTTATTTTTTATTTTTATCCTATTAAAAATGTCGCACATGGGTAATAATTCTTATGTGTCCCAGCACATGAGTGGGATACAGACAGTTGTTTCCATGTTAGGAATGGAGATATGGGAAATGCAGAGTTTATAATTTGCTAGTTTATTATCAAAGTTACTGTTTGCATTAAATATTTACCATAGCAGCTCTGCCCTGTCCACAGCTCTTTTGGTTTGTCTCCCTCCCTTACAGGAGTGCAGGGAAATGGGAATTCTTTACTTCTCTCTGGATGGGGAAGAGAAATGGGTGTTTATGATGAGTCCCAATCCCAATCATACAAGGATGCTCTTGTGTACTCTATTTGGATATCTCCAAAGATTTTACTTCTCCTCTAGCATTTAATTCCTAATGATTCCTGGATTAAGCGAGTGTTTTAAGGGAAGGGGAGGGAGTTCATACAGTTTCTAAAGTACCAAATTTCATATTAGTATATGCTGTATCACCCTGGAGTTGTTTTGTCCCCAGAGACTCTGAAAATCATCTGCACTGGGTTTTTTAGCGTTAAAGGAAATAACTCTCTTCCCCCCTCCCTGCCCCACATTGTAAGGTCTCTTCTTTTGCAGTAAGGAATACCAAAAATATTTTTTCTTTGTGCACTTGCCTCCCCTTTCGTTTTCCACACAAGAAAGTCCAAATCTAAAAGGCAGCATTAGAGCTTGTCTTGTTTGGAACACTCCAGATTTCTGGCTTACTGTCATTGCAGCAGCGTTGCAGTCAGGTACCATGGTGATCTTAAACACTGTTACACTGCCTGCCTGTACTTGTCAAATAATTGTTTTAAGGGTTTTTTTATGGCTTTGATTCCAAGATGAGTAAACAACAGGCATATCTAATTCCCACTGCAATGTCAATGCTATTTACCTTAGAAGAAAGTAATTTTTAATTATTTGCCTAGTGCTTATCAGTGCCTTATTACTTTGCACTGCTTTAGCTTCTGATATCAGAATTTGTCTCTGTAAAAGTGCTGCTCACTGAACTACAAATGGGTCCCAATTCCTAGGAACAGGTTTCAAATGAACTCTTGTAAGGAACTTTCACAGTTTACTTTGAAAGTAGGAATACAAAACAATGCAATATTGTCCAAACTTCCCCGGCCTTTAATTTGTTTAGGAAGCAATTCTTGTTCTGAAACCCGAAATGAAATTTTTAAAATCATGGGAAAACACTTTGCGTATAGACCTCAAGGCTGCGGCCGCAGGTGTGGGAGCAGAACCAGCTCAGAATTGTGCTTAGAAGTTGATGATGACAGCAGAGGGGGTGACAGCTTTTGTTCCCTGTGTGGCCAAGCCTTCTGTGATTGCAGAATCATGTTGGAGTTACAGGTACAGCAGTATGCTACTCCTTACAAAATCACGGAATCATAGAATTGTCCAGGTTGGAAGGGACCATTAAGATCGTCTAGTCTAACCATCAGCCTAACTCTGATTAAAAAAACCAACAACCCATCACTAAACCATGTCACTGAACACTATGTCAGCCCGTCTTTTGACTCCAGGGATGGCAGCCCATTCCAACATGTAATAACTCTTTTAGTGCAAAAATTTTTCCTGATATCCAATCTGAACCTCCCCTGGTGCAACCTGAGGCCATTTCCTCTTGTCCTGTCGCCTGTGACTTGGGAGAAGAGACCGACCCCCTCCTCGCTATAACCTCCTTTCAGGTAGTTGTAGAGAGTGATAAGGTCTCCCCTCAGCCTCCTCTTCTCCAGGCTGAACAATCCCAGGTCCCTCAGCCCTCTCCTCATCAGACTTATTCTCCAGACCCCTCACCAGCTTTTGTTGCCCTTCTCTGGACCTGATCCAGCACCTCAATGTCTTTTTTTGGTGGTAAGGGGCCCAAATCTGTTCACAGTCCTCAAGGTGGGTCCTCACCAGTGTTGAGTAGAGGAGGACGATCACCTGCCAAGTCCTACTCACCATGCCGTTCCTGATACAGGCTAGGATGCTGTTGGTCTTCTTGGCCACCTGGGCACACTGCTGGCTCACATTCAGCTGATAGTCAACCAACACCCCCAGGTCCTCTTCTGCCAGGCAGCTTTCCAGCCGCTCTTCCCCAGGCCTGTAGCGCTGCGTGGGGTTGTTTTGACCCAAGTGCAGGACCCGGCACTTGGCCTTATTGAACCTCATGCCATTGGCCTCGGCCCATCAATCCAGCCTGTCCAGATCTCTCTGCAAAGCCTTTCTACCCTCCAGCAGGTCGACACTCCCACCTAGCTTAGTGTCATCTGCGAACTTACTGAGGGTTCACTTGATCCCCTTGTCCAGATCATTGATAAAGATGTTAAAGAGGACCAGCTCCGATACCGAGCCCTGTGGGGCACCACTCATGACCGGCTGCCAACTGGATGTAACTCCATTCACCACCACATTCTGTGCTCAGTCCTCCAACCAGTAGAGAGTATTCCCATTCAAGCCACGGGCCGCCAGTTTCTCCAGGAGGATACTGTGGGAGACTATATCATAGGCCTTATGGGGTAGGAGAGTGGTTAGTAGAGCGATTTAGCTAATAATATATTGGAAAACCCCTGGAATTAATCCACATGGATTAAGTTTGAAGTTAAGCACAATGCTTGAGCGGGTCTAACAAACTGCCGTAGCTGAAATAGAAATTTTAGCCCCTTCTCCCCTCCTCTGCTCCATTAGTCTTCCAGAAAGTGATTTGCTTGCTTTACTGGATATATTTTGGCCAGGTTAGTGGACAGAATCTGCTCACAGAAGACTCCAGTGATTGCCAGCACTGGCACAGGGGCATCCACTGCTGGTAAGGAGATTTCAGGGCTGGAGAGGGAGAGGTCGTTTGGATTTCTCAATGTTTTTCTGGGAAGGGGGAGAGGACCTCTGCTTGGCTGCTGTGTGGAACTTGAGGAGGCTCTCCTAGAAACTTACTCCAGGTGATGCTGCATACAAGCTGGCTGTGATAGTCCTTATTCTGAGGGGTTCATCCTCTCCCTGGGCCCACAATGGTGTAGTTACTGGTGCTTCCTGACCTGAAGCATACTTTGTTTTCAATGATCAAAATAAGCTAAGAATTTATTTTGAGGGGCCATTAAGTTTGGTAAAGTCAACAAACAAGTTAAAGAGACCTTAAAACTGCATAAGCATACCATAATTCTTTCTTTTTTTCTCCTGTTCCATGGGTCATATAAGGACCAAGTGACCAGAAGCACTAAAAACTAACTTAATATATACCAGGAAGTTGGGGAGAGGAAATAAATCTGTTGAGTGGGATAGCTTTCTCCTGGGAGAACTCTAGGTATATAAACATTGAAACATAAAAAATCCAGTTCTATCTAAATAAGTTGTCATGTTGGCTTCACATATGCCAATTTTTAGTATTTAAAGTAAAAGAGGCCTTTAACTGATTTTTGGGAGGATTACTTGTTTCTAATCTCAGGATTTGAGATTCAAAATAGTTGTGGGTTTTTTTTCCCCTCCTTCAAAAAGAAAGCCACAGGCTTGTTGACATGGGATTGAGGAAGATAATTGTATTGAATTTCATAGAAAGGACCCTGTTTTGCTGTGGATTTATGAGGAGCTTAAAAGAGTGAAGCTAAGTCATGTTAGCAATAATTAGATTTAGAAATGAAGAGTGCTGAGATATATATATATAAAAATATATATAAAAGATGAACTGTCAAGAATGTATGGACCTGACTCAGTATAGAAACATGTGAAAGATGAAGTGTACCATCAGAGAAAATTTGCTAGGAGTGAGTGGCAGCAGACATATGATCTGGCTGTTTCTCTCTCCCCTGTGTGTACAGAGGGGTAGGCTTTTCCCAGGGCTGATGCCCCTACCTTAGACGGCTCCCATGGGGGAAAAACCTGCAGAGTTTGGCGTCTTGTTTTGTTGGGTTGAGTGAAGTTACAGGGTGCTGAATGCAACTTGAAGCATTTCTGATTTAAAACTATGAGATTGATGTTGAGTTCACAGCGAAATAGCCTCTTGTAAAGGAGTATTTAGGTGCTGGCAGCCCTGCTGGGTCATTCCTCCTGCCATGCTCTGTGGGTCTGACCTGGGGTCAGGCTTCCNTTGTTTTCAATGATCAAAATAAGCTAAGAATTTATTTTGAGGGGCCATTAAGTTTGGTAAAGTCAACAAACAAGTTAAAGAGACCTTAAAACTGCATAAGCATACCATAATTCTTTCTTTTTTTCTCCTGTTCCATGGGTCATATAAGGACCAAGTGACCAGAAGCACTAAAAACTAACTTAATATATACCAGGAAGTTGGGGAGAGGAAATAAATCTGTTGAGTGGGATAGCTTTCTCCTGGGAGAACTCTAGGTATATAAACATTGAAACATAAAAAATCCAGTTCTATCTAAATAAGTTGTCATGTTGGCTTCACATATGCCAATTTTTAGTATTTAAAGTAAAAGAGGCCTTTAACTGATTTTTGGGAGGATTACTTGTTTCTAATCTCAGGATTTGAGATTCAAAATAGTTGTGGGTTTTTTTTCCCCTCCTTCAAAAAGAAAGCCACAGGCTTGTTGACATGGGATTGAGGAAGATAATTGTATTGAATTTCATAGAAAGGACCCTGTTTTGCTGTGGATTTATGAGGAGCTTAAAAGAGTGAAGCTAAGTCATGTTAGCAATAATTAGATTTAGAAATGAAGAGTGCTGAGATATATATATATAAAAATATATATAAAAGATGAACTGTCAAGAATGTATGGACCTGACTCAGTATAGAAACATGTGAAAGATGAAGTGTACCATCAGAGAAAATTTGCTAGGAGTGAGTGGCAGCAGACATATGATCTGGCTGTTTCTCTCTCCCCTGTGTGTACAGAGGGGTAGGCTTTTCCCAGGGCTGATGCCCCTACCTTAGACGGCTCCCATGGGGGAAAAACCTGCAGAGTTTGGCGTCTTGATTTGTTGGGTTGAGTGAAGTTACAGGGTGCTGAATGCAACTTGAAGCATTTCTGATTTAAAACTATGAGATTGATGTTGAGTTCACAGCGAAATAGCCTCTTGTAAAGGAGTATTTAGGTGCTGGCAGCCCTGCTGGGTCATTCCTCCTGCCATGCTCTGTGGGTCTGACCTGGGGTCAGGCTTCCTTTTGGCTGCCCCATCCCTGGAGATATTCAAGGTCAGGTTGGATGGGGCTTTGAGCAATATGGCCTGGTGGGAGATGTCCCTGCCCAGGGCAGGGGGGTGGAACTTTCAGGTCCCTTCCAACCCAAACTATTATGTGATTCTTAGGGCAAAGGCCTGAGGTTTTTTGTTCATTCATCTAAAGCTCCATCTCTAAGGCTTTTTTGTAAAAGAGAGCGAGGAGAGGCCCCAGGTGATGAATTATGGGTCTGTTTTGCTAATGGCTTGTATTTTACTGAGGAACGTTACTGAAAATCTGGCAATATCACTTGCTCAAAGAGGTGTTGTTACTGCAGGAATTTTGAAGATGTTGCTGTGGTTTGTTTGCTTTTGTGAAGAGACTTCCATCCCAACTTTTCTGTGTGAAGCTCATCTTCCCAAGCATAGTCTCATTACACTGGCTGCCTGCTCTCCTGCTACCCAGGAGCTTGGCATGGTGTCTGAAAATGTGAATTACAGTGAAATGAATGGAATGGCTTAGATTTTAGTTTGTTCACCCTCCCATCAGCAGCTGAAGCAGAGGATTTGTTTTCAAAGTACAGTGCCAGAACGTCAGTGAAATTTCTGACAAACACTGTTCTGAGACATGACAATACTTTCTTCAGTTTGGCTGGACCCTGAGAAGTCTTCATCTGCAAGTAATGTGGGTTTTTTTCTCAGTATTATGGATCCTGATACACTTAGAGATATTTTGGCTGTTTCTTAAAGTCTGTTGATGGTGGGAACAGGTTCACAGAGCTTGTGTCCAGGGTGCCAGAGATAACCTTAGAGAAGATCTTTTTGTAGGGGGATACAAAATTAACATGACCTGATGGGCTGTCTGAATAAAAACAGTGAAGAAATTAAAAACTAAATTAAAAATTCAAGAAACTGCCTCCAATAATTGGAAGGTGACAGCTGGGAAAATCACTCCCTACCTAATCTTTGGCAACCAAAATTGCTTCTAAACTATGTGTGCTGAGTCTCATCTCTGTAGGTTCCTTGTGTAGTCAGTGGAGGGAGAGGCTTCTCCAGTGAGTGACTCAGGGTTGATTCAGAGGACTAACACAGCCCCACGCACCACAGCTGCCTGGACCTGATGGGAACACTCCTCAGTGTGGGTTATTGAGCAAATATTTGTAAAAGACTTTTGGTGTTCAGCTGGCATCTCAAATAGCCACCTTCCAAGTTCAACCCTTGCTGTAAAGAGAAGTTTCCTTGTGATACTGATTGTATGTTCCTTGTGATACTGATGTTTGCTGTCCATCCTCACTGGAGAAGACCCTTGATCACCTTTTCCTGTCCTGTCCCTACTTGATCTCCTCTCACTCCTGCATTTTCCTGCATCTCATATTGTTTAATCTTTTTGTTGCTGGTGGTAGGAAGGGGATCAAAAGGAAGGATGTGCTACAACAGGAATTTTTAGTGAGGTGTTTCTTTGTCTCTTGTTATCGTGGTGACGTTGTAATAGCTGTGCCTGTAACCTCATCCTTAAATAAAAGCTGAGAGTTTGCTGATTGTTACTCTCTGGGGCTGCAGGGGTGCCCTGTTCTGTCCTGTGTGGAGCGGTATTCCTTTCTCCAATTTTGTGATTAAAGGTTATGCACTCACTGAAGTTGCAGTAGAAATAATGGAGAATACTTTTCTGCTTGGAAAAAAAAAAAAAAAAGACCAAGGGAATAAAGAATTTAATTTGTTCCTGTAGTGTCTACGTGAAACACAATCTTCTTGCACAAATTGATCAGCTGTCACCAACTGAAATATTTCTGTGTGGCTCTGAGTAGTTTTCTAAACTTGCAACCAAAGATGTGAAAGTTTCTGCAAAAGCAATTAAACCTCTTTATTTCTGATGTCCCTTCTCTTTCTTTGTTTTGCTTGAAAGTAGTAAAGGCAGAACAAGCCTTTAATCTTTAGCAAGTAGATATTTCTGTCTTAAAAATATGGAATAATTTAATATCATGTCAATATTTTCACAGCAAATACCATAGAAAGATTTGCTGTAGGATTAATAAAATTATTTAAACATGCTTTCTTGTAAAAATGTAGGAAACTGGTACATCAAATTGCTTGCTACATGGTGTTTAGAGCAGGAGGAGTTTCGTTTGACAGTGTGGCTGTGAAGACAGAATCAAACCCAGTTTGTTTCATCTATTCCTTGAACGGTGTCAATGTATCCTAAGCACCAACCATTTATTCAACTTTCAGACATGATCAATGATGATAAGATTATTCCCTTTCCTCCTGAGCAGGAAGTGGCTAGCGCTATCCACGGCGCTTTTTCCCATTGGAGATAAATCATGGGAATGCCTGCTGACCTCTCCATGTCTTAAACTCCTCACTCAGCTTAGCCTGGTTTGCCTGTTTATCCCCTGCACTCCCTGAGTAAGAGAATCTCACACAAAGGGCAGCCCTGATGATACTCAGGATTCAGAAACCTACTTAAAAAAATATACAACTTAAATGCACAGGTCAAAAAGAGGGAAATTTTAGTCGAGGTTCTATTGGTAGATTTTTTTTTTTTCTTAGCACCAGTTTACAGAAATATATTTTGTATTAGTAGTAAACCAGACAAAAAATGTTGTGTACTGTTGCTTCTCAGGAGTTCTGTACATACAAAATATATATATTTCAAAATACATATCAGCTAATTCATTGCTACGGGAAAAACTCTTGCTTGATTTCAATGCGGGGCTCTAAGTGGAGGGAGCTGTCTCACCAAACCCTGCAGTGCAAATGATACCCCCCAAAAAGATCTTTCAAATTCTCGCATTTCAGTGTTAATCAGCTGTGGTAGAGATTGCTGGCATAATATCTGCAGGTCAGGCTGAGGAGTTTCTGACCACCCTACTCCAAGTCCCTGTCTGTTCTAGGGTTAGGAGCAGCAGCCATCAGGAGTCTTTTCAAGAAGGACTTAATCATGGAATCATAGAATGGTTTGTGTTGGAAGGGACCTTAAAGATCATTGTGTTCCACTCCCCTGTGCTGGGCAGGGACACCTCTCACCAGACCAGGTTGATCAAAGCCCCATCCAGCCTGGCCTTGAATACCTCCAGGGATGGGGCAGCCACAGGTTCTCTGGGCAACCTGGGCCAGGGTCTCGCTACCCTCACAGCAATGAATTTCTTCCTGAGACCTCATCTAAATCTGGTCTTGAACACTTGAACAGGGCTGGCATAGATCTCCAGTGCCGGAGCCCATAGTTGAGGGTTCTGCTGGCAGGAGACTTGTCTTCGCCCCTGCCCACGCTGACACAGCTTTGCATTTCAGCCAGGTGTTGAGGGAGAAGCTAGAGCTTTGATTTTAACATCACTTTTAAACAATCCACGCATCTGTGTTGTTGTATTCTCTGTGTGTTCGTGTAACCCAAAAAAAGCCCCAGAAAAAGGTGTGGAAGCAATGGCCTGGCAGGGATGTGTGGAGCCTTTGGCTTTGGGACAGGAGGAACTGCAGGTCGCAGCTGATGGTTTTTAAATTTTCGGTTTTGTTTCTGTTCTTCCCAGCATGAGGAAAGCTTTGTTTTTGTAGGCTTTCTGGTGAACAACTAAAAAGTAAGGTTAAATTATTTCAGGACAAGATCACTGTATCTGTCTTGGGGGTGGGGGAGGGGGGGAAGTCTTTTGTGCTTATCTCTAAAGTGCATTTTAAATGAAAATTAAAGCAAAGCAATAAACAATGACCGAGGCAGTGCTACTTTTGCTATCTGATACTCTGCCTTCTCTCACATATATACATGCTGTAATTTATCATAGTATTTGTGCTTGTATCAGGTTATTTGAATGCCCAGCATGAAACATTTATAAGTTAACTCCACAGAGAGGTATTTTCCAGAGGTGTGTAATGGGGTGCACACAGGCACAAAGCCTGGGAAGGAGACCAAGCCCTTTTCCCTGGCATCATGATTGAGGGTCAGAGGACTGTCTCTCCTCTTTCTGGCTGGGAAAGAGATTTTTTCCTACAAAATTCAGCTTCTTTCAAGGTGCCTGATGAAAGAAGAGTAACAGGAGAGTATCTCGTGAAGAACTGGAAAAGCTTCTCCTTTATTTCCAGTGTTTACATTTAGTGCCTTTTGGTTTTGCTGCGTGAAAAACACGGGCCTTACGGCTAAAACTGAGCTTTGCCTGAGGCTTTATTTATTCAGGTCACTGTTCGGCTTGTTCACATGAGAAGGATCAGGTCTTCTGTTATTTTCTGGGCACTGAATCACATTCCTTGTTACAGCTCCTCATTATAAAGTTCCGTCTCCCAAGAAAGACGTTTTTGTCTGGTGAAGCGGAGCATGCAGAACCCTTGTGAGCCCCAGGCTCTGCCCAGCTGGGCAGCAGGTGCCAATACTTGGGCTTCCAATGCGCTTTGCCTGCTGGACTGTGATGGTGGCTGATGGGGGCCAGTCACAGCCACTTCTTAGCAATGTAACTATCAAGGTATTGATGCCTGTTACGGTTTACAAGTGGGTCCTTGGATTTTGGGGCAAGATGTTTTCCCAGGGAGAGTGTTTGTTTTTCCCAAGGCATTGTCCAGACTTTGTGGACATCACCCGTGCCATCCCTGTGTCAGGACACCAGTTAGTTCCTCAATATCTGAGATACATCCAGGTCACCCTAAAAGCTTTAGGGACATTTTGTGACCTGAAGCCATGCTCAGAGCATGAACCAGTGCAGCCCCTCATCCTGGTGTCGTGGCCCCGGGCACCTTCCCAGCTTCTACCACTCACATCTCTTGCTCTTCACATAAAGATAATTAAGTTGGACTTTGTTTTTTGAACAACACACAGTAGTTGTGTGGCAAGGCTTTTATTCATAGAATCACAGAATGGTTTGGGTTGGAAAGGACCATAAAGATCATCTTGTTTCAAGCCCCTACCCTGGGCGGGGACACCTCCCACCAGACCAGGTTGCTCAAAGCCCCATCCAACCTGGTCTTGAACACCTCCAGGGATGGGGCAGCCACAGCTTCTCTGGGCAACCTGGGCCAGAGTCTCACCACCCTCACAGCAATGAATTTCTTCCTGAGATCTCATCTATATCTCCCCTCTTACAGTCTAAAACTGTTCTCCCTCGTCCTATGGCTCCACTCACTTACACGTTTACTTTTACCCTGTGAAGCTACTGGCACACTGACACGGTCTTTTGATTTAAGAGACAACTATGTTGTGTAGGCACAGCATATTGCCATCGTCTGAAGTGACCTCGGGCTCATTGTGGCAGTGGAACTTGCCTCTTTATTTCAAAAATGTCTTTGACAAGATAGCAACACCTGTTTGGGCTTTCCTATTGGGCTTTCTTCCACTGCTGGTCACCAGTAAACATGGGTTTTCTTTCAATGTTGGCCAACAACATTGAAAGACTCCTAGGTTACATGTCTTAAAGCTATGTTTCCATCAGTGTCCTGGGGTTTTGTTGTTTTATGAACAACAGGAAAGCTGAGGTGAGCTGGACTTTCTCATACCGTATCCAGTCTTTTGTGTTGTCTTGGTTTTCGGACTGCTGTTAATAAAGAAAAATCACAATGTCCAAAATTGCCTTCTCTGGCTACTTCAAAAATGTACCCAATAACTGTTTTGGAAAGTTTCCATCACAGACCTGATACGAAGTTATCAGGCAAAGTTAGTGGCGAGTGTTAATGATTACAAATTATTTTTAGCTGGTGCTATCTTTTTCTCAAGCACTGCCCATATTGCCCAAGAACCGCTCTGTTTCAGACTGGTGGTTTCAAGCAGCAGGCACAATGCTGCCCCTCAGCACCAGCAAGTGCCCAGCTTGAGAAGACACATGAGATGTCCGTCATCCATCCCTAAAGCGATAAAGCTTTATTTCCTGGGAGGGCTTTTTAATACATTTGGAGACCCGTCAGTAATGTCTAAAATGTGAGGTTTGTTTCTTGTGGCTTGCTCACCACAATTCTGGATGTCCAATAATCACACTCTCACAAGTGTTCTTTCTCACTCGCATTATTTTGTATAGTAACAAGATGTTGGTAAGATGGGCTTCATTTTTATTTACTCTCCCTGAACATTTGGAGAAGAGAATGAAGCTTATCTCTTCTCAAAGAAGTAAAAACTGTTCAGGATGGAAGTTGAGGTGCTGAATCCCGTGGACTCCCCGGCTGCAGAATGCTGGCTGCCCCATGTTCTCCAGCCCACGTTACCTGGAGGGACACGACTCCTCCGGAGTTCAAAAGGGTCTGGCAAAAGCTGAGTTATAGGAAAGTTAACAGCCTTGTAAAACCAAACAAAATTATAACTTAGGCATTTACACATTCACTTTTTATTATTTCTAAATGGAAGTAGCTATTTCTAAGAATTTTCTTTATTATTTTATATAATTGTATTATTTTATATTATTTAATAGTAAATCTTGTAAAACAAAAATATTTAATGATTACTGTAATTCAGGAAAATTGGCTTTCATCGCAAAATTAGAACAATACACTGATACTATTTTGTGCTTATTGTATTACTAAGCTTTGCTTCAAAAATAATTATTATCTTTTCAAATGATACTTAATACTTAATTCTTAAAATTGGTTGTGGGTACCCTCTGTCTTTAAGGAGGGAGAGACCGATGGTGTTTCATATGTATCCAGCTGCCTTCCCAGTTCTCCTCGGAGTTTTTAAACCACGTGCAAATAACCACTTGCACTCCATTTTACATTTCTTTTATTAAATGCATCTCTTCTTCCTCTGTGATTCTCTGTCTTCAGATGCTGGTTATTCTGCTGGTTTTAAGGGTCTTTCTGGAGAAGGTTGATGAGTTGTGCCTCATGTGCAGAGATAAAGTATAAATACCACTGTAAATTCCTATTAGGATGAAGAAGAATAATCTGCTATAAATAATTTCTATTTTTGACAATGTATTAGGTAGAAATGCATTGCGTAGCATAAAGTATCATGCATTTCAGAGCAGGAAATACACATAGTATGGAAATTACCAGCCAGTAGCTTTGCGGAGGTGCACATTTAACGAGACTTGTTCTTTAACTATAGCTACACAAAAAGATTTTTCTCTCATAAATTTGTCAGCCAACATAAGCAGTAGTATTTGGGCCAAAAAAAGCCAGTCAGGAAACTTGGAGGAAAGTTTTGTCAACAAATGTGATATTTTAAAATAGTGCAGTAGATGGACAGAGTAGATCAGTAATTGGCAAATTTAGGCTAAAACTTGGGATTTGGGACAAAGGATATTTATTTTGAGTGAGATGCTCAAGATGAAACCAGCGCCATAGAAAAACTGTCTTTGATAAAAGTTTCTGTGACATGTTTGCCATGAATAAACCATCAGGTTTTATAAACAGGAAATATCCTGGTAGTGGAAGAGGGAATTTTTTGAAACACGAAACTCAAAATGGGTATTTAACAGCACTTGGTTGTTCAAGCATGGATGTTTTAATGAAAAGCCTCATGGAAAGTCATGGTCTTCTCTTGTGTTCATTCTGTATTTTTCACAGTCTTCTGTTTCTTAAAATATTTTCAATTTGGCATTTGCTCCAAAACTTGTTCGGGATGCTCAATGACAAGCTTTGGAGGGAATACTTGTGATCCTGTCCTTTGAGCAGAGCGTGAATGCTCAATGAAATGGTACCAGGGTTTGAGACTGAACTTGTGGAATTGTTGTCTGTAATATATCCTACCCTTGACGAGCTAATTAATAATTTTCTGGCTTTCATTTCTGACCCTGTGTAGCTCAGGCTGCTGTGCTGCTCCAAGCTGGAACTCTGTTTGGAGCCTGAAAGTTTGGTAATTTTGAGGAAGAGAAAACTGCTATTTTAGTTTCTATTTCCTTTGGCAGGCATAATGTTCAGAGGATAAGGAGGGAACACTGCTTATTAAACTGGATAATTTGTTTTGGTCAGAAGTCTCTGAAGGGGAAGCTATTTTTAGAGTTTTATCTGTGGTATGAGTTAACTGAGGTGTTTTGAAGCTTGCTCTGAAAGGAAGAGGGATTGTTTTCCTAGCAAATGTGAACAACTTTGTTTGTAACTTGAAATCTGTGTTTAGTTACTGTGTCAATGGTTTTGTGGATCACAGTTGTGAGAAGATTGGATAGCAAGAGAAGCTGGTAAAACAACTGCACCTAGGGAGTAAAGCTGGAAGGGCTATGGAGTTTTATTATGTCTTCTTTTATATAAATTGCCCAAAATAACTTTCCTTTTCATGTTACTGATTGTTTTCCATAATTTGCTAATGATACAATAGCTCATCTGTGTTTACCAGTGTGAACTGAACTCAGACGCACCATCAGGTTCAGTTAATCCTAATAGATCTTCCATTAGCAGATTCCGTAGACCTCCGTGTCCTCAATATTTTTAGAACAAACCTCTTGATAGGCATCAATAAATGGAGTTATGGAAAAGAAATGCTGCAGCTTCTTGGTGATGCTCAGCTCATTTCTTATGTGCAGAAGGATTAATTGCTTGGCTGGGATGAGGGAGGGTCCAAGCCTTGGACTGGGCTGTAGCCCAAGTGCTCTCAGGGCGTTCTCTTCTCCCTGGCTGTGCCCTTCTTCACCTTTACACTGAGATTCCCAGACAATATTTCCCAGGTGAGTTTCCTACCAAACTCTTGGACATTAGCACTTTGGGTGCTGTATTGATTGGGACATGGGGTGCTTTGCTCTGTCAGTCTTTAACCTTTGAGATTTTCTAAGATGTGCAAGTAAGAAGTGCATTGTTTTTTCCAAGAAAAAAAAATGCTGATAGGTACTTCTAGGCTTAAGAAAACCAAGCTTTTGTAGCTTGAACAAAAAGTAATTGTTGCTAATGAAACCTTCAAAGGACAGTAAAATGCACCAGAGCAAGGCACTTTCACATCAGCACCGGACATTATGCTGGCACCTGCTTACTCTGCTGAGAATATTACAGCCTTGAATTAATCCAGATTGCCAGCTCTAATAGTAGAAATTCGTATCCTCAGGTTTGGCTTGTATTTTGGTTTTCTGCCTTTTAATGGATGTGGAAAGAGCATTCTGATCACAGCTCTGATTTCAAAAGAAGGCACTGTAAAAACTAAAAACCAGGAAAAATCCCTTTGTCAGGGCAGGTGCTTTCCTCACAAGTATTTGATTGATGCTCACGTGCACCCGTAGGCATCCCTTAAAAAAGACAAAGTCAAATATAGGTGAAAAGGACTTAAAATTCCTTCATGCTCCTGGAACAATGTCTGGAACTGAAGACAGGAGCAGGTCCCGTTGGTTTTAGTTGTGCCTCTTGCTTCTCCTGGTCATTGGTGATCCGTCCTCCCCCAGCTTCAAAGAGCTTTTCCCTGGATTTGGGTGGGAGGAGGGATGGGATTCCTTGGTCTTCATCATGGGGCTTCTATATCCCTTCGCTTGCCTCCAGGTTCTAACATGCAAAGCCTATGGTGCAGCTCTGCAAATTCATCAAAGCTTGAATTTGGCTGTTGGCTGCCGTTGCCAGCCTGTATTGATCCCTTGCTAAACTATGACTTAAAAATAAGTCCATTTACTTAAAAACAAGTCCAGTTTGCTGTCACCTGGCAAAGACAATAGATTTGTGTGGTCCTTCCCTGCTTCTTTAAAATTTGGGGTTTTTTCATTGGAAATCAATCTGACATTCTAGGTACCGTCATTAATGGATGGTAGATACATACAAAATTCATTTAACGCTCACTCTGAAGGAAAAAAAAGGCAAGTGTCACGCAGACATTTATGTAAACATTAATTCAGCACCAATAGAAACATTCTTATTCATAGCAAGCATCACCTGATCATCTAATCTCAAACATTTTCAGGTTCTTTTTTCTTATCAAGAGGGAACTACAGTAACATTTTTGGAAACTAGGTTATAGACTGGACACATCTCAATCCAAATGAGATCCACGTACAATCCAGTTTCCTTTAAAGCTTTTAAAGCTTCTGCAATGGGTTTGCAATCTTACACCAACTGTTCTCACACTGAATGGCTTTGTATAATATGAACCTGATGATGCGTCTACAGTTTTTAAAGCATAGCTGGATAACCCATGAGCAAAACAGTAAGGGCATCCAAAATGAAATAGAAGACTGGCAACTACTGATGGATAACTGAAATTCTGGGTTTGAAACCAAAAAGTAGTCACTCGCCCTGTGAATTGGCATCTCTGTTTTGAGTAACCAGACTAGCTCAGGGGCTACAGCATGTTTTGCATGAAGTTCTGTGCTGTGCTAGTTCCTGAAGGATTCACGTTATTCCATTAGGGATGTTTATTTTCTTGTGCGATCTGTACAAATATTGCAGAATATAAAATTCTGGAAATAAAAAGAGTCCTTGATTCTGGGAATAAAAATCCCTGGTAATATAAAACTCTGTAGAACTGGTCCTTGATTAGATATTTGAAATACACCCACGCCTTACTCTGCTGTTCAGGAGTGGATGCTCTGTACAAGGAAACATCAAAGCAGGGGATGAGGAAGTTCTCCAGCAGAGCAGCTCAGGGCAGCGCCTCTGTGCTCCTGCAGTCAGAGGCAGCAGCTTTCTGACAGCCCTTCCCCAGAAAGTTCCATCAAGAAGGAGCACTTCCCTCCCTAGCCAGGAATGGTCTTTTATCCCACAAGGAGCAAAACTCCTGAAAGGTCTCATCACGTTTCAGGCTTTTTCTGATGTGTGCTATTTAATAACAAATGGTTTAACACGATAACCAGCCTTCACAATCATGCTGGGGTATTGAAGAGTATTTCTGACGTAGGAGACTTTGTTTAAAAGCTGCTTCAAATTTTGCTTTCCTATCCTAAGTTGTATTGTGTTTCATGGAAATAAAGTCTCAGGTAGCTCATGTTGATGCCCTGGCAAGTCAGCTTGCTTGCTAAAAGAAAGATTAAGAAAACAGACACTAATTTTGATTTCTTCAGCCAGAAGTCTCTCATGCATGTTAGGCAGTAGTGCCTGATATTAGTGATGTAAAAGGAGAGCAAGAGGTTTTGAAGGGGCTTTCTTCCCTCCCAACATGAAACATGGCTATATTCACTTCAGAGTGCTGCCTGGTTGTGTCCCCTCTGAAAAGATCAAATGAGAGACAGCAAAAGCACCTGAAAATGCTGTTTCTTCTGTGTATGACTGGGAAGTTGGAAGATTGCTGTAGTGGAGTTTGTACTGGCTGGCAAATTGTCTTCTCCCCACAAGGAAACTACCGTCCTTCATTTACTGAGAGCTGCTACGCTGTGTAGCTCTAAGGATGGACCATTCCTCCATTTGACCTTTACACTTTTTTTCCCTAACAACCTTTTTCCTACTCTTGTTATCTTCTTGCTACACCTGTTCCTCCTCCCTTCTTCATGTAAAAGCACATTAATCATTAACTGTACATGTGGCTAAAAAAGTGCCTTTTCAAAGCTGCTTTTAGCAGAGGTATAAATATTAACTAGCAGATCCACCAAGTAGCTGTAGGACTGCTTTTTAAATACTGCTTCTATGAAATGCCCCATTTTTGCATATGAGAGGCACTGGTCTGCTACTATGCACTTGGAGATGCTCAATCCATGGATAATGGATGAAAAAAAAAAGAGCAAAACAGGGACAGAAGTGACATGATCTCAAAATATGTATAGCACATGGCCTGGATTGAGCCCCTTTTCATTTCCTATAGTCTTACAATGGTGCCATAGTGTAGCATCATCTTTTTTGAGTTGCAGAGCCCAAGATAGTTTGCTGGAGTTGCTGGACACTTTGGAAGTGGCACACACAGGTGGCTTCAAAGCAAAACTGTGAAATTGGTTTTCTTATTTAACTCTTCCCTCATCTCTTGAAAGTGGTTCAAGGATAACAGGATAAAACCTGCTGGATGGGAAACGTATTGTAGGAAATGATCTCTAGTTACCAAACCGCTAATGGAAAGCAACAGGGGAAGATTAGGAAGAAGAAGAAACTTCCTGTATTAAATAATAAATGCTGTTCTTCTAAGTGGGTTTTTTCGTCCCACTCTCTTTGTTGTGATCACATAGTCACCCTGGTAGGAGTAGATGTTGTATTGCAATTTGAAAGTAAAGATGCCTTAAACATACAGCAAAGGCTGTCCCAAGGAAAGGGGCATTGAGATCAGAGCAGCAAGTGGTAATCTTCTCAAGTTCTGTAGAGATGGAGAGGTGAGATACGAATCAGAAAAGCTGAAACGGAGAAGCTTGTAATATTGATGAAATAGAGAGCAGAGAGGGTATTCTACCTGTGAGAAAAAGAGGAAGATGCATTAGATTTAGTTTTAGATGTAAACCTTGCCCGGTTGCTTGCTTACACTCTCGTTATGGGACATTCTGGACAGCAAACCAGAGTGTGATGTTGAAGCCAGTGGAAGAAACAGCAGGAAGCTCTGCTCAGGCCTTGTTGCACCTTTATAACCTTTCTGTGCATTTAACACTGGCATTAGAGCTGCTAGAAAATCTCACCAGTCACAACTGTGATGCCAAAAAGTTATTGAGGGGGATGTTTTAGAAATTAATTGAATGTAACACATTCAAATGTTTCATTTTTTGAGAGTACTTTTCCAAAGAAGAGAGATGTGAAACACAGCCTTGTAGAGGATTGGGGTTTTCCACTTGAAAATTTTGAAAATTGTGTTTTCTGCTGCCAGCGCAGAGTCACAAAACGCCTGCTCTGAATTGCAGGGAGAACCTATGGCAGGAGGAAAAGGTAGATCTCAGCCTAAGTACAAGAGGAGGCAAACTAAAGCCTGTGCACACAGTGAGTGTCTCTCAGGTCACTGAGGGCACAGGCAGGGATGAGGTAACCCAAACACCAAACATATAGTTGGGGGTTTGGTTTTTTTTTTTTCCTCAAAAAAAAAATCAACAAAAATTCAAAACAAAACAAAACAAACCACACACGCACACAAAAAAAAGCTCAGTTTTGTCCTTGGTAGCCGAATAGCTGAAAACGAAGAGGACAGTGATTAGAGCTTTTACCTAAGACAAAAAATTAGTAAAGCTGCTTTTGTATCCATGCCATTTTATCTAATAGCAATAAATCTCATCAAGCAGAGTGCATCTGTCCTTACAGATGTGGCTATTCTGAGACTAAAGAACTTCAGATGGTGCTACCAACTCTTTAGACCCAGGCACCAGGGTCTTTTTGCTTCTGCAGTGATTATATTTTAGGGGCTGAGTCAGTAGAAATTAGAACATCACATGCTGGCTCCTCATAGTCAGATAAATGGGTTATAGCTGGGGAAAAGTATTGTGATTCATTGTTTAATGAAAAAAATGGCTTCAGTTCTGGTTTTGGTAATAGGCTGTCTTCAAAATGAGTGGTCTTGAAAAAGTGTAATCTCAGCTTTAAATGCTACATCTTTTTATTTGAACTTATTGCCTTGGTTTTCCAGTATGAGTATTCCTCACAGGGTATTATTGTTAGATGCTTAAGACTCTTGTTCCAAAATAAAAAGTATGTAGCTTGGAGTTTAACACAGCCAGGTCAGTAAATAAGAATAATTTTTCAGTGCTTCCATCCTTCCATCCTCCCCATTGGAGCTTCTGAAGAGGATCTATATTTTTATTGTCCCTTACTGATGAAAATGTCTCTATTTGTTATACCCATTACAAAGGAGTGAGGGGATGGTCCAGATGGCCCTTATTGTCTTTTCATGAATGATTCATGAATAATTTCATTGCCTGTTCATGAATGATTCGAAGAACAGTATCCATTTCCTGGAAGCTTTAGGCCTTCCTTTTTAATTTTGACTAATTGTTTTCTTGAAATAATGAGCAGTGATGAGTTCAGAAAGCATAGTCTTCTGGAGCCCAGGTCATTAATCACTGTATCTTTAGTAGCAGTTAAAAATATGCTTCACCACAATTTTAAAAATTCACAGTCGTTTTGGTCAGAAAGGATGTATAACATACAGTAGGAATAAGTGGAGATACTGTTATTTGCTTGCTATTTCCTATTCATGGCCATTTTGAGACACAGAATTCAAGGCAACAAAAAAACAGCAAGAAAAAGAAAGTTGCACTAGAGGACTGGTCCAGATGGAAAATACTGCTTAGGGTGTTTTTTTAACCTGGTCCATGACAAAGTCATGGGCAGTGACCCTCTTGCCTCTTTCTTAACTCTACAGTCATCTAGTGCAGGTGCTGCTCCACGGATTTGAGGCTCATCTGTAGCAGAGGCAATAAAATTTGTCCCCTGTTCAGGAAGCCTGTGGCTTTCTTGGAGATTTCATGGTGGAAATTTCATCACACACATTCTTCAGAAGCAGCGCTGGAGAACAGTGGAGGGAGGAGAGTGTGTTTCCCACCCCAGATTGGCACTAGGCAGGAGAGGTGTCCAGCAAGGGAAGTCCCTCGTTGATTCTCTCCAGTGCTGAGCAGGCAGGTCTGTTCTCATCCCAACTTGTTTTTTCCCTCAAGGAAAAGTCCTGCAGGGCCTCATGCTTTCTGAGCTTCTCATGCATCCATGAAGTTGCTGTTCAGGATTGACCACCGAGTCTTTCCAGCCTGGGGTGTGACTGCAGCGGGGCAACGGCTTCCCTAAGCAAACATGTTCAAGCTCTTAGCACCTCATCCAAAATGTGGTTTCCCAAGAGGCCAGTTACACTTTTGGTCAAGACTTTCCCATGGTGTTGACCAAGATGTGTACTTTCCAGTGCCCATGACGCCCCAGAGGCTGGCTCCTTTTGGAGACAAAAAGTACACACAGAAGCTATTCAGAGACCACAGGGATGACAAAGGTTGGTGCACAAATGTTATCATGCCAAAAGCAGGACTTCTGTCATGGTCTTCACAAAGCTTTGGGGTGGTTATATGATGGGAATGGAGAGGAGCTTTTTATTTTCACAAGGAGCGGTGACTGGAAGGAAGCTTGGAAGGGGAGATGGAGAAATGCCGTCCTGGTGCATCTTGCTGAACGAAACCTGGTGCTTGTGGCTGTGTGTGTGTGTGTGGGCACATGTATACAACGTGCAGACATGCACAGACAAGCATTTCTTAGTCTATGTCCGCTTTCTCTCTGAAGAGACCCCAAAATACAGGCTAACCATCTGAGTGGAAAAGAACTGGTGAGCTGTGACAGGGAGGATGCATTCGAGGCTTAATATGGGACTGCCTGAGAGCTCAGTGTCCAACGTGTGTGGGTGGAATCAAGTGGTGGTCACCCGTGGGATGCTCAAGGTGCCCGGTGTCCTCCCCTGATTTGCTGCCACAACAGCCACAAAAAACCCAAACAAAAGCCCGTTGATGCCACCATGTTGGTTTGAAATGAGAAACTGAGGTCTGTAATGTCAAGATAGGGTATTTTATTAGTATTTAATTACAGCCCTTTGTTAAACGGGTGCATACAGAAGTAGCACAAACCCATTAAAGGGTAATGCCAAGTTCTCATCAAGAAGATGATTCTCATTGGAGAAATCAGCTGAAGGGGGCCAAAAATACCATCTTTATTCCCTTTTTATTTTAGGAACTCATTATAGCACAAACACTGTTTTCATAACCTGGGTTGGTATTTTAGAAAATACCACTCTGGTAAAATTTTCTTTACATATCTGCAACTTCTTTCCAAAACTGCTAATTAGGCCTGTGGGGAGAAAGTCCGTTCCAAATGTAAAGCTGCTTCTCAACATACTTTATCTCAGGATAATCCTTTTGTCCAAGGAAATTAAGGCACATTTTATAACATCCAGCAGTACATTACCAAGTCTACAGTGGAGAAGAATGAATGCAGTAAGCCCAGCATGCCACCCATTTCCATTTGTCTTAGAACATCTTAGCTCTTTATCAAACTTGGTTTTCAAATTATGAGTGATTTAGTCCTCCTGAAGGTGAAATGCTGCTTTTGGCTTTGCATCAAGCGTAACACAGGCAGGCTGGTGCCGGTGTCCCTTGCACAGCCCTGCCAGTGCCTCTCTCTTCATCTGCAACTCTCCCTGCTAATGGCTAATGGCTTGGAGGTTCAGAGAAATTAATCACAGAATCACAGAACTATTTGGGTTGGAAGGGACCTTGAAGACCTTGCAGTCCTACCCCCTGCCCCAGGCAGGGACACCTCCCACCAAGCCAGGTTGCTCAAAGCCCTGTCCATCCTGGCCTTGCACACCTCCAGGGACAGGGCAGCCACAATCTTTATGGTTTTTCAGTAGATACAAATGGCAGCTAACATGGGTTTAACACAGCTTTGCTAACTAATATGATGCCAAGATGAGGGCTTTTTAAATCTCTGGGGGAGAGGCACAATGATGCTTGGGAGAAGGAGTCATATGGGCTCTGTAAACCTCTCTGAGCTCTGTGTGAGCTGTAAGGACTTGCGAAGGAAGGGGATGCCAGGGTTGCAAGGGCTGGATGGTCGGTGAATGTCCTTGTTTGACATTGAGCAGCAGTGCAGATAAAAGCAAGCTTAAAAACGGGAGGAAATAAACCTGATCATTTAATTATTTTCTGCTGCTGCAAAATCTGTGCTAGCTCTTGTCTCTTAACCTTGAAGAAAGATGTAATAGACATAGAAAGACATAATAGGCTTTAGCAGGGTGAGAAGAGGTGTGAAAATCCTGCAGGCAGGGAGTGGAAGTAGATGTTCCCTGTTCTCATCACCATTTTTTATTTTATATACAGGCTTCTCTTTGCTTCCCCATCCTCCAAAATAGTCTAGATCTTTCTGTGACATCTCTACTACTTCCCAGACCTTTGGTAGGACAGTGAGCAGGGGAACTGAAAAGCAAGATACAGATCCAAGTATTTTTATTCCTACGGTGCAGAGTTAGTCCTGGCTTTGTCTGTTGGCCAAAGTGCAGCAGAAAGATCAGCCATTGGTACAAACCCCCAGGCTGGCAAGGATTAAAAATGTATAGAGCTTTGATATTTGAAAGGAGAAGAAACACGTACATTTAAGGACACAACCCCATTCACAATTTTTATTATACTTTCGCTTTAGGACAGCTGTCCACAATCAACCAACAGCGCTGGGTAATGCCCATCCCCTTCCTGCTCCCTGGAAGCCCTGGGGTTTCTAATCTTGCTCTTCTCCTAGCTTCAGTGACAGCACAACCCATTTTTCTCTTACCTGAGAGCTGCTACGAATGGTGATTTGGTTCTTATCCCTCCACTCAAGAGCTGAAGTGAGAAGACACAGGAGGGTGTCACCGTGCCCTCATTATCACAGTGAGGACCACGGGGCAAGGTCCTCGGTACTTGGGTCTGTCCCCCAGGAGGACACTTTTGTCTGATGGCATGAATAGGGAGGAGGTGAAACATGGTCCTACAGAAGTAGCAAGAACAGTACATCTGCCAGGGGGAACCTGTCACAAATCTTGTGGGTTTTTGATACAGGAAGAGAGGGCTGCGGCATTACAAATTTACTGCCCATGGGAAAGGCATCTGTTCTGCTCAATGCTCATACCCAAACTGTGGTGCAGACCCAAAAAGAAAGGTTGCTGTTGTGGAGACAAAAAAAAGAAAAAGAGAGAGACTTCTCCTCTGCCTGAAAGAGACAGAAAGCTAAATGAGCCATTCACGTCATCTCCATTTTCTTCTGCAGAAGTGGTTATGTTTTTTTACATTTCATTGCCCTCTCCTCTCCTTCTTCATAGGGAGAAAAATAAAGAAATAATCAATTAAATATCCAATGTGAAGGAGCTGCAGCATTTCTTTGTGCAGAGGTATCTCCAATTCTCACATGCTTATTTTCATATTCAGTATTCTTATGCCGAGCAGATCACTTATTAATTGTTAAATGTCTGCTCAGCAATGCAGTTATGGAAATTATTTCTACTTCAGTACCAATTGCCCTTGAATTGAGAACAAGAGGTCAACCAAAATTAGGTAACTTCTTTGAAAATTTTCTTTTGAAAAAAAAGACACGATTCAACATGATGCCTGGCAGGAGGACTATGAGGTGCTGGGCACTAAAAGGTCTCTGTGGTAAGGCTGGTTTGGGGATTTACATGGAAACTGGTGTCCTGATCTCTCCTGGCTTGACTTAGAAACAGATGAAGCAGGTGTGGTGCATTGACTGTAGTGCAGAGCTCATATTCCATTGCCTCTGCTCATTTCTAGGGTGAATTTTGAACTAGCAACTTGAATAAAACAAAGCTGTAACATTAGTGGAGGCAGAGAGAGCTGCGTGGGCAGAGCCTACAGCCCCTTGGCTTCAGTGGGATTCTGTCCTCCCACGCTGATCTCTGCAGGATCGCACCTACAGCTTCAGCTTTCAGTGCCAGCCTTCACTTTTCCTCCAGCACAAAGAGAGAGGCTGGGGGAAAAAAAAAAACACGAAGAGGAGTTATGCACAATGCACCAAATATTAGCAAGGACATAGTCTGTGTTATAAAAAAAAAAAAAAAAGGCAAAGAAAAATGCAAATCTGCAGCTTCTCCTTTTTTATCAGCAGGGAGATATATTGCTCCAGCCTCTCCCTGCTGGCACGTAACACCGGTATTTTAGTGGGTTTGATCCAAAGGTCACTGAAGCCAGTGCAGAGATTCCCTCTGTCTTTAGTGGGATTTGCAGGCACCCAGCAGGAGCTGCTTTTCTGCTGATAAATGGGGCTGCGAGGCCCAGCCCCAGCAATAACTGCGGTGTTGGAGGGACCTTAAAACAGGCTGCCCTCCTGTCTGTGGGAGGTTTCTCAGGACAAATGAAAAATCAGAGTTTGCGTTCTAAAAAAAAAAGAGAAAAAAATACCAAAAATGAAATAAAACTTTTCTTTTCCCCCCAATTTGGCTTTTGCCCCCCTTGTAAGTTCATATATCTGAATTGCTAAAATGGAACAAGTATAGTTATTTTGGTCCCACTGATAATAATGTGTTTGCAGTGGTAGAGTAATTCTGAGTTGTCCTTTTGTCCCCATAAATTCTATTTGGAGATCATCAGAAAGGGTATAGATACATACTGTAAAAACAGCAAAATATTAAAACCCAAACAAACTTGTTTGGCCTGACAACTTGGTCTTGTTATACATTTTAGGAAGGAAATCCCAGCTAAAAGCGTGCTGAGCTGCAGGCACATTGTCAAGCCTTTGGTGCAGTATTTTTGTATTTTTAGATGAGATTTTTGATTTTTAGATGATGCCCAAATGACAGTAACCTTTTGCTCTCAGTTTAGAGGCACGTTCTGGTGTAGTCCCAGATTTCTGTGCCCCCCAGTGTGTGCCAAGGACAGAGGAGGATGTTTGTGTAAGGGGGCGAAGATGCTGCTGGTGGGATTGTCTGCCTGTTTTTCCCCCTATCAGGTGGAAAAATACTCTGGAGAAAACCGGTGCCTAGCATCACTGTGATGCTACAGACACAGCCTCCTGGAAGAGATGGGCATGAACACATGCCCTTGAAAAAATTACTTTATGAAAAAATGCCATTTTGTGGGCACAAACGTATTTGCTGTAGCCGGGTTGTGCTGATCTAAGAGCCTGGAGGAAGGAATATAGACTCTTTGAATATTGGGCTTTCTGCAGGCATTGGAGCATGGATTGAGAGCATCCCTGAGGAGAAGGACTTGGAGGTGTTGGTGGGTGAGAAGCTCAACATGAGCCAGCAATATGCACTGGCAGCCCAGAAAGCCTCCCACATCCCAAGCTGCCTCCCCAGCAGTGTGACCAGAAGGGCAAGGGGGGCGGCGGGGAATCTGCCCCTCTGCTCTGCTCTGGGGGGAACCCCCTGCAGTGCTGCCTCCAGCTGTGGGGCCACCAGCATCAGAAGGACATGGACCTGTTGGAGTGGGGCCAGAGTAGGCCACAGAGATGCTGCAAGGTCTGAAGCTATTAGTTAGCAAAGCTGTCTTCAACCCATGATTCTGTGATTGCCTGTTGCTGTTCAGAGATGTGAACCAGCAGAGGATTTGCATGGCCACTTGCAGCGACCAAAATAAACGTGGTTGTTCTCTTTGTGCAGCTCCATGTGCTGAAGGATTCCAGCAACGAGTCCTCTGCTCCCCTCCTCTTTGTAAGGCAAGCCAGGGGCCTTTTAGACCTGTGGCCAAGTACACACACTTCAGAAAGTAGCAGAAAAGAAGGTTTTAAACACATTTTATTCCAAAATGCTAATTCAAAGTTATTTTAGCCTTTGGTCTCTGATCAAACCCAGGGTATGGTCTTGACTGGAGACCAACTGGAATGGGAAAGCTGAGATCTTCCAGCCGTTGCCACTGCCAGGAGCCAGTACTGCATGCTGTCATGGACTGTAAGGCCACTTGAACTGGTTTAGGTTATTAATTTCCACTCAGCTTTTACAGTCGGTCTAGTACTTTCAGGCAGGACATTAGTGGGCATTTGAATCCTTCATCTTACAGGTTGACAAAAGCATGTAAAGAGCTGGAAGGGAGCAGGAGAGGTCTGGTTTGGGGGACGCTGACCACATTGTTCAGCCTGAAAGCTGATAGTGCCAGGATCCCACAGCACGTGGCCTCCTGAAGGTCAGGTCTTCTCTGCTCAGGTTTTGACTGAATTCCTTGACCGTGAGATTATTTTTAAATGCAGATTACTTAAACCACGTGTATGTAGTTGGTATAAAAGCAATTCTTAACCCCACAGCTCATTTCTGTTTTCCTGCCAGTAGATATTGCAGTAATGGAGAAGAACGTGGTTGACACTGATTTGATTAAACAAACAGTTAAGTTAAAAGCACCTGTGTAATTAAGCGTTAACTAAATGCACAGTCTGCAAACTTCAGTCTGGCAATACCCTATAGCAGAAACATGCCCCAGTGGTACTTTACGATATATTTAAGAACATAGTAGGTAATATCACAAAGTAGTTGAAACCTGACTCTGAAAAGGACTCTTTTCGTGATGCTGAATGACTCCCAATGTTAGGTAACAGGTACATTAAAATGTAATGAATATGAATTCCAGGTCTGATTAATGTTCTCAGTAGAGAAGCTGCATTTGGGGTAAAAGAAAAGATCCTTCCAGTGAGGGCTCTCTTTTTCTTCAACTATTTTCATACTGCAATGAAGTACTACAAGGCTGAAGAGCAGAGGCTCACCCTTGGTATTTGGAGATGGAACATGGACAGAGAAAGCTGCTGACGGCTCTTTCAGCTCTGTGAGCAGGCCGACCAAACAGAATGTGGCGCAAGAAAACAATTACAGCCATCAAACAGAATAGAAATAGAAAAATGCAGATCAGCACAGGAAGGCAACAGTTAGAAAAGAGGAAGGATGTTTAACCTCGAAGGTCCCCTGCAGGGGACTTTCAGAGGAAAGCACATCACCTTGCGGCGGTTCCACTGAGAGACGCTCTGGTGGGTCAGAGCTGACACAGCAGAGCTGGCGTAAGTGATGCTGGAGCTTTTTGGTCTCTGGTGCCCTTGTGAGCAGCGGCAGTGGAAGGCACACCAGCGTGGGGGAGCCAAGACAAGCTGAAGAAAGATGTGATTAAGAAGTAAGATGAGAACCTGATACCCTGCCAGAAATACACTGCATTTCCTTGAGTTTTTAAATACATGTATTGATTCAAATCTCACAGTGAGACAAAGGTAATTTTATTTTAATGCTGTCTTTACATGCTTCTGTATACAGTTTGGTGAAACTTGCAGGTATGACTGTATTATATTTTCTTTTAAAGCCTCTTAAGCCCTGCCAGGTGTCCGTTGGCCTGCACTAGGGCATTCACATGGAGAGGGACACAGACAGATGTTAACCAGGATATTTCAGCCTTTGTTTCCCTGAGATTGCATCCTATGGCAGACACTGGAATTGCATAGGGTCCCCAAAAGCTTTCTTCTAAAGGAGGAAAAAGAATGTGAAACTTTCAGTCTAATTTACACTTTCAGGGTGACTAGGGACGGGAGATACAGAATTAATGTGATTCCACATAAAGCTTTTAGGTGCCATATCCAAAATGGAGGTTAGACCAGTGATGACTGGTCTCTGAGAGGAGATTTAGATGAGATCTCAGGAAGAAATTCTTTGCTGTGAGGATGGTGAGAGCCTGACCCAGGTTGCCCAGAGCAGCTGTGGCTGCCCCATCCCTGGAGGGGTTCAAGGCCAGGTTGGAGGGGGCTTGGAGCAACCTGGTCTGGTGGGAGGTGTCCCTGCCCAGGGCAGGGGGTTGAAACGAGATGATCTTTAAGGTCCCTTCCAACACAAACTGTTCTGTGTTTCTTTGATTCCCAAATATTGACCACAAGCCCCTAAATTCTCCTTTAATAAGCCTTGATGTTGAAGAGTCCCAGCTTTCTAGACTTTATTGACTTTTCTTCTTGTTGTAAGGAGGAAGCAGACGTGCTTGTGGGACAGGGGAGGACCAGGACTTTCTCCTCAATGTGCACACAAAGTGATTTAAATCTCTGCAACCCATCTCCATGGGGGTCTTCAAAGCTTGCCTCATGGACACAAAGTTTATGCAAGGAATAGTTTGAAAGAAGATGTGTTTCCTTGTTGGTGATTTTAACTCTCTGCTTGTTTACACCTTCTTTTACGTAACAACCGGAATGGAAGACCCAGCTGCAGTTGCAAATCAGTATCACCAAGGAAGTTTCAGCAGACTAAGCAGGTGAAGTGATTTATTTTGCATGCTCTTGCACGTATTGACTTCAAGCCAGCCAAGCAGCAGGAGAAAATGCCCCCGTTAAAGATTAAACACCCCATGCTTGTTGGCTTTGGGTTTGAAAGAACTATTGGGCTCAGCTGTGTTTTCAGAGACAATGGGGCTCCACTGGAAACAGCCTTGATGTGCTTTCTGTGTCAGAACAGTGGCCATAGGAATAGGGAGGAGTTGAAGGAGGCTGTTTTTTCCATCAAAGTGTTTAAATCAGTTTAGACACAGAGATGTCTCAATTTTCATTTCCATGCCAGGGGTTAGACCATAACATTTCTTGTTCTCTTGCCACAACTCCATTCTCATCTAAAAAAGGCAACAGCGGTGCCTGTGCCTTTAGTTAGGCCTATCTGACCCTACATTTGGCGGCCTTCAGCTTTGACCAACTGACATGGTCAGTACTTCCCTTGCCAAGCTGAATCCTTCCCCAAACTGGTTTGTCCATCTTCAAGAACAAGACTAGGAGGAAAAAATGTTCTGGGGGTTTCTCCTTAAATATATTTTCATATAGGAAATGCCATAATGTCTTTTGGGGAAAAAATGTTGTTAAATAGTAAGCTCAAGGCCTACAGCAAGGTCAGGGACACGTCTCTTATGAAAAAAAATAAATTGCCATGAACAAGGTAGGAGCCTCGGAAAATCTTAATTGTGCATCCTTGATAGAGATTTTGTCCAGCAGCTCAGTTCCTAGAGGATTTTACCTGAATGGAGCATGTTCCACAGTTGAAATGGAGCCTTGGGATGCTCTGGGCACTGCTGTAGACACCTGGGGTAGGTGTCTGGGCACTGCTGTAGTCCAACCATGGGTAGGACACCGGGCATTGCAGGGAGGCAAGAGACAACCTCACACATAAGTCAAAAACACGTGACTTCCCAGCACATTTCAGTCTGCAGAGACCTGGTGCAAGGCTTGGTAAAACTGGCCACAGCAGAGCCTTTCACAAGAGTTTCCCAGCGAGATGTTGGCCATATCCTGGGCTGGCACCCAGGAGCAGATGCAGGTAAATCTGCAGAGAGCTGTGTGCTCACAGCCACAGGTTGCTAGAGTGGTAGAGAAAAGGTACAGAGCACTATGAAAAACACTGCAAGTTTCCGAAAAATGCGGTAGATGACTCAACCTGTGGCTACACCGGGGAGATTTTGGGTTCTGCATCTCTTTGCCAGTTGACCAAGTTTCGAAATGAAGCCGATGCAGCTTCATGGGGATGATTGACTTTGGAGACTCAGCACTGGTGCTCAGTGTTGGCGGGTGGGACTTGGGAGGACAAAACGGGCTATTTTTAAACAATTATTGTTAAAACAGTTCAATCATTGAGCATTTGTGCAGCTTGTTGACTGCGGGGCTGGGGGAATCACTGAGAATTGCCTGTGAAATTCACAGTTCTAAAATTAGTGACTTGAACTGTTTGCAGACAGGAAGTCAAAACACTATGTGTGTTATATACATTTAAACATACACTGCTCTTCAGCAGGGGAGAGCCATACCAGGGTGTCCATTCACAGAGACATTCATGAGGGAAGTGACTGCAGCAGATTCAGAAAGACATTTTATGGGGTAACTTGAGTCTCAGCTACTTGAAGACATTGTAAAGAGTTGGCACTGGCAGCCCAGAAAGCCAACCCCATCCTGGGCTGAGTCCCCAGCAGCCTGGCCAGCAGGGCGAGGGGGGGATTCTGCCCCTCTGCTCAGCTCTGGTGAGACCCTCCTGCAGTGCTGCCTCCAACTCTGGGGTCACCAACATCAGAAGGACTTGGACCTGTTGGAGTGGGGCCAGAGTAGGCCACAGAGATGCTGCAAGGGCTGAAGCTCCTCTGCTGTGAGGACAGGCTGAAAGAGTTGGGGGTGTTCAGCCTGAAGAAGAGAAAGCTCCAGGGAGACCTTAGAGACCCTTCCAGTCCCTAAAGAGGACCCAGGAAAGCTGAAGAAGAATTCTTGATCAGGGAGGGGAGCCATAAGATGAGGGGGGATGGTTCTGAATTGAAAGAGGGGAGATTCAGACTAGATATAAGGAAGAAATTCTTTGCTGTGAGGGTATTGAGACCCTGGCCCAGGTTGCCCAGAGAAACTGTGGCTGCCCCATCCCTGGAGGTGATCAAGGCCAGGCTGGACATGGCTTTGAACAACCTGGTCTGATGGGAGGTGTCCCCGCCCAGGGCACAGGGTGGGACTGGATGGTCTTTAAGCTTCCTTACAACCCAAACCATTCTGTGATTCTCTAGCTTTTTGATAAAAGGGAGGAACCAGGTCAGAAAGGGGCAATCAGTCAGATAAGCCCACATAAAACGTTGGAGGTGTAATCTTGCCAGGAGTCTGCAGATGAGAAGGAAATTTGCATTTTGTCGACATAACCAGGTCTTTTTTCTCTGAATTTTGTTGGTACCAGCAGAACTGTGGTATTTATAATCACTCCTTTCTGGCCACAGCAAATTGTTGTATGAGGTGGTTCAGCATGTGGGGTGTTTGAATGAGTTTTGCCCTTGTAGGAAAGACACCTGCAGTTTTTTCTCCAAAACAAGTAAAGGTTTGGGCTAATCAACATCAATAATGAATGAGTAGTGTCCAGGCAGCATTTGGAGCACAGTGGTTATGACTGAGCATTCTTTCAATAATGAAAAGCAATAGGAGATGGCTAATCACAGGCACGGGGTAATTAGCCACGTGGGACATCCACTGTCGTCAGCCACCGTGTGTGGGGGTGGGAAGGCATTTGTGGGCAGAAGCATGGGACAGGAACCCCCGTGATACAGGACTTGGGCAGGGGGAGCCCTTAGGGAAGGATGCTGCTCTCTGCCCAGGGCATGGGGAACACAGGAGGTTAGAGATGTTTGAAAAAAGGAAACGGGTATAAATCAAAGTGATTTAAAAAAAAAAAAAAAATGGAAGAGAAGTTGGAAGACGTACAGAAACCAGTGCAGGTTAAAACCACCACTTTGAGAACAGCAGAGCCATATAGAAAGTATATAAACCTTCCATAAAAGTGTTAAGCTGTCTTTTCTTCTTTTTCATTCTTTGTTCTATTCTTGTTAATTTTTTGCTGTGAAACATGGAAGAACTATAGTGTGTGCTTCCTTCTAGTAAGTTATACTGATTAAAATATGGTTGGGTTTTTTCCCCTGTAACACTTCCTGAAAAAATATCTGTGCTTCCAAAACACACAAAGACCAGCAGATAAAGCGTTTGCATCTCTGCATCCATAAATACTTATTTTTCACATAAGGTAGAAAATCCCAGGCGGACTATTTTCGGGAGGTTGATAGTGACAGAGCAATGACATGACATTTGCTGTGCAGTATCAGAGACCTGGTCTTATGCTTCTGGAATTACTCCAATTTCTACAATCCTTTATCTGTTTAATCTATGATATTACAGGCTTGATGTTACATTAAAAGTATTAAAAAATCTACAAGCGGGTTAACATTTTTTTTCTATGGGGATGTAATAATCATTTGCTTACGAGATTCATGGCTCATGTAATACCAAAATCATGGAGAAGAATTAGAGGGCACTTTCAATTCAAAATATTTGTGCTTTATTTTATACAGTATTTATGGAAATGAGTTGCACTTTCCTTTAGAGTTTTTGAAGGCCATAATTATAGGTTTGTGGCAAAAATAGCTCTGAATCGAATTAAAAATAATGAATTTGGTATTGTCAGAGGTGTGGTCAGATGAAATCAATGGATTGCCATCCATTCCAATTTTTCAGGAATTATCTAGATCTTGCTGTCATTATCTTATGACCCAGTGTATCTTGCAGAATATTAATGAATCTAAAAATAACCTCTGAGGTTTACAGTGGGATGATGACCAATGCAGTCTGCTAGGAGATTCAGTGCAGCATCTTGTACGTTTTATCACCCTGCATTGGTTTTTGGCAGCCCAGGTTTTGGGGTTTTTTGTTTGGTTGGAGTTTTTTTTTTGCTTTATCACTTATCAGGTATTCCTAATCTGAGAATCTAAGCAGCAAAAATAAATTTTTCTTGAACACCAGGGAAATATTTCCATTTAGCATGAATCACTGAGTTCAGTGTGGTATTACCCTTTTTCTCAAAGAAGAAAAAATAAGCTCAAACCAGTATTTTTCTTCTTTGTGGGTCACCTTTTCCTCCTTTTAAGAACATTGTCATGGTAATTTATGCATTATCTCTCTGGTTTTTTTTTTTGCATGAATTACGTGGGTCATTTCTGTCTCCCTCGTCCCCCAGTCCTGCAGGAATGGTGTGAGCAGCTCTTCCTTGGAGAAGAAAACCAGGGGTTTGTGGATCAAGGCTTGGTTCTTTTCTGTCGTCAAACAATAGAATACCAAATTCCCCCAGTAATGACTAAGTAAGAATAGTCTATGATGAAGAGAGGCTTCTGCAGTAGAGCTTGGTGGCATCATTGCAAAAACGGTATATGTGCATTTTCCAAGGAAAATGTGTCCTTGCACTGTTCTGAAAAAGCATCTAATTTCCAGTTTGAATTTTAAGTTATGTTGGGGTTTTTTTTAATCTCTTTTCTCTTGTCTTTTTTGGGACGGAGGAGGGTGCTTGGAATTTTTTTCCAGTAATTAAGATTTGCATTTCTTTCTCAATGCAAGCCTGGTTAGAACCAGGTCCAGCTCAACCTTGAAGATGACATCTTATTGTTTCTCTGTGTGTTAGAAAAATAACTAACCAGGAGCCTGTGGTCAGTACCCTCTGGCAGTGGCCATCGTGATGGGGGCTATTTACCAGCTTCCTTTGAACAGCAGAGCCAGGGCCTCCACTGCCCCGATCCCAGCAGCACTTTCGCCGCGACGAGTGTCAGAACCAACTTCTGCTTTAAATCTCTCCACTTAAAGATGAGCCAAGTGACCCTGATGGAGAACTTAAAAGAGGTGTAAAGGACTTGGACTTGTTTGTATTTCTTTGAACCTGCACAGTTATGGTGCTGTCAGGTATCCTCTGCTGATGGTCTGTGTTCCTCACTGGCTGTTTCCAGACACTTTTCTATTCCAACTGCAATTTCAATCTTTTAGCAATTAAGAAATTAAAGAAGGGGTAAGTGAGAAAGTGCAGTTCTTGGTTGTGAGAATGGGGGCTGGACCATGCTGGCGGTGGCCAAACTTGCTCTGTGGCTGTGGTGATGGCTGGAGGAGCAGCGGTACTGCTCTGTGAAGGTACGAGGTGTAGAGCAGTAGCGGCAGTTGTGGACTTTCCTGCTGAAATACTATTACACTTGTGACTTAGCATCTTACTGACTGGGTAGTCCCTGCAGTTTTTTTACTAAAATAGTATTTAAATGTAATTAATGAATTTGGGGGAAAGAGGAGAGTTGACATTTTCAGATAAATGAGAAGACTTTTTGGCAATCCTAACTCATACTGCTGAAGCAGGTTCTATCTAAACCCGTGCATGCATTTCCTTTCACTCCGGATAAGCATGTCTTGGCATGTGTTTGCAAAAGTGTGGAGGAAAAAAAAAAAAAAAGGGTCTGGATTGACTCAGAAATCAGTATTTTGTCTTTTCTGTTTAATGAATGCCTTGGAAACCAAGTGTCATTTGTTTCTGTTTGAGGATGTTAATGGAGAGAATGGCTGTGATTTGCATTCACATGCATGTCTGCTCCCAGACAATGCCAGCTGAGTGGGGGGGGGGGGGGTCCGAATGACCAGCCCATCCTGATGCACCCTGATGCCAGGCAGCTTCCTCCAGGATCGCCTTATTTATCCCCCGCTGGCTTCTCTACAGCCTCATTTGCTGGTATTGTGACTGGCGAGACATTAATCCGGTGTGACTACATCGCTGGTTTAACCCCAACCCTGCGTCTAGGGTGTAAGCGAAGCCCACAATTTCTTCAGTGCACTTACAATAAAAGTTGAAGAGGTTTTTAGACAAGTGTTTACAGAGATTATTCTGTTTGAAATAGGATGGTTGGCGAACTTATAATGTCTGTAGCTTCATATATCCTTGCATTTCTTCTGAGTGTGAGGTGTGTATTATTGCAACATGTAACTCTGTCTGGAATCCTCCAAAGGCAGGTTCTTGTTCCATGGATTTTGGTACTTTTTCCTGCTGCAGAGAATAGGTCCATCCCAGCACGATGCCTGGCACCTCATTTTGCAGCAGAAGGGTGCTGGGTGAGCTTGCTGGAGGAGTGAGAACCCAGGGGGCTTGCGGTGGGCTCCGTATCTCCTGCTAGGCTCCCACTGAGCTGCCCCATGCGTCCCGCCGCAGATGGGCCAGGCTGACTGGCAGCATGTGAGCCAGAGGCAACCTGCAGCTGACTCTGGGGTCCCCACCTCTTCTGGAGAAGAGACCAGAGCAGTTCTTCAGGTAGAAAACCATACGTGGTTGTCTCCCGCCATATTATGGTAGATTATTGCATTGTTTTGGAGTTCTTACTATCCAAGCTAATATAAAATGACAAGAGATTTGACAGTCGTGAACCTGGAGTCTACCAATGATGCAGTTAAATCCGTAGGTAATATATACCCAGTATTTTTCCAGGGTTAAGAGAGGAGGTAGGAGATTTGCTTGGCTGCAGAATATTCAGTGATATGGAAGGAAAACTGACATGGATTAGTAAAGAATTTGCTATTTATTGCTTAGCCATGAGGAACTCGGCAGTTGCTAAAAAGCAGCAAAATTTATTTCTATAGGAAATGTTATCCCAGAAATTTCTTTGACTGTTTCACTCATCTGACATAGAAATGGAGAAGTAAGTTCCTTTTGATTTTAATCACATATCACTGAATGGTTGGGCTTCCACCCAAAAAAGGCAACACTTCTGAACTCTACTGCTTTTGCTAATAACTCTTATGCAAATTTTGGCCTGCGCAATTCTTTTAATTGGGAAAAATCCCTCTGTAAGTAAAGTGCTTTGCTTACCGCACTATCAAAATCTATTAATAAGGATAACAAAGTTTCCTTCATAACAATCAAACGCGTAACTGTGATGTAAAGCTGTTTTATCAGTTAGGCTTTTCTAAAACCACTTAGTGACTTTATTGACCAAAAAAATTGGGAAGGCTGAAAATTAATGTGAGTCCTTAATCACAATAAAAGATACCAGGATGTTTGAAGCCAAGTTGGGGTTCTGGAGACATTACAGATTTGTGTTTTACTAATGCTTTCCTGGTAGCTCAAGATTTGATAATTCCTTTACAAAGAGCTGTTAATGGAGCACCACATCAAGTTAGAATCACAGAATCATAGCATTGGTTTGGCTGGAAGAGACCTTTAATATCATCAAGTCCAACCATCAACCCAACACTGCCTCTTGGTAGTGGCAACCATAAGTCAGTAGCCCCTGGGACCACAAATCAAGGAGTTATATATTTAGCTACATGACTATTACTGAGCTTTACTGATAGTTCATTCAGTCAAAGTTCTCCTCAATTCTACACAGCCTTTTCTAATCAGAAGCACATTCATACTAAATGCAGGAATTGATCTCTGCCCCTTGGACTGTTGGCTGGTTTGTTCATTAAGCAGGTAAGGTAAGAAACATTAAGCAGGTAAGGTAAGAAACATTTCAGGAAGACTAACTCATCCAATGGCAGCTACAGAGAGTGGCTCACCAGCACCTCAGTCCCAGGATTAAGGCAGAGATAGTGACATTTGAAAACAAAAACAAGCTTGAAGTGTGTGCTGCTCTCGTTGTACTTCTTTCTTAGGAAGTTTTAAGGTTCAAATCCCGATTTTGAACTGTGGTAGTTCCCTGTGTGAGTAAGGCTTGGGACAACCTTTCTATGCACTTCACAGGCTTGGCTTCCCAATTGCTGACTTCCAGCACCTCATTTCTTTCCTGTTCATATTCTTCTGGCAGCACCTTTTGTGATAATTGCACACAAAATGGTCCCCTTGCTGCCTCTGTCAGCGTTTTGGTTGGTAACTCACTTGCTGGTTTGGTTCTTACAAAAAATGAAACAACCCAGGCATCCTTGGGATGGTGAGAGAGTATAAAAGGTAAAGCTATAGCTATCCCTCATGCCTTGGGGAAAATACCTATAGCGGTTCTAAAATGTGCTGAGTAAAAACTGATGGGTTTAATTTGTCCAATGATTTTATCCTTGTGTATTAAATATTAGTTCCATAAATGTAAAGGATGAAGTTGCAGTGGTTTGGGTAGATGCTAAATGTATGGAAAAAATGTATTTTGAAATAATGATAGAAATTGTAGTCTGGTAGAAAACATGTGAGACCTGGAGGTGCCCTTCTACTTTTAAAAGCACCACCGCATCTGTGTTACATATAGAAATTGAGTGGACATACAGTGATACCCACAGTTAAAATTATTCCAGTGTCTCATAAGGAAATCTCCCTCTGTAGTGGCTGCACTTGATTTTTCAAATAGTTACACTTTGTTCCTCTGTCACTGATGGTGTTTCACCTGGAACGACCTTTAGTACAGTCCCAGTCCCAGCAATCTCAAACATTTCTTCTGCCAGAATCACTACAGGAAATATTTTGTAACTATAGACATACCAGCAGGTAGGGCTGATGGACCGGTTTGCTCAGGAGGCCTTTTCACATTGGTGTTTAAGTAATAAGTTCCAGATCATTAGAACTTTATATATTTTTTTTCTTTTTTCCCCATTTTTTAAAAATAGATATTCTTTATTTTCTGGGCCTTTGGCAAGATCCTTCTACTCTATCCCAATATCCATCGTGCCAGAGAATTACCACTTTTTAAGATGTGGCAGGACTTTTCAGAGCAAATCAGTGCTGCTTCTTCACTTGCTTCATTTACATTTACATTGACAGTAGAGCCCATGTGTAAGAGAATATAAAACTGAATTTCCAGACTGGAATGTCCTGTACAAAACTGTGTTTGGATTCTTGTCTTCCCCATTATTAAGTCCGGTTTTTGTATGTGAGGAGCTTTGTGCAGTGGCTCCAACCACTTTGCAGTTCCCAGCAGGAGCTTTGGGGATCACCAGATTGGAAAGAAAAGTGGAAGTCTCAGATGCAATTCAATTTCTGCAAGTTTTGCAAAAGTCCGCATCTAAGGAGAAACCCAAACTGATACCTCCATTGAAAGGAAAGGCAGGCACGGCTCAGCCATCCTCTGTCCTTTTTGGCAGGTGCTGGCTGGTGGCCGGCATGGTCAGCTCTTGCTCAGTGTAGCCAGCCTCAGGGTCTGCTGAGGTTGTTTAAGTGGTACAGGAAAAAAGGAGACACGGGACACAAATCATCAGGAAACCAGAACTCACTATTCTCCCTCTGTTGTACACCTGAAAAACTGTTACCTTTCTCAACCATCATTCTTGTACTTTTGTTTTGTAGGAATCAGAATTTCTGTGTCTGGAGTTTGACGAGGCCAAGGTGAGCCAGATGCTGAAGAAACTCTCGGAAATAGAGGAGAGCATGACTTTCTTGACTCAGACCACTTAACCAAATAAAGAGAATGCAGCTCAGAAAACGAATGGGCCTCGGTACTTTGTCATAATTCTTTTTTCTGCACATAAAATAGGTAATGATTGTTAAATCTGGGCTAGAACTGCACACGGCATTCATAACCAAGTATGGGCTAACTCACACTGTGAAGCTGTCCCTTTTTCTCCTCCAGGCCTGTTCTCCAAGGCAGAGGCAACAATATTCGCATAAAGCTTGGCATAATTAGGCCTTCGAGCGGAGTGGAGCTTTTTTCCTTTTCCCCCTCAATCAATTTTTGAGTCTTTTAGATCCTGTAAATACTGGGCTGGATGAATGGCAAAGGTAAATTGGCCAGTTGTGGCAGGGGAGAAAAAAGGAAAAGAAACAGGCAGACCAGGGGAGACAGATGTTTATCTTTTCAAGCCATGGGCTGTGTAGGACAAATCCACCCACACGGGCCCTGCTTGCACAGAGGTAAAAGCCATGGAAGGAGGAAAGTTGGTGAGTTCAGGGAGCAGAGACATAAAGGCACATTTCTGTAATCGCGAGTGGCTGGCAGGCCTTCCAAACCAATCCTGACCTGCTTTCCTGAAGAGCGTCCACCTCCATCAGCCTTCTGGCTCTCAAGCTGGGGTGGTGCAGTCCTGGCACCCAGCTGCACACTGTGTTTGAGAGGACTGTGCTTTGTCAGGGCACAGTTTAACTTGGCTGCTCTTAGTCCTTGTCGTCATAGAATCATAGAATCATACAATGATTCAGGTGGGAAGGGACCTTGAAGACCATCCAGTCCCACGCCGTGCCCTGGGCAGGGAGACCTCCCACCAGACCAGGTTGCTCAAAACGCCATCCTACCTGGACTTGAACACCTCCGGGGATGGGGCAGCCACAGCTTCTCTGGGCAACCTGGGCCAGGGTCTCACCACCCTCAGAGTGAACAATTTCTTCCTTATATCTAGTCTGAATCTCCCCTCTTTCAGGTTAAAACTGTTGCCCCTCGTCCTATGGCTCTTCTCCCTGATCAAGAGTCCCTCCACATCTCTCCTGAAGCCTCTTTAGGGACTGAGGGCTCTAAGGTCTCCCCAGAGCCTTCCCTTCTCCAGGCTGAACATCCTCAACTCTCCCACCCTGACCTAACAGCAGAGGGGCTCCAGCCCTCACAGCATCTCCATGGCCCTCCACTGGACTCGTTCCTGTGGTGAGGACTCCAACACTGGACACAGGACTCCAGGTGGGGTCTCCCCAGAGCGGAACAGAGGGGCAGAATAGCCCCCTTACCCTGCTGGCCACCCTGCTGGGGATGCAGCCCAGGATGTGGGGGGCTTTCTGGGCTGCCAGCTCAAGCTTCTGGCTCATGTTGAGCTTCTCACCCACCAGCACCCTCAAGTCCTTCTCCTCGGGCTTCTCCCTTGGCAACCTGGCAGGTTAAATTATCAATACAATAGTTGTGTGAAGAAACCATCCAGAGCCAGAGAAGGTACGTCCAGGGCACTGTGATCTGAACTTCCTGGGTCGCTGTGGCTCTTGGCTGTTGTGAGCACCCACTTCTCTTGTCTGTAGCACCAGCCTAGAGAGCAACCACTGCCCTTCTGACCAAAAAGGACTGAGCAGAAGCGTTTTCAGTTTCAGATGTTCCATTCAGGGGTCCAGCTTTGTTGACCTTGTCACAGCAGGATGTATAATCACACTTACTGAGTCATCGGTGCAGGAGGGCCTGGAGGGGCTGTTCTCTGCAGACTGCTCCTATGATTGTCCCTACCAAAGAACTGCCCAAGAGTCCATAAAACAGCAATGGATCAGCCAGAGATGACACTGCATCACTGTCCTGCTTTGTTACTTAATGGGAAGGCATGCACACTTATTCGGTTGGAGGCTACACTGATTTTTCCCATTTTATTTTAGCTTTGTAAGCAACTTCCTCCTGAGCTAAAATTATCTTGAGGGCTTGTACTAAGATGGAGATGACAACATAAAATGTCATTTTGCCATAACTAAAGTGCTCCTCCTTGCTTCTTCTTGTGAATTTATTGCTTTTAGCGTTCCCAGATTGCACTGAGAAGCAAAGTCTCTCTTCAGAGCAAGGGAAGGGCAACTTTTCCCACCTGTCTGGTCAGAAGGGAAAGCGTTACCCAAGCCAATTTGTGTCACTGCACTGGGAATTAACATCTCCTTTCTCGTGCCTGTCCCACTGCCACCTCCTCCCTTGCATCTGCCTGGTCCTCCCCTCCGTCTGGCAGAGGGACTGCGCAGCTCACAGCTTCTCACTCTCCCCGTTTGCCTCCAGCCAATCCTTGTCAGAGTGGCACTGGGCTGTAACCATCCAGCAATCCTCACACCAGTCCATGGTTCCCTGGCTGCTGGCGTGGCTGTGGAATGCTGAGTGGTTGCTGATTCTCTGAGCTTTCCACTTGCTTTTCTGTCAGAGTTTGTTAAAATGTTTTTCTGTGTTTCAGAGCATGTTAAAAAAATTTTAAAAAATCAAGGTCAGGGAAGGATCATGATCTTAAGTAACTTGCACCCTGTCAAACATACTTATTGTTTTATTTTAACATGGTCAGAGGATAGGAAAATGTGCTATAAATGGAAATTAGAGAGAAACAAACTGGGAACAGATGTCAGGAAGTATTATTTCATACAAAGAATAATAAATATGTGAAATGGCTAACCAGGCGAGGAGACTGAGGCAAAAAATGTCGAGGTCATTTAGTAAATAATTGGATACTTTCCTAGCAGAGGTGAGAAGCTTAAAAGGGGCACATTTCTATGGGTGGCCACTTCTCTCTGTTCCTAATCCTTCCTCCCCTGAGTATCTAATGCTCCTGATTTTCTTCTTGCTGAAAGTTTGTAAACTACCATGCAAAACCAGAGTGTTTTGGGGATCACACTCTGCCTGGCCCTTGGTAAGGGCAGAGGAGTGTCCCAGGGCAGCAAAATCGTTTCTCCTTCAGGAGGTTTGAGGTGGGCAGGGAGAGGGGATGCTGCGCTTCCCCCAGGCTGCTGCAATGCCCAGCTGCTGCTGGGGCACAGAGAGCAGATTTCCCCCTTGAGCGGAATTGTGCCTTCCTGCTGAGATGGTTTGTGTGTGTGTCCATCCATCTGTCCCTCTCTACAGAGTTTTGAACTTACTGGCCACTTTTGGCTGAACTTGGAGACGATGCCTCTGATGCTGTGCTGCTTTGCTTCCTTGAGTGGAGGACAAAAGCACCCACGGCTTTTTACTGGGATTCATGGGTGTTGCTGGCTATTGAGGGTCCTGCTACCTATCTCTGTGGTGGTGACAAATGAAAGCTGCTGCTTACACACATTGAGAGAAATTTCAGATTTCTTCCCCAAAGTCCAGATGTAAACCTGACTCAGCCGGAATGCCTGGCTGGGCAGCTTCTGCTGTGGCTGTGTCCAAGTAGACCTCCCAGCATAGGGGCCTCATCCCATTTTGAAGACCACAGCTGTTCCCAGCTGAGCCACACCAGTGGTGTGACACCAGATCCAACTCCTCCTCCTCTTCCTCTTTCCTCAAGGAAGCGGACCTGCAGCAGCATGCTCTGAGCTGCCGACAGAGCCTGCCAGGCAGTTTGCAGATTTACTGCCTGGGAGACATGAGCAGCTCAGCACAGCTGGAGGAGGGAAGTGAGGGAGATGGGGAAGCAGTGGGAGGAAGAGCTGAAGGACAGCCCCTACATGAGTCCCACCTGGGAGAGGCTTCCCTTCCTGGTCCTTGGAAGCATCTAGGGAAGGAGCTGGGACATAACACATGCCACACTCCAATATCCTTAACCTCAGAAACCTCCCCTTCATACCTGCTTGCTCTCTGCCCAATCTGCATCCTTCCTGCTTTACTAACAACTAAAAACTTCCTGTGGATGGGACAGTGCTGTGCCACCAGGCTGGGGCAGGCTTGGTTTCCATCAAAGCCTCTATATTTAATCTGACTTGCATGGTGTTAGTGGAGGCAAGGCAGGGAGCATCCAGGTGGGTAGCACCCAGCAGCACCCAAAATTTCCTCCAGTCCCGCCGTTTGGGGCCCTTTCCCAAGGGACAACTCACCGAAGCCATGGTGGGTTTGCCCCACCGCGAGCCTGGGCTGCCGCTGCAACTCCAGCACTGTGTAGGTGATGACTACAGATGTTCAGCTCCAGATGTGCAGCCCATCCCATTCTCTGTTGCTTCTCACCAAAGACTGGTAAGCAGAAGCCCTGTGCTGTTGCAGCCTTCAGGTGGTTCTTCCTCAGATGTCACCTTCTGCACCGCTAAAATGCCCTGCGATTTATTCATGCAATCACTTCTCGTTTTCTGGGAATTTCTCCAAGTTGCCACCCCCTTGTGATCTGGTGCTCCCTAAAATATCTGTGAGCGCTGCTGCCTTCAGTCACACATTACACAGTTGGCAAGCCCTGTGTTCCCTCTCTGCTTGGCAGACATTCCTCTTAGTGCAATCTTCTTTTTTCTTGGTCGGTGTGTTCCCAGAACTGCTGAATTTTTGAAGTCTTTTTCTAGGCATATCTGTATTTGAAAAAAAAATAAAATTTAGGCACACCATGTTTTTTCATATATTTCATGTATTTCATATAGCTTTGGGGCATGGAAAGCACCAGAAGCAGAGGCATACTTATTTTATGTCAGTGTGGATTTACTGTCCTCATTTTATCTTGTTTTATTTTACATTTCTTTTTTTTTTTTGTTTCTCTTTCTTCCAGGTGCTTTTTGCAAGTGTAAATATCAGTATTAATGGTTGTGCTTTTATTGTGTTTGATGGGAGCATTTTCACTGGAGTCCATGACCTCCACGTTTTATTATGCTTTAGCTTTTGGATAAACTGGTTGATATTTTGAGAGATTTTCTTTGCTGTTCACTAGTCCTTTTTCTATCTATTGATAAAATAAAGGACTTACCATCTCTCTGATGAGACTTCCTGATTTAGATATTTACCAACCATTTGTAGATGTGCAAGTCTGAGAAGTTTTACCTGATGACTCACGCTTGCTCACGGAAATATTTCCTTCCTCTTCTGGGGAATTTCAGCAGTTTATTCATTTATTCCAAATATTTATAAAGCGGTGCTCAGCCAACGCCAGAGACAGAGGGAGCCTTTTTGAGAATGTGGTACTGGGGAGCACAGCGGTCCTTTGCAGCAGCCACTGATGATTTTTTAAGGCATTACATTTCATGTGGCTTGTGACTGGAAAAATAGACGATGACTCCTTGCCTTGTAGTCAAGACTGTTAAAATCTGCTTCTTAAATTATTCCCAGCTCCCAGGGAGACAGGCTCAGTGTTTAATCCAATATGGAAGCCACACTGTGCTCCTGGGCCTCCCTTGCTGTGTTTCAGGTAAAGGTGACAGCACAGAGAGATAGACAACCATCACTATCGATGCTTTCTCCCCTCAGCACAGCAAAATAAAGCTGTTTCTACTCAAAAAGGTCACCCTGATTTAGCCAAGCCTTCCCAAAGCTGTGGATGAGTTCCTGTTTCCTCAAAAGGGACATACACAAACGAACAAAAATCCCTTTTCCCAGTAGCATGAATCTCATGGGTGATGCCTGGTGCCACTGGAGCACCCAGAGGACACTACACGTCACCTCCAGTGAAAGAGTGGCAGGGGGGATGCCACTGCAACCTCACCTGAACTGCCAGCACCGCTTGGATAGGATTATTTTGGGACATCACCTGAGACATAATGGAGTTGGTCATCCTCATGCTCAAATACCCAAATGCCTTGCCCTTCCTCCTTCCTTCCCTTCGGTGGTAGCAAGGCAGGTCTTGAAATGCAAGACATTGCAGGAAAACAGGTTTGGAAGCATGTGGGAGGGAGGGGGCTGAGGACAGAGAGCCTGCCTGGGGCATTTGGCCCTGGGGCATTTTTCAGGTGGCCGATAGCATTATCCCTGAAATGCTGTGCTGTCAGAAGACATCGGAAAACGATGAGGTACAAAATACTTCTCTGAAGACATTTCTTTGTTTCTCATCTTCCCTGAGGGCAGGTGACTTGGAGCTTGCATTTTAATTCACTTAGCAGCTGGCTACACTGAAACTCCGGCACTCAGCCATTAGCTTTTGTAATGAGATGTTTATCAGAGAATATGTAAAATGAGGTAATTGAATAAATGGCATTTTTGGATGCCAGCAAGTGTCTCAGATGCTTGAGGAGTGATGTTTTACGGAGGTAAATAGGCATCACAGCATAAAACCCAAAGCCATAGTGATTCCAAGTGGAGCCTGGGAGGAAACATTAATCATTTCGGTTTGATGATATGTAATTTCTCGGCCATATCTCCTGAGCTTTCTGACCAGTTGACAGCCCTGGCCAAATGCAGCATTACCAGGAAATTATATGATATAGTACATTTTAGTAATAAGTGGAACTCTTCCCACCTTGCAAATCAAACCATGTAGAGCATTAGAGTCTTCATGGCAATGCTGTTCTTGGCAGCAAAAGAAGAAACTACACAAAGCCATTCAGGTGAGGATGGAAGGCTCGAGCAGAACCAGAGGTCAGTTTGATGCCCAGGTGCTCAGGGTTCTGCCTGTGCTCCCAAAACACAGCAGCTGCCCCACCACCCTCTGCAAATTATCTAGTGGCCTGGTGAGTCCTGACCTCCTCCAGGCATCCCTTTAAAACAAATTTGCTACTTCAGAACCTCAGGACATACATAACTACATTTTTCTGTGGCTGAGGAATACGGTGCGTAAAGCTAATTCCCTGCTCCAAGATCCTGAGGCAATGGCATGCAGAAGGACAAGGTTAAAAAACGCCATCAAGAAGCAGCAGTTGGGAACCATAAATACCTTTCAAGCAGTCCTTAGGCACATCAGGAGGCAAGAGAGCAAAGCAACTGGAATTTATAAACTTACATAATTAATTTTTCTTTGCGGGAAGAACAAACATTCCCATGTTCCTGCTCTCTCAGGGCCTTTGACAATAGGGCTCCTTTCTATAAATAATGTTATGTAAGTTTATACATTTCAATTAGTGCTTGTTCTCATCTCTTGCAGCCCAAGGATGTTTCCACTCCAGTCTATTATTTAGGCTGTGGCTAGATCATTTTGCCTTGGTGCAGCTATAATGTGATTTAAATTAAGATGCTTGCTAGCAGCATAATAGTAATGAAATGGTCTCTGCAAAACATCGGCACATCCCCTGCGAGAATGAAAGAGAGAAATGAGCTTTACATTGCAGCCCCTGACAAAACAACTGTACCCTCCTCTGCAGGGCAGGAGCAGGATTTCTCTGTCCCAGGACACAGGCTGTGAAGGGTGAGCGCTGGTACCTGGGCCGCACCACGGGGCCACCAGCAACACAGTGTAATGGCCACAGACGGTTTTGTTTTTCCAGAGCAGGAGCAGCTCCAAGTCATCCTACAGCGCTGTAACTACAACGTGCTGCAGACAGAGTCTGCAGAAATGCTTAACCCCAGCGGCTTAATCCCCAGCCACCGCAAATTAGTACAGCTCCATGAACTTCAGAGGACGATTTACAAGGGAGAGGTTAAATATGCACAGGATCAGGCACAAAATCTGCAGCAATTTCATACATGGGGCAGTAGTTTACTAATTTACGAGGCTAGATCTCATCTGTGCTGCATGCTGGTTTCTGAAGTTTTATTTATTTATAGTGAGCACATCCATGTCAGAGGGATTTCTCAAGCAGCATGAAGAAAACCCTTTGTTTACTCTGATTACGTTGCTGATCTCAGTCCCTAATGCAGGAGGGAACTTCCCTCCAGGTCATTTTTCAGGAACCCGTAGGTATGAGGCTGGATATTAAAACTAGATCTGTGGATTATTTAATTTCCCTTCGCCCTGTTCTTGATTTCTGAAGCTTATCTGCAGATTCTACAATAACAAGATAAAAGCTTTCTGATCCCATCCTTTGATATATGGTAATTCCGATATGCCGGGGGCCACGTTCTGCGCCCTGGGTGGTAGCATTGGCCACCTCATTGCAGTGAGGTCTGGGTAGTGATGGGTGTGTGTAACTCAGCAATGCAGAATGGCAAATAGCCTGTGGCCTCTGAGGTGGCTTTCAGGAGCATCAATAAATGTAAAAAGTTTACAGGGAAAACACGTGACCTGGAGGAAATGAGATGAGCACCTGTGAGAAGGCATCAGCAGCAGATTAGGAGCTGGGAGGGAGGCCCTCAGGCACCCAACATGCTGGATGAGTGCTTGCACCCAGGGCCAGGCACAGACGATGGCAGGGAGCAGCAGGGCCAAACCCAGGCTTTGTAGTTGCTGTCCTGCCAGGGTCCCCAGAGAGCTGGCACAAAAATGAGGACGCCCTGCATCTCCCTCTGGATAGAGTCCAAGGAGTGCCTTACAGGGAGCTTCAAAACAGCCTCATTAGGTCTCAAGCCAACCCTACAGCTCTAGGAGTGAGCTGCAGCTGCCCTCCTCAGACAGGGCTGCTCTCCCCACTCTGATTTTGGAGACCCTGCTGCTCATGCCACCCAAAAGAGAAGCCTTTGGTGACAAGAGAAACAACCACACTGCCCTGTGGGCTGAGCAGGATTTCACTCCAGTTTCAGCTGCAAGCACTTTGCCAAATGGTTGGGAGTGTCTTGAAAAACCTCCCGCACATGGATGTTGGCATGATTTGATTTGCTTAGTAAACTGCCACCAAGAAAACAGCTCACTTGGATGTCACCACTGCCCCATATACAAGATTGGGTTTAATTGGAATCACCTTACCCAGGCCGGCATTGTGAGAGTCCAAAGGAAATTACACAGCAGAGCCTTGTCCAGGACATGCCTGATGTCAAGATGGTTTGAAAAAAATCTAAGTTACATGTGAGGGCTGGTGGTTTTCCCACAGCTGGGATTTTGCTGGTGCTAAAAACTGTATCTGCTAAAAAATAAAAGCAAAATGGAAGCAGTTCAGCTGAAGGAAGTCCATTGCACTTTTTCCTGAGTGTGAACAGTTTTCTTACCTCTGAAAAGACTCGGCTGCAGCCTCTGCCACCTGGCAGTTTTCAGTTTTGCAGCTCTTCAGGTCTTGCTGCAAAACACTGTGGGATGCCTCAGAACCAAGGTAAGGAGAGGTGTTAAGGGCTCATGTTTCCGGAGCACATAAAAAGATGTTTTGTACATAGCACTTTTTTGTTGCTTGCAAAATAATTATTGTCCTGCTCGTGTAGAAGTTGAATTTCAAGTGGATTCTTCTCCATCCTCTTGCCTGCACAGCTATGCCTTCTGTCTGCATGGAAAAGGAGCTTCACTGGGAGAAAAACAGCGTTTTTCAGCCTTTGCCTGAAAAAGGTGGGTATGTCCTCTAGGGCAGGGGAACACTGACTTCAGTCCAGTCAGCTCAGGAAGTAATTACTCTTGCCAAACGTGAATCCGTGTGAGCACAACGCAGCTCTGCCCACAGCTGCCAAATGCCAGCACACAACAGAGCAGGGGCGAGTTTTTTGCCACCATCACTACCCTGCCCCGTTTTGCCTGCAAGAGCAAGCCACAACGCTCCAGAAAAAAACCAAGCGCTGCTGTGGAGGGCATGGATGAATGTGCCGGTCTCCTCAACTCGAGTGGTTTTGCCAAAGCTAAAGATACCACTTGGATCTTCCCCCATCTCACCAAGGCACAAAAGAAAAGGGAAGTGAAGCAAACTAGCTGTGTAGCAGTGGCTCTTGCTGCGCTGGTTGGCATGCATGTGTCAGGGCAGAAAGTGGGGGAAATGACCGTGTGAGGAGACCACCTAAATGTGTTCACGTCACTGGCAAGCCTTGCTGACCAACCTTGCCTGCCCTAGAAGAGGCTCTTTGTGTGGCTAAATTCCAGGCTCAAATATTTGGGTGGGAAAAATAAGTTTCATTCCTGAAGGAACTGAGATGCTCCAGCTCCAATTGCATAGTCATTGCATTTTAGATTTTTCTTATTTCCAGTGTTTAAAAGCCAGGGCTGCTGCTGAAGCGCTCACATACTGCAGGAGCAATCTCTAGGCTCACGGTATTATTTAAATTTTAATGTTTTATCTTGTGTTCTTATCCTCCCTGGTTGCATAAGTATCTCAGGTTAGTTCCAGATGTTCTCTAGCCCCACCAGTCTGCTCACAAGAATCAGACAGAGCTGTGAGCTGGATAAGCTTTGGTCCATCACAGAAAATTAATTTACAAGAGGGAGGTTGGGAAGCATTTCAGTCCACGTGTGCCTGCAGTAGGCAGCATTTTTGGCCCAAGTGGTGGGTGCATGCTTTGAAGAAGGCACTGACTGCCTTCATGAGGGTGGCTGCAAGCTGGGAATGCCAGGCAATACACAGGTCTAAGGGAAAATCCTGTGCCTGCTGCTTTGCGCTTGCTGGGGGAGGACATGCCTGCAGCTGCTGGGATGAGCATGGGAGGCATGGTGGGATGGGATGGGGTATGCTGTGGCTCCCCTGGGAAAGCAGCCCATGGACCCCAGGGGCAAGGGCCCCACAGCCAGGCCCCATCTGGCTGCAGCCTGGATGTATCTGACATCTCTCGCTCTTGCTTTGCCACTGAGAAACAGGAAGAGCAAGATAACCTTGAAGATTTCATAACCTGGGACTCATTCCTACTTCTCCTTTGCTGCTGGCAATGTACCAATTATAAATTAACAGGCAAATGCTAGAGAAAATGCCAGCACACACAGCTTATTGCCATAGCTGTATATGGGGTAGCCCCCCAATCAGCTCTTGTTCCAATGAACCCAATTGCTATGACTGCAATGAATAAAAAGCTTGGAAAAAAATAGAAATTGTTTTGAATTTGATAAAAAAATGAGAGTGGAATTCTTTTAAAACACTCCCTTTTCTGGCTGTTGTGCCTATCACACTACCTATGGAAAAATTCATGCAACAAGAATTTGTGTTACCAAGTGACAATAAGCCCTGAACATACAACTTCCCTGTAACCAGCCCCTGAGAAATCTTTAATTCTCTGTGACTGACTGGCAAGGTCTAACAATTTGCATCATGACACTGAATGAAAATGGTGTTTTAAAAAAAGTTAGTCCAGATTCTGACCAAATTCAAGCATGCATGTACCATTGACAACAGCTGACGAAAGCATTTGCTCTCCTCCTCAGGAGAAAAAGGGGAAGAAAAAGCAACAGTTTACTACTGTGCCTGTAACAAAACTTGGCTTTACAGACCTGAAACATGAAAATTCTGCTTCCTTTCTAATGAAGCAAACCGCAGAACAAATTTAACATCAACATTTTCAGGGCTTCCTTAGTTTCACCCAAACACAACCAGCCATCCAGGAGAGGTTGTACATCTGTGTTTAGATGTGATCCCTCATGTCCCACCTCATCCTACCATGCATGCTGGAGGTGGCCCAGGGGCCATAGTCCTAGTCAGTCACACTGGGACTATATGTCTACTAATTAGTGTCTCCTCCATGGCCAGAGCTTTAAAAATTGCATTTTTACGAGGCTACTCATTACTCTGGCACCCCACTACCTGTCTCAACAGCTAGATACAAAATCCTCTTCCCCAGCTGGCCCTGTCAAAGCCACAACATCAACAACAGCAAAAGCCTGGGAACAACGTGTTTGGGTGCTGTTGGCAACCGGTTCCTATTAATTAATATACAAGGCTGTATCAGGTCGTGACACAGCACGGTGAGGCATCAGGTGGATTCGTGTCTTTGCATGACAGCCATGTTTTCTCCTATCTCAAGTGGCTGTAACCAACTGGGCCTGCTGAAAAAGTAGAGAGATAAATAAAATAAAATAAAATAAAATAAAATAAAATACATATGAATCTGGGAGGGACCAAGATACTTTTAAAGAAGATATTTCCCTTAAACCCCAGCGGGGACAGGGATGTACAAGGAGGTGTCCTGGTCCCCAGGGAGAGTATGTGGGGCAGGAGGGAAGGAGGCTGCTTGAAGTGAAGGGAGGATTTTCCGAGCAGGACCGGGAGAGAGTTGCTCTGTAGGATTGTTTTGTACTAATGAGACTTTATTAAACCTGATGACTGACAGAGGAGATTTGGGTTTCAAGCTAGAACTGGTTTTGTCCTGTTGTAGCAGGCTGAGGCTCACCCCCTGCCCCAGGATGGTGCTTACCCCTCATTGAGGGTTTCAGCTGCACCAAGCACAGCAGAAGCACTGCAGTCAGGTGACAGTTTGCAAATACACCGTGCTCAGTGGCAGCATCAGTTCTCGGGTACTTTTCCCCGTTTCAGCTAATTTTTGAGGCTCAGCTGTGAATTGGATCAGGGAACCTCTTTGGATTAAAAATTCCTCCCCCACCCAGCCCCACTCAGGGTTTGACAAGGCTGCCCCATGACCAGTTGAGTCAGAGTGATTACAGAAGAGCAAGCATGGCCCTGGGTGTCAGACCAGGAAGGAGAGATGTCTTTCCCCCAATGACAGCAGACCATTTCACCATCATCCAAACTTTTCAGCTTTCATGTGTTTTTCCAGGCTCCTTAGCACCCAGTGTTATGTGACAGGCTGTTCCAGATGATTTTTGTTTTCTTCTTTTTATTTTTTTTTTAATTGATCTCAAAACATATTGTTATGAAATTTCCTGTGCAGTGGAGCCAAGCTCCTGGCTGCCAGACGCTTAATTCTCCTTTGGAGCCTTGTGTTACTTAATGGACAAGGATGCTTGCCGATTTAGGGTAATTCCTCCTTTTGCTGTAATCTTTCCAGTTTGGTGAAAAGGACAGCTTTACTCAAATGTGAAGGACATACACAAGTATTTGAGGAGGAATGAAACATGTAATGTCCCTCCCAGCCCATTGTGGATGGGCACATTCCTCCCAGACCCCATAGTGAGATTTTGGAGTGGCCCCAGGAGACTCACCAGGGGTTTTCTGTGAGCCTCCAATATTTAAGGACAGGGAATTTGGGGAGCTCAGTATGTGCTGTGGACTCAGTGCTGTTTACCAAATTAGCCATTTGTATGGCTGTGCGCATCAGCTACTGAGTCTTGATGAAAATGAGCCCTGTAAAATACAAGTGCGTAAACGTTTATTTTCATGGGTTGTGGGGACACACTTACCTCTACAGTTGCAGTGAAAACTGGTTTTAAATGCCTGTGCCCGGTGACATTGAGATAATTGCTTTGGTTGGGCCTCTCCTTATATTGGATTGAGAATGCAGGTGCTAAAAATAGAAACAAATGGCTTGTGTTCATTTTCTCCCTGTACTGGACAAAAAGCTGTGAGGTTCACAGTCCACAGGAACTGTAAATCTGTCTGCTGGTTGCTATTGATCTGGCTACAAGAAGACTGAAGACTGTACTCCCTTGCTGTAGCAGCACTCATTTTTATGTTTTATTTCAGTAAGCATCCTGCGTCTTGGAGATTTCTCTAGTTTATTTCAATAGGGATGTTTGGCCAGGATTTGTAGTCTCATCATCTTAGCAAATAAACAAACAACAACAAAAAAGAGAGTTGCTAATGAGTGAGTCATGCATGATTAGTATCAGCTCTAGAGGGCAAATTTCCAAAATCTGAAACTTCTTTACTAAGGGAAGCACTGAGAGCCTAAACCAGTGCCACTCTTCTCCCCTTTAACTCAGTAAAAAAGCTTTGTGGACCATTACATGGAACTGAGCCAGCTGCAATTCCCTTGCTTAAAAATGGAGAGAAAATAAAAGTGTGGAACGGCATTTTACAGCATGGCTGGAGGGTCTCCTCCTTGGCTTGATGCCGTATGCAAAACCAAACCAAACCAACAAAAACCCAAATGAACGTTGTCACAAAGATCTTTTGTAGCCTCAACCAGCAGCCCCTGTGGCTGTAGCAGCTGTTGGTTCGTAGAACCGTTTACCTCAAAAAATGTTCCTTTATTATTTTAGGAGAGAGAAGGAGGCATCACCTCACTTTCTCCTGCCACTGGCAGCCATAAATGTGTTTGCCTTTCTGCCTGGTCAAACACTGCTCTCTCCCTGGAGAAATGGCCCCCAGACTGGGCTCCCTCCTCCTAGAGGGGTGGCCCCGGGTGACGCCAACCGTCCCGCGCCNACCCCAACCCCAACCCGCCTGCAGCGCGTGGCGCGAGCGAGCGCGCGTGACGGGACAGCAGGCGCGCGGCTGTGGTACCGGGAAACAAGTGAGGCGCTTCCCGTTGCCCTGACGTCCTCCCTAGCCCGGCTGGTCTCTCCTTCTCCCACATCCAGCCTCCTGAGGGGAGAGCGGCGGCGGGACGGGACCAGACCTCCACTGGCGCCGCCTCGGCGTCGCCTTCAGGTGCGGAGTCCCCGCCCGCTGCGGGATAGAGCCCCGCCGGCGGCTGGGGCTGTGGTAAGGCGGGCGGCAGGCAGGCGGGGAGGCCGGCCCGGGCCCCCGGCCCCCCGGGGGGGGCNATTTCTCTAGTTTATTTCAATAGGGATGTTTGGCCAGGATTTGTAGTCTCATCATCTTAGCAAATAAACAAACAACAACAAAAAAGAGAGTTGCTAATGAGTGAGTCATGCATGATTAGTATCAGCTCTAGAGGGCAAATTTCCAAAATCTGAAACTTCTTTACTAAGGGAAGCACTGAGAGCCTAAACCAGTGCCACTCTTCTCCCCTTTAACTCAGTAAAAAAGCTTTGTGGACCATTACATGGAACTGAGCCAGCTGCAATTCCCTTGCTTAAAAATGGAGAGAAAATAAAAGTGTGGAACGGCATTTTACAGCATGGCTGGGGGGTGATGCCGTTGGCTTGATGCCGTATGCAAAACCAAACCAAACCAACAAAAACCCACAAAGATGTTTTGTAGCCTCAACCAGCAGCCCCTGTGGCTGTAGCAGCTGCTGGTTCGTAGAACCGTTTACCTCAAAAAATGTTCCTTTATTATTTTAGGAGAGAGAAGGAGGCATCACCTCACTTTCTCCTGCCACTGGCAGCCATAAATGTGTTTGCCTTTCTGCCTGGTCAAACACTGCTCTCTCCCTGGAGAAATGGCCCCCAGACTGGGCTCCCTCCTCCTAGAGGGGTGGCCCCGGGTGACGCCAACCGTCCCGCGCCGACAGTTTGCGCTGCGGTGTTTTACAGCGACCGACGTGTCGCTGGTTTGGTTCAGATGGAGGGTGAGGCGTCGAGGCAGAACATGGCGGACAGGAGGCGGGGCTGCGGGCGGGCGCCACGCAGACGGGATGGGTCGCTGGGCTCAGGCGACGACCTCTGCGGGGCAGGGTGGCGAGGCGGGTGGGGAGACTAAGGGGCCGATGAGGCGGTGGCGCCAAGCCTCTTACCTCCGCCCGCTCCTCTCCTCAGGGACACAACCCTCCGCCAACCACGAAGATGACTAGGGGTGGTGGGAAGGAAGGATGCCTGTGCCCACTCCCCTCCTCCCCGCCGGCTCCGCCCCACGTGCTCCGCCCGTC